>OX377620.1:132461033-133061033 GCA_947397865.1 Polietes domitor
AGATGATTCCATGATATCTGTCATATTTACGAAACACTTACATCCCTAACCTCCCAGAATAATAGAACATTATCTGCTTCGAGATGCTGTACCATACAACATTCATTAAAAATTCAAGATGACCTTGAAAATATCGCGATGGTTGGTTGGTTGCCATCCACCCAAACTGAAAGATATGAGAATCTCGTGAAATTAATTTTAGGAAATACGTGTTCAGGATCGAGGGAAATTATCGAAATTTATAAAGGTTCGTAAGCAGATTTTGTAATGATCTGTATGATAATTGGAGCAAGGCAATGGAGGTTTTGGAGAGATATGAATTGATTAGCACAAAAAAATACCTCTCATCATTTGTTACTTCAAGAAAGTGCATCGATTCAACGGCTGCTAGACCAAAAACAAAAACATTTGATGATTATTACCAAAGATTAGAAAAGCCAAAAAACTCATGAAGTTCTTGTAAGGGTTGTGTATATGAACTTATCCACTAATAATTTTTATTTTGAGCTATTTGCACAGAAAAAATAAATACATATTACAAAAAAGTAATTATACTTGAGTATACTTATATCTCAGAAACTACTGGCGATCAGAGTTACAAGCCGACCCATAATAATCGGCGGCGGTGGCGCTACTCAAAATGGGTCGTCGGCGGTTTTCGGCTGATTGCCGGCTCGTTCTGTCATTCGATCACCCTTAATTATTTCAAAATTTTGGGATAATTGAAGGAAAAATTTGTATTGGTTTTTAATACATTTTCTAGTTCAATATTCGTTAATATTAGCCAATGTTCCCATAATTTAATATTATTATTTTTTAGGAGTGAGAATCCATTCCCATAATTTATAATATGGATGAATTTAATAAATGTTTTTCAATTACAGCTTTTCATGTGATGCATATTTGACCAGACATCTTGAATATCATATTCCTTCCAAAGATTGTTAAAACTCTACCTACATTGACCCAAGAAATAAGCCCAATAGAGGAGCTGTTGTTTTTCATAGGATCACATGGCCAAGTATACTGGAATTGACCAATATCAATATATAGGGTGTTTTTTATTGAGGTATAGAACTTCGAATTGAAATAAAACACAAGAAAATCGTTTTAATGTCAATTTGGCTTTATTGGAAGGATAATTTTATGCCATTAATGTTTAAATATGATTTCGGGCATGTGGCCGCCGCGGCTGGCTCGAATATAGCCAATTCTACAGGTCCAATTTTCAACAACTTTCTCCAATTGCTGTGCAGCTCCAATTGCTGTGCACGGTGGCGAATCGATTCATTCGGGTCTTCTTCAACACTTTGCTCTACAGCGGCAATTGTTTCTTCGGTGCGCACTGTTCGACGTCTCTGCGGATGCGTATTATCACATAGAGTAAACATAGTGCGAAAACGATCCATGGTTAACCGAATTAATTGCTCTGATGGACGATTATGTCGACCATAAAATGGTGAACTTCGAACTTACTTTCGAAATAAAATTGCACGATTTGCAAGCGTTGTTCTTTTGTCAACCTGTTCATGATGAAATGGCAACCCAAACTAAATATTAATCACTTGACAGCTGACAAAATGGCCGCCAGTTAAAAAAGTGATGCCAACTTAAAGTTCTATACCCCAATAAAAAACACCCTTTACAATCATAACACTTTCTATAGACGTCATCATATAGTGGGATACCAATTTCACATTAGAAGGTTGTCTAAGTCGACAGTAGTATTTTCTTTTGTAATTTTAATTGGGTTGTCTATTTTGATAGTAAGATTTGACTCCGTCAAATCCCGGCGGCGAGGTTTAAGTCGATATAAGTCTATGAAATCGGCGGCGTGGTTGAAGTCGATGTGAGCCAATGAACTCGGCGGCGGCGCCGCTCGTTCAGTAACATGCGGCGGCGGCGGCTTGTCGGCTTGTATCTCTGCTGGCGATCCCATTCTGAGTATATGTAACAAAAATGTAGGTATTAAAAAAGTTTTTCCACAATAGAAACTACTCCTACAACTCTCTGCAAGCTTTTGTCAACTAAATTTATATATTTTCAATATCCTTCGGCAAAGATAGTTGACAAAAGCTAGCACAGAGTTTTTGGAGAAATTTTTATTGTGGAAGAAAAATTGTAATACCCCGAAACATTAGGAAATAATAAAAAACAAGAAAATATCAAATACTGTCTCTTATTTTATTATTCAAAAACTGACATCAAGCAGAACAGAAAATAAAACTAAATTTATAGAGGCCGGGTTTGATGTTGAAAAGTCGCTGCGAAGCCACTTGAAAAGACTTTTGACATGGTCGAAATCATGATCGTGGTAGTCTGCAGCCAAGTAATAAATGTCACCATGGCATTTGTAAATAAATTCTATTAAATATAGATGAAAAATGGTCTTGAGCCAGGACAATATCCCAGTTCAAATCAAATAATGATTACAGACCAAAAAAATACAAACGAAAAAACTACAACAAATTTTTTTTAAATATTAAAATTTTGTATTTTAATTTTTATATAATTGTTAAATCGTAAAAAACGCCCACAAAAATATTCGCAATATCATTAAAGAATTAAATTCATATCGTTACCAAAATCTAAAAAAAACTCAACTAACATTTTTTAGCAAATCGATATTTTTGTTTATTATGACCGAAGTTGTTGTGTTTTGTTAAAATAACCAAAAATCTCGATTTGCAAAAAATGTTAGTTGAGTCTTTCTTATATTTTGGTAACGATATTTAAAATACTAAATTTACAGGTTTGCCACAGTTTTAAAATTTTTGAAAATAATTCCATCAAACAAATTTTTATCAAAAGTTCTAAAATATTGAAAACCGTACACAACATGCGTCCCAGAAAAAATTTAAGTATTGACTTTCCAATATCAGTTCATAAATGACGGACCTAAAGAAAGACTGATCTAACCAACAAAAAAATCAAAACTGAATAAGACCAATTTAGGATATCTAAAGCTGATGTTCTATCGATTAAAATTTATTCGGAAAAACTTCAAAATTTCGTCGTTCGATAGAAATTTTCGTTATATAAATGCAACAATAAGATAGAACAAATTAATTAAAGAATCGGTTAATAGTGAATTCAATTGCATTTTAGATCGAATGATAAGAAAAAATCTATCGAATGAAATTAATAAATATTAGTTAGACCAACATCCCAACATCATCTGGCTTGAACTGATGTTTTTTAACGTGGAATTCTTGTTTTTGCGGATATGTTTTAGCCACGCCTTTTATTTGAAAAATATACCTAAGTGCGTTAATGTTTATAGTTTTTAAATGTATGCATCTGTAACATTTTTGCGGTATTTTTGGTATTTCTTCACTTGTAAATGTGTTAAAAGTCGTCTTCGAATTATCAGTAATGCCTGAAGCAATGTGGAAAATTGATGAAAATAATTTGAATTTATAAACATTTTACTAAAGCATTTTTATGATCCCCTTTCACTGGCTTTAACAACAACAGTCCTATTTATTATACAGTTTATCATCATTCTAAAATATACCCTCAATTAACTCCTCGGCGCAAGACAAACAGGCCCGCGCTGTTTATTCTTGAGCACCGCTTTTCTTTTTGTGGAGGCAGACCACCAACATCAATTGTGTCTGTCGTCCGTGGACTACAATGTACATACATATGTACGAGAATAAATTACATCAATCTTGAAGTTTATAGTTCAGCGGTAAAACATTTGTTAAAATGTTGCTTAATTGACAGGTTGGCAGTCGGTTTGTCATTTGGTCAATGGATTCAAATTCAAACACACAAAAACAACGAACAACTTGAATACTTTGTTGCAGTCGCTAGACCATCATTTAATTTATTGCATTTTTTGCTAAGATTAAATGATTACCATGTTTACGTGTATTCCTCAGTGTTGGCGTCAGTCCATGGAATAGTATGCCATCTAGAATTTCTAGCACGCGACAAAATTTGCATTTTCCCAACCAGTTTGTGACGATTTCTTGCAAATCTGGTTGTGAGCGAAGACGAGCAATCTTCAAGTGTACGGAAATATCTTAAATGTATGTATTTCCATCTAGAAGAACGTGTCCAAACTATGTTTTCAGATTATTGATAATCATCGATTACATGTTACATTTTATGTTGATGTGTTGAAATAAGAAAAAATCCAAAGAGAGGCAGAACCACACTACTTGATCGCAATTTAATGATCAGATAATGACAATTATAGCAAATAGAACATTTCATAAAGTGCGATATATATATCTTGATTGAACTTGATTTTCTATGCTACAGTGTCGTATTAAATTTTAAATTTCACAGTTTGTCAATATCAAAGATAAGTAGACCCTTAAAAGTTTTTTAGTTATAAAATTGTTTTCTGATCTTTTATTAGTCGCTATGAACACTATAAAAAAAAAACATTTTATCGAAGGACTATGTCTAACATTTTATGAAAAACGATATTTTAAACTTTTATGAATAAATTAAAAAATATTAAATTACAATTTTCGCCGTAGGTACTTCTAATATTTGTACTTTCATTTTGGATATAAAAGTCTGATCACATCCGCTTATATGTTTAATTAAAGGTAATTAGGATGGCAACAAATGATGCGAAATTTTTTCACATAGAAACATTGGTTTTGTATCAATCTCTCTTTGTTTTGCCACCGCGAAAAATCTTATAAAAATGAAAAAATGTTTTGTTTTATTTTTAGTTGCTAACATTCTAACAAAGAAAACAATGTCTATATGTAAAAGATCTGCTGATAAATGTAGAAGTTTACATCTACATAGAGGATGTATATGGGCATCTCCCAGTGACCCGAACGCGACATTCGCACGCCTTAAACTACGCCAAAAACAAGAAAGAAACTGAAAAAGTCCATAAGTCTTTTTAGTGTTCTAAAGCGCTTAAAGAGTACTTCATTTTAAAAATATATCGTCAGCATTTAGTACAAATTAGTACATAATTATAAACAATTTTAAATCGAAACGGACGCGACAAAAAACAGAAGTACTTTTGAAGGTTTAATAGAAATATACAAAGTTCAGCGATTTTTTGAGAACTTTTCCTTATATACATGTAAATGAAGGTCAGATGATATATTTTCTTCATAGATTTATGAAATATGAGAAATATCTCTTAAATTTTTTATTAGGTGTAGCAGAAATACGGACGGGAAAAAATTTCCACTCGTAGTAAAAAAATTTAGTAATTTTCGTTATAACACTTCAACTTTGAATAAAAATAAAAGAGAACAAGTTAACTTCAAGTTTCATTATAAAAAAAGTTGTCGAAATAAGGAGAAAATAAAGTTAAAAGCTATTAGTGTGGTCTGATTTCATTTTTTGGTAGACCTTTTTGGGAGATGCTCATATGCAAAATATTCTTTTCATTTTTGGCTAAGTATCGCGAAAAACGCTTCACAAATTAAATAACAGAATATTTTTATTTTATAATAGATGCAAAATGAGAGTACAAATAGTAATAATTGCCTTCTGCGATAATAACAATTTTAGCAATAAATTAAAAATGGTCCATAAAAAATTTTAATATCGTCTTCAAGTTTAGAATGCGAAAATATATAGTGTTATTGGACGCTTATTGTATTTTTTGGTTTTCCAAACTAACAACTCGTACATTTGTAGAAAATATTTGTAAATTTAAATATAAGTTATCAACACACTTTCAATGATCCCTACATGGTGAATATCGGAGGGAAAATAACGTTGCTGAGTCTAATTAAGTAAAAATAGTTTAATACTAAAAATGTTTTTTTAAGAATCAAACAAGTAAGAAGGCGTTAAGTTCGGCCGGGCCGAATCTTATATACCCTCCACCCCGGAGTGTATTCCACAGTATTACCAGCAGACTAAAGGATGTCGACTTTACATAGAAGAACAGTACCATATTACGAAAATTGTGATATTTTTATGCACATTACTATTTCAAACTATAATCTATACTTATGCGCACTGTTTAAAATCGACTACTATATATAAATAAAATGCTGAAATTGTGAAAGTGAACATGACTAAATATTAGGCGATTGTCAGTCGCCATTAGAAAGAAGCATTTTCAGATACAGACAAAGTGATAAGAAAAGTATAAATTTTAAAGATATCCCCATTCTCCGCCCAAATGTACAAATTTCGAAAAAACCCCTTTTCGAGTCTTCATAGTCAGAATGTATACACCGAATTTCATGATATCAACTTCAGCGGTTTGGTAGGTCCCATTTTTATCCCTATTTTTAATTATATCCCTTAAAAGTACAAATTTCGAAAAATCCCTCTATTTTACGTGTCTATGCAATTAGAGGGATGTACACACCGAATTTAATGATTCTAGCTGTTGTCGTATCATTGGTACCATATTTTATCCCTTTTTGTCCCATTTTGCCCGCTAAAACTTTTAGTTTCTTTGTGGTGCTTCCAAGCTACAAGAGGAATGCCCGCAACAAATTTTAACTGTATGAAAATAAGAAATTTAATTAATAAGCCAAGCTACCAATATTTGTATACTATATATATAATTGATATAATACTTCAATTCATAAAGTAAATATAAGGGAGCAATCATAAATACCCTAAATATTGGGGGACAGAGAGAGTTTTTTCAGCTACAGTCGTTTGGTTGGTTGTATTTCCATCCTATTTTAATTTCAAAAGTATAAATTTTGAAAATACCTTATCTCTCACGTACGCAGTATAAGACAACTTCATAATTATACCATTTTTTGTCGTAAAAGCAACAAACGAATTTGTGGAAAAAATATTTTACGTGGCTATGCAGTCAGAGGAAAGTACACACCGAATTCCATGATTCTATCAGCGGTAATTTTGTTGGTACCATTTTTCCCCTTTTTCCAAATTTTGCCCCCTCAAGAGTACGACTATCTAAAATCTCTTTATTTTACGTATCTACACAATTAGAGGGATGTACACACTGAATTTCATAATTTTCATCATAGCTGTATTCGTTTAGTTGGTACTATTTTTATCCCCTGTAGCCATTGTATCCCTTGAAAGTACGAATTTGGAAAAAACGTTTTATTTTTCGTGTCTACGCAGTCAGAGGAATGTATACTCCGAATTTCATGATTCTAGCTGCTGTCATTTGGTAGGTACTATTTTTATCCCCTTTTTCCATTTGAACCCCAAAAAGTACGAATTTTGGAAAGTTATTTTATTTTACGTGTCTACGCAATCAAAGGAATGTATATATCGAATTTCACTATTCTAGGTGCAGCCGTTAGGTTGGTACTATTTTTATCCCTTTTGCCCCATTTAACCCCTTTAAAGTACGAATTTAGAAAAAAATACTTTTATATTATTTATCTACTCTATTAGAGGAATGTACACGCCAAATTTCGTGTTTCTATCTGTTGTCGTTTGAAAGGTACCATTTTTATCCCTTTTTGTCCCATTTCGCCCCCTACAAATAAAAATCACTATATGGTGGCCTTTTATACTATAAAGGGAATGCGGATTGTGAATATCAATTAAATACAAGCTAATATGTTCAAAAAACATGCTGAAATACTCAAAATATTAGGGGTATTTTCAGTCCTTGTGAGGGAAAAATTTTTCCCTCTGGGCCGATTTCGTCCACTTTCAATCCCAACCGATCTACAACCATAAGACCCATTTAGGAAAAATTTGAACCTCCTAGCTCATTTCGTTCGGACGCTATCGTGCTTTCAACAGACAGACAGACAGACGGACAGACGGACATGGCTATATCGTCTTAGAATTTTACCACGACCCAGAATATATATACTTTATGGGGTCTCCGATGAATATTTCAAGGTGTTACAAACGGAATGACAAAGTGAATATACCCCCATCCTGGAGGTGGAGGGTATAAAAATATTGCGCTGTGGCGCAATTTTTCTTTCCGATATTCATCATTCTGATATCTATTTAGAACGGAAAAGGCAATCCATCATTAAACAAAGCAACAATTTTTTGAGCACGACTGAAAATTATTTGTTTAATTGTATGGACCGCGACTGAGCCTAAATATATATGCTTCTGGTATTTTTTCATTTTGGGACCAGTGTGTCTTATCAGCAGCAAAAGCTCTCAAATTTGACACTACATAATTTTACTGATATTTATTTATAATTAATAAAAAATTAAATACTTGAATTACATGAATAAAATAATAAAGTTGTATTTTTAAGCAATGCTGTTTAAATTGTTAAAATTATACAAAATTGAACATTATTTATTTACAAAAGTAATAAAAAAAATATTTTTCCCAAGCCGCGATTCGAACCCGAGACCTTTCGGGTGCAAAGGGAACACCTTATCCCTGTGAACCCATACTAGAAATTCGTTCTCATTCTCTTGTGAAAATGCTATTCGTAAAATGTTTTTGGAAGGAAGGAACTTCATCAAAAGCGGGAAAATGCATATTTGGATTTTGAGATTGTATTAAAATGTGGTTCCACGGACTAAGGACGTTGATTTTTTGCTGGGTTTGTACCTTTCGGACTATGCGCCTACAACGTTGGCGTAAAAGCAATAAATAATAATAATAATAACAATTCATTTGTACCTTAAGACCAACAACAAAACAAGTCAATAGTAAATTTATTATAACCCTAAAAGTATGCAAATGTTGAGTTGTCATTTTAAGCATTAGTTATTTATTAACTTATAAGAGCTGGTTACCATCAATTAAAAGATACAAGGAGTTGTATCTGAGATTTCGAAATCGTAAAAAATAAATTTGTAACTTTTATATTAATTTGCATATTGACGTTGCCTGTGGCCCTGGCAATTTTCATTTAATTGTGGATTGAAATGAAATCACTGGTAATGTTTTGTATTAACGGATATATTAAAATAAGGAATACATGATGATTTTGCATTTAATGTTACATGGGTGGTAGGAGTGGTTGTGGACGGATTTAAACAAAAACTTTTTTGATCTAATTGTCTGTATAAGGTGAGAAATGTCAAGGTCATAGCACGTTCTAATTATTGCCACAACTTGTATGAAAATATTTCATTGTGCTTTGTCTGGTATAAAGTCTGTTTTTCAAATTGTAATTCTCATATTAATTTCTAACCCGTGGTAGAAAAAATAGTGCTCTACGCTGACTGTGTTTGGTCATATCTTTTACAATTGTTGAGATCCCAAAAATCGGATTACTATTTTCTTTGTTCCCAAGTATTCCCATAAACTTAGCCATAATGACAATAGATAAGAAATGGAATCAAATTGAACAACATGCAAGAATACCTCGGGACCTCTTCATAGAATTATTGACCTTCTGCATTAAAGAGACACGCTATTTCAAGTACGAAGACAAGGTGATGCCAATGGGGTCACCAGCCTCACCTGTAATTGCTGACATCATCATGGAAGAACTGCTGGACGCCACGATGGAAAAGATAAAAGAAAAACCAAGAATACTGACCAAATATGTAGACGACTTATTCGCAATTGTAAAGCGTAGTGAAGTAGAAGCCATACTTAACGCATTAAACTCTTTCAACCGACAAATACAATTTACGATGGAAAAAGAATTGGACAATAAACTACCATATTTGGATTCGGTGATAATTAGACAAGGGAAAGTTGACTGGTACCAAAAGCAAACGGCTTCCGGACGTCTAATTAATTTTAATTCTAAGCACCCAAGACGAACAATCATAAACACCGCGACGAATTTTATAAACAGGGTCCTACAAACCAGTGATAAGGAATTTCACGAAACAAACAAATCCAAAATTAGAAATATACTGCGTATGAACGACTTTCCCGAAAAATTAATAAGTAATCTAATCAAGCGAACGACGGAAGAAAAACTTAACAAAAATGACGAAAGACCAAGCAAAATTTATAAATCCACAACATACATTCCAGGACTATCCGAAAGGCTAAAACATTCTAATATTTACGACAAGGAAAAATTTGAGTTGGCATATAAAACACACAGGACCGTCAACCAACTATTTAGTAGGACAAAATCAAAAATCAAGAAAGAGGAGAAACCAAACGTCGTGTTCAAGATAAAATGCAATGGTGACAAGTCCGACATATGCCAGAAGGTATATGTCGGCACTACGAAAAATAAATTGAAACCCAGACTTTCATCACATAAAACCGACCACAAATCTATTGACAAACCCATTGAGCAAAAAACTGCCCTTGCAGCCCACTGTACCTTGACGGGACATAAACCAAATTTTAATGACGTCGAAATATTAGTGGAAGAGAATAATTATACAAGGAGATACACTTTGGAAATGCTAAATATAATTGACGTCTCCCCTGGAAAAAGGCTTAATTATAAGAGAGACATAGATGGTTGTGCTCAAATATATAGGAACACGGTGGAAAAACATAGACGACAAATTAGACAGTAGTTGACAAAAGCTTGCAGACAGTGGCAGGAGAATTTTCCTATTGTGAAAAACTTTTTAAAAATTTAAATATAAATATTGTGATATTTTTTGATTGTTAATGCTTGTAACTTGTAATTGAATAATTTGTGTTTTTTTGTAATAGACCCCTGAAGATGACCAACGGAGTTGGTCGAAATATTGGGAAATAAAAAACAAGAAAATAATAAAATAGTCATTTTTGTTTTATTATTTGAAAAAAACTGACCTCAAGCCGAACAAAATACAAAACGCATTTTCGATACTTTGAAAAAATTCAAATAGTACTAAAAATATTTGAATTCATTTACATAACATAGCCTATATATCTATTTAATATGGCAGAAAAAAATTGATCAACCCGCAAAAACCTAAAAAGAAATTTATGGAAGTTTAAATTTTTCAATCCGCAAAAAATAATCCAAATTATTTCCACAAATTATCTCCAACAAGTTATTTCTGAAGCCTTATAAGTACTGCGAATATGCTTAAAATATTAATGCTTAATAAATTAAATAAAATACCAGCAAGCTGATTCCAAGGCATTGCAAGCAACTCACAAATATTTATTTACTGCTGTACTCAGGATAATGTCTTCCACTTGTTTGACTCTTCGATTCTGCCGATAGCAATCAAATGTACGTATCGAAATGCGCAATTAATAAGACAACGAGTGAAAAATGCCGCACATTTGTTGGTAACGGAACAATTGAAGAAATTAATACGAAGATTTGAATCGAAAAAATAAAAGATAGATGGCTGGAGACATTGTTTGGCATATTGCAAATTGCAAAGAATTTCATTGAAATTTTCAAATTCATAAGAGATTTTTATATTACTCTTAACAAAGTTAGCTATGCTGCTTTGTTGGTGTGGGGGAGGGGAGCGGATCATGTCTGGAAAAGCAAAAAGAAAAAGAAAGAAAAACTCAAGTGGCAACCAAAGTGGTTAAGCGAGTATTAAAAACCATGACATTTATCGGTTGCTCTCATAGTCACAGTGTTATTGAAACTGGAGCTCTGTAGACAAGCAGCAACAATACAAGTTTTCCCCAAAAAACGGGAAAATAACGTAAGTAAACATTCATGGAACATCTGGTGACAGAAAAGTGTATATGGACAGTTCCATGATAACCTGAGCAGACTTTATGAATTTCAAATGACAAAACTTATCCCAAATGATATGAAATGAAATCTGCACCATATTTTTGGTGTAATAAAATAAATAAATAATTTTTTCAGAGGACATAGAAAACACATCTAAAATGTTTTTAGTGATTGAATGGTTATAAATTATTATTTTTTTTATTTACAAATTGTATGGTATTTATTACTTGGCTGCAGACTACCACTATCATGATTTCCACCCTGTTAAAGGTTTCTTCAGGAATGCTGTAATTTATTATTATACAATATTTGGCCATTAATTTCATTTCAATTTAAATACAAGTTCATTTCAATGCTCTTTTTTGTCGATGACATTTTCCTTTTTCTTGTCTTTATTATAATATCTTTTCTGACCAGCGGAAGATGGTCGTCACCTACCAAAAACATGATAAAGGTAGTGAGTAGACAAGTAATAAATTTGTAGACATTTATAGATATTGATTGCATTCCCAGTTAAATTCAAATACTAAATGTTTTTCAAAGTACATCGAATATCTCAAAAATGTTTTATGAAATTCCCACTGAATTTCCAATTTACATAAAATCCTCATGGTTCGGGACAAATCCACACACATCGGGTAAGCCCAATTTGGAATCAAATCTGACGCTCAGTCATCGAAGTTGAATTTAATGTATTTGATTTCATCATCAATTTGAAATTTCCATTAATTACAACAAAGAATAAAAAATTGTGTAATTATACCCTCACTCTACAGAGTAGGAGGGTATATATCATTTGCGACAGAAAAAAGTGTAACGTATTGATGGAGTAACTGAAGACCATAAGTCTGTTTGGACCAAATCTGTTTCATGGCTTTTAAGTTGTTTGAGCTATGTCCGCCCGTCCGCCCGTCAGGCTGGTGTACACGATAACTCTCGAAAGGAGATAATGAATCAATTCAAACTTTGTACATGGCAATATTTTTCCCAAACTTAGTTAAGTTCTAAGATGGGCGAAATTGGCACGCCCCTCCTGGTACCTCCCACACATATGATCCATATTCCTATGTTAAATTAAAACTAATGTAAGTTCCACATGGATCTTCGGAGTCAGCTCTATTTTGGTATTTGATAATGTTTATATAATCAATTAAAAAATGGCGGGTTTTGTCACGCCCCTTCCAATCACCCTAAACTACGTAAAATGTAAGCTGATATAACTTCTATACGAATGATCCAAATAATGTGAAATGTGATATTTGGCAATGCTTTTATCCATAGCGGTAGTCAAAATCTTTAGCAATTTGATAATTGAAAGTGTTTTATAATCACTTAAAAACATAAAAAATATTTACGCTTTAGCTACACCCCTTCTTGTACCTCCCGCACAATTGTCTCTACCCTAGGTACAATTAAATGCTTTATAACTCCGTTTCCTTTTAATTAAAATCCACATGTTCTCTGAGAGTGAGGGTATATATAAGTCGGTTTAGCCGACTGATTTGACATGGAATGATCCTTAATGAAAATTTGAACCACCACATTTCACGAAATTTTTTACTTTTTTCATCCAATTTTTCATTGAAGAAAGTTTCACTATTCACGGACTATATATTAAGACTGGTCTAGTAAATGCTTCACGACAAAAGATAGAAAATATGTTTTTTTTTTAATCGACATCATTAAAATCATCCATATATCGTAAGATCAAAAACATTTTCTTTTTCGAGTTACAATTATTTTCTACTATCCCGTATGGTTTTATGTTAGTCTATGGATAATTTAAATCCCATGATTCTATTTGTATTACTTTTGATTTTCATTTCAATCGGTGTTATCATTTTCGAAAATACTTTCAAAACGCCCTAATATACCATACTACGACCGTAATATTTGTCACCGTCTAAAGCGCTTTGAAATTTTTTTTCATATGTATTTTTCTGACTATTCCTTTCATATTGTTCCATTCACGAGACTACAAGTATCAACTGCTCCGACTGACAAAACTCTTTATTATAGACAATGTTTTCTTCACAAACTGCATTCAGACCCATAACCGTATGCGTAATAATATTCTCAATAAATATAACTCATACGCCACCGAAATAATGATAGATGACCCAGCAAGAAGAGAGCACCCGAAGTAGTGAAAAAGATGTTCGACTTGTGATTCGGAAGTTATAAATGGTGATGTCTCATCTGAATATCTTATTTCTAGGATTAAGTTTAACGTGCCATTTAGACCAACTAGATACTATCAGTTTCTTCATATTGATATTCAGCGTACGAATTATGCTTCTGCGCAGCCCATTCGTAGAATGTGTATTGATTTTAATTCATTGTACCACATCATAGATTTTGGTGTCGGAATCGATACAATAAAGTCAAGGATTCTCTCGTACTTGAATGTTTAGTGTTCTGTTTTAGTATTATTAAATGTAATGTATTGTTTCTATGTCGGAAGGGGCGGGAGTGAGAGGCGTTGGGACCGTTCGAAAAAAAAGTGGTGAAAATTGGGATATTCACCAATGAATTTAACATGGAGGGATGTCCTTTGTTTTGCGAGACTTAAACGTTATTTTAAAGTGTGGCAATGGGACCACCTTTTCACTAGTTTCCATTTAGTGTTTTAAAAAATCCGCTGATACCGGGGGCAGAACAGCGAACCATCTGGTTGCTACTACGGCACTATAAGCATCCCAGCTATCCTCTGTTGTGAGTGGTGAATAACTAAAGCAAACCAATTTGTTTGTTAGAAACATAACAATAGGAAACTAAACAAAATACTTATTTAGTATGAATTAATATTAGGGTTTGGGGTTTCCGGGACTTTTTTAATTCCCGGGAAAACGGGAATGAAAAGTTTCATTCCCGGGAATCCCGGGAATTCCCGGGAAAAAATAATTTATTTTAGGTATGTCCAATATCGCCCGCTGCACACGTCCGTGTGTACTATTTCGAGGCAAGTGATAGGGAAGAACAAAACAAATTATATTATATTATTATTATAAAAGAGAATGCCGTCCGTGTGAACACGCAAAACTTTATAACGGATCGTCTGATTTTCACGATTTTGGGCTTGATGAATTCGTGTTGGCCCAAGGAAGGACATAGGATGTAAAATTGGTACATAAATATTACTGACCACGAGAATGATAAATATGATGCCGAAATTTGGATTTTCATTTTATGTGTGTGGCAAAAGTGAAGGCTGCAAATTGGAACGTATATATTACTGCCTACGATAATATCAATATGATAAGATCAATATGAAACCTGATTTTAATTTTACCATTTGTGTTTTTGCCTGGCGAAGCAGGCGGGGTTCAGCTAGTAATAATATAAAAATAAATTTATTTTATTGTTGTAGTAGTAGTTATTACGAAAATAATTGAAAATAAATTTTATAGATGAAATGAACATTGGGCGTTAATGGGTTAAAATACCGAAATATTACAAATTAAAAACGAAAGTTTTTGTCAAAATATTTTAGAAATTATTTTTCAATTTACAAATATTTTACTCTGGACAAATCGTCAGAATTGAAAGAGTCATAATATTGGGAATTTAAATCACAAACACAAGTGACTGACACCTACACTGGACTGAGAATGTTATGACGTCTTTAATTTAGCAGATTCATTCGTCTAGAGAGGAAAATGTTTTACAGAAACAGAGGGAATATATTCTAAACTGTAAAAGCAATAGAAACATTAAAAGATGTTAATATTAATTAAATAAATTCATAAAAAATATAAACATTGAAATATTAGTTCTAACAAAGGGTCAAAGGCAGGTTATATTTCTATTTATATTAAATTTCTCTTGAAAGTTTTCAAGTGTACAATTTTAATTGTATCCCTAATTGTATAAAATTTCTTACTGGTTTCATCTGTAAAGTAAATTCTACTTTGAGAAGATTTTCACCTTTTATTTCGTCGATTCGCCTGTGAAAACCAAAAATTTAAAGTTAAACCAGATAGCACGAGGGGTTAAGTACTGTCAGTATGATATTTTTGTTTCACAATAACGATTCGCAAATATCTTCACAAAAAGTGTGTATTCCCCTATCTGGTTTTCGCAAAAATGGCGACTTAGCGAATTTAAAAAGTATTGTTTGTAGTAATATAATATAAACAAATGGTAATTATTTTTGTCAGCAATGTAAATAAATGAATTTGAAATATATCAAATTTCAATTTCCCAAACAAAATTAATAATAAATAAAATATTTCTAATATTTCGCGTATTCCCGGGAAATTAAAAATCTCCAATCTCAATTTGCCAGTTATATAGAAAAACTAAATTAATAATCAAAATAGTCAATAAAATATTTCTAATATTTCGTGTATTCCCGGGAAATTTAAAATCTTTTCCCGGGAATTCCCGGACCCCAAACCCTAATTAATACATAACACAATGACTGAGAGAATTCTTATTGTCAGAACTGTATTGTGGAATTTTATGACGATCATTTCTGTGGAAGATCTTAACCCTCTAGCTCCACTCTTTATGGGTCAATTTGACCCTTTTTTTCGAGAAATAAAAAAGTCTTTTTTAAAAAGGATATTTATGCATTAAAATGTTCTACGACAAAAATTGTCGGAAATTTTCAGTGGGGGTCACCGAAGACGCCAATGTTGTAAACAAAATTAAATAGCAAACTTATACAACAAAATTATTAGGGATAAAATTGGTTCACTTTTTTGGAAGATTTTTTTCTTTTCAATTTTTTACTAAAATTCCAATTTTTGTCAATGTAACTTTAATATTTATTCGCTCATTTTGGAATAACGCTTGTATTTTCAATTAAACGTAATTATATTGACTACAAATGTTGTGAATTTCACTTTCACATAGTCAAAATTGAGAACAAATTTATTTTTTTCCGAAAACATATTTTTTTGCCACATAAAAAATAGACAAAAATTGGGGAAACAAGCAAAACAATGTCTATATGTAAAAGATCTGTGGATAAATGAGGAAGTTAAGATTTTTAAACAGCGCGAAAACTCGCTTTACAATTTAGATAACAGAATATTTTATTATAATAGCTGGGATATTAACGAAGAAAACAAAAACTAGTCGAAAAGCCCTTGGATAAATGTAAAGGGTGACTTTTTAAAAGAAATCAGAAAAATGCATGAAATCTTTATTTGAATCGATAGTACGGTCCATATAATTTAATGTTTGAAGATTATTTCATGCAAATGTTGACCTTGACTGCGCCTCAAATGGTCCATACGCTTAGTCCAATTTTGGCACGTTGCCAATTTTCCACGTTGTTGAGTAACAGAGGTCCAATTGCTGCGAACGGCGACGAATCGATAATTGATGGTCATCATTAACACTGGCCGATACAGCTGCGATATTCTCTTCAGTTCGCACTCTACGTAAGCGTGTGGGTGGTTTAATGTCCAACAATGTAAATTTGGTGCGAAATTTAGTCACAATAGCCCGAATAGCCGCTTCAGTGGGTCGATTAAACTGACCATAAAATGGAAGCGCGCGATGAACTTTCTTAACAGAGCACGCATTTTGATAATAAAATTCAATAATTTGCAAGCGTTGTTCGTTTGTAAGACGATTCAAGGTTAAATTATAGACCAAACTGAAAATGTTTGACAGTGAAACAAAACACGAAATGTGCGTCAGCTGTTTAAACCAGTGTTGTCAAAAATAAAATAGCTAAAGAATCACCCTTTATACGTTTTGCAACCCTTTCGTTTCTATATCACTTCTTACAAAACTTTTACTTCTACAAGAAGAGCCATAACTTCTGATTTTATAAATAGATTTTCTTAAAAAGGCCTTGTATTTTTTTCGTTTAGATGCCAACATTTAAAAAATATTCTATTATATAATTTGTAAATGCCTTTTCCCGCTATTAAAAATTAAAAAAATATTTTTTATTCTTCCATCTACTTAGAGTGTCATAACTTATACATTTATTCATCTATTTTTTACACACATACGTTGTTTTCTTCTTTAGAATGTTAGTTGTTAAAAAATAAAGCAATGCATTTTTTCCGGGAAAGAATTCTATTTTTATGATTTTTTCCATCCAGAAAAAAAATTATGAAAATACTTCCAAAATGTGAGTACAAATATGGTAGACTAGAATAAAATTGGAATTTTAATAACAATTTTTCCATAAAAAATTAATATCTTTTTATTAGTTTATAAATCCAAAATCTCAAAACATAGCCCTACGTCAATATTTTTTGTCGCATAGTGTTACCAATGGATTGTTAAATTTTTTACCAGCACAGCAAAATTTGTATAGATATGTTAACAGGTATTCTCACCTAAAAGGCCATAAATTCCACATATAAACTGCTTCTAAACTACTTGAAATAGGACTTTTATAAGACTTCAACGATTATTTTGATCTCAGGATATGTTAAAACAGTTTCACTCGGATCGGGAAGAAAAAAATTAAACATATTTTTTTAATGTATCCATAAAAAAATTATTTTCAATTTCGAACAAGGGAGGATGTAAGACACAAAAAATAGTTTTTTTTGGGACACAAACAATAAGGTTGCTGATTGTTATGAACAATTATACATGGACCACAGTGCGGTGTAATAATTAAAATCTTAATATCTCCGACGTCCCACAAATGAACTTGAATTTTAAATTTCCAAAACACTATCGTGAACCTCTCTCTGCATCATGCTTGGAATGGAATTGAGATATTTCTTCTGCTACTTACCATCCATTTGACACAATCCAAACAGCCCATCTGCGAGGCGGCATGTATCGGTGCCATGCCATCGCGGGCCCGCACATACAGTGAACCGCCCGCCTCGAGCACTAGAAACTTGAGCACCTCCAGATGGCCTTCTTGCGCTGCCAAGTAGACTGGTGTGACATCATTGTCCATTTGCGTATTGGCGCTGCGGTAGACGAGAAGATAAAGAAGAAGAAGAAAATTAACAAAAACGAAACAATTAATTGCAAAAAGGAAATCCTTATAAAGACTACAAGTAATTGATTGGTATGGATGGATATAACAAATCGAGAAGTATAAGCGTTTAACAATTTATTTTTAACTATTTGCTGTGGCAATTGCAATTGCTGTTAACTGATGTTAACACAGACACCTTCAGAATTTCAACACAGAACACAAACGAAATTGCCTATAATGTCAACTGGTTTTAAGTTCGTAGATGTAGATGCAACACTCAAGCTGTTCTTGCTGCAATTGGTATTGGCATTGTTGTGTTGGCTGTGTGTGTGTGTGTTGTTCTAGCCATGTACATATAACAAATGCACTTCTTTTGTTTAATTAACAGTGAAACATAGCATCAAATGTAGTTTGGCTTTGCAAAGCCAACGATCAACATGTTCCACAATTGTTACCATTGTCTCGCTCTCTCTGTCTCTTCCTCTCTCGGTTTGTTTACATTGGGAACACAACATCGTATTCTGCTTGGCGGCCAATGTGCCGCTAGAGTTCTAGATTTTCTGCAGGATGCATTTAGAAAGTAACGTACGAAAACTTTGTACGAAGTTGGCTTAATTTTCTTTTGTAATGAAAGTTTGTTTGTCGTTTTCTCAAAAAAGAGCGTTAATGCGGGTTGCGTGTGAAAAGCGTAAAGCAGCGAACAGGTTTGCCTCGTAAGTAGAGTTAGTTTTAGGCGAACTTTATTTTTGGCCAAAACAAGATGATATCGCGTTTGTTGCTTAACTCTTTCGTTTAACATATGCCCGTGTTTGTAAGACTAAATGTGTGCTAATTTCCAAGGGTACAATTTTGTGCAGGCAAAAGTTACCCAGCAAAAACTGGGAAACCCTTCAACCTTTCTAAATATGTATTTTATTATTTAAAGGATTTTGAGGTGGGAAAGTTATGTTGGTCCAAATTAATAATTTTTCTCAAAAAGGATATTTTTTAAATATTTATTACAAAGAAACTATATTTAGGACAAACACAGGTTTGACGTCATAATAAAACTAGGAAACCTAAAATTTAATAAAAGAAATTTAAGGACAAAAACTCTTAAAATGAATGACAAATTCGAAAAAAGAAATGGTTTTTTTTTTAATTTTAAAATTTGAGATGACTTACTTCAGGCATATAAATAATAATATTGAATTTTATGGCAGATATTTTTCTAACACATTTTCATCCACTTATCCTCAGACGGGTAGTTTTCTACTCCTGAAATAAAAAAGAAAATGTTATACACAGCCCTTCGACGAAATTTGTTTGCATAGTGTTATCGTTTATGTTGGGCTCGAGTCCAAAATCTGCACGAAACAATAACTTTTTTGTGTATGCATCGGCCTCGTGTGGATCGAAAGATGTTCCTCGATAATTTTTCCGCCATAATCATTATTATTTTGACATGCAAATCATAAATGGCATAAACAAAAAAAGCCGTCACAGGCTTTCAATATCGACCCACCCTAATTGGAGAACGTCTTACATATTTATAACATTTCATGGTGGTTCGCTTTCCAACGACCAGTAGCATGTAAAAATTCTATCAACAGAACAACGATTATTTTGTAATTTTCATAGTTTCGAAAGTAGCCCACAGTTAGCTTTTCTTCCTATTCGAAATAAGACAACATCGTTTTTATTTATTTTTTACTTTTCATGCGTTTTACTAATGTGCACGTAATAGATTTCCTCCCTTTTAAATTTTGTAATAAAAATAAATTATTTATTTTTTAATTTTGAAGTTATCTAACAACATGTAGTTACTGTCTTAATGCAAAAAGATACTTATTCAATGATTTAAAACAAATCTATTTTACGCATTACAAAACCACAAAATTATGAGCAGGAAACAGAAAACTAGTGTTAAAATACTGAAGTTTCGATTAGTTCCATAATAAATTAATTAACACAGCTGTGTACAGGTAAAATAAAAATTATTATTTATGAAACGTCATGAATATTGATTTAGTTTTAATTGTTAGAAAAAAGTGTTTTTTTTTTCGTAAAATACCACCGGCAACAAGTTATACTTATGAAAACAAGCCAAAAACTTTCAAAGAGAAAACAGAAATCCCCCCAAAATGTTTTTTTCATAAATTATTGTGTATTTTCATCGTTTGTGTATAAGTGGTGGCCAAACCACGATAAAAACATATTCAATTTTTAATTAAAAAAAATTAAAATTTCTGACCTATGTTCATGAAACGAAGTAGTGTCTGTTAGAACCACACTAGCTTGTGCAGGAAATTTTCAACAAAGGTTGCAGTTAGCTTGGGTTTAAAAATGGGAGAAATCGATACACAGGGAAAATTGTTTTCCTAACAAGGACTGAAAATACCAAAACCAGTATTTAAACGCGAACAAAAAACTTATTTTTGCGAAATACATACTTTCATGGACCAATAATAGATAAAATTACTGCCAATCAAGCAGCAATCGTACATATATGAGGTAAAATAGAAAAGAGGGATACAATTGGTACGACCATACGGCTGAAGTTAAAATAGTGAAATTCGATGTACTATCGTAAAATAAAAGAATTTCTATAAATTCGTACTTTTATGGGGATAGAAATGATACGAACCAAATGACTGTGACTAGAATAATAAAATTCGGAGAGTACTCGCTCAGTGTATTATCAGCGGCAAAACTCCCAAAGTCCATGTGCCCAAACTTCGACTTTATTGATTGAATTTTCCAAAGAACATTCCTTTTAAGCATATTCCAAAACAAAAATATTTAGCCAATATCACGGCTAAATATTGTTGTGGATGCACTGCATGCAAATTCATAAATGTTAAAATAAATTTTATTGGAATGCATCTCGAAAACTATGTATAAACTTTTGCCTCTTCACAGAACTCCAAAGTTCCAAAGGATACAATTTTTCCAAAATTATTTTAAATACTTATACACACCCTATGATACTGGTATAAGTATCAAATTAAAGAGTAGAAGTATCATTCTAATGTGTGTTAAAAATACTTCGAATTTCAATTTTTCCCATTTCTCTTGAAAAAGTAAAATATGAATAAACTAACTGAACTAAGGGGGAAATTTGTAGTAATTGTTAATATTAAACTAATACAGATAGAATCATGAAATTTAAAGTGTTTTTAACAGATGCTTTACTCATTTAGTTGACATATATATCGGTATCATAAGTTGTGAAGAAGTATTAAAAATTATTTTTGTAAAATGTTATCGTTTGCAATTTTGCAGTCCAGTTAAAGAGCAACAGGATAAGAAAGAAAATCTGCCAATTAACTCAGTGTTGCCTATTGGTGTAGAAGTATGTCATCTGGTTCAAGTGTAACGACAAGTAACAAGTAATTGTCGTGCATTAAAGTGGGTCGGAAAGAAATTTAAAAAAGTTTTCGAAAAGAAAACAAAAGAAATAATTGGACTTCTTTTCAATAATAAAAACCAACAAACTAATGTATTGGATGAAGCTTTAATAGCAGCCCAGCTGAAAATAATAACATCGAGTATTGCTATAAGAAGTAAGTTCAATTAAAAGTATTAAACAAATTTATTGTTTACATGTCATAGATACAGCTTTATCAGTGGGCAACACGGAGGACAAGTTCATAAAAGACACGC
This sequence comes from Polietes domitor, assembly GCA_947397865.1. Classification (NCBI taxonomy): domain Eukaryota; kingdom Metazoa; phylum Arthropoda; class Insecta; order Diptera; family Muscidae; genus Polietes; species Polietes domitor. The sequence continues at coordinate 132,483,081 of OX377620.1, forward strand.
GAACGTTCGCTAAAAATCATATCAAGCTGTGAAACAATTACCCAAAATGTGAATATGAACATCTAAATTATTGATTTGAACTTATTTTTTTACAACTAATTTTTAATTACAACTGAAATGTACAAAAAATGGACTAAAATTAACGAAAATTACCAAAAAAAATAATGTAAGCTTATTCTACAATTTCAAGGATAAGCTTAAGACAATATTATTTTCGTAAGCTTATTCCACAATTACAAGGATAAGCTTATAGTAAGTGTACACATTTAATATTATCAAGAGGGTTCCGTTTCGATTTTTCTACAATTGTTATACAAGCATTTTCAACTGGATTCTCAACTCTTTTTCAGGCTTGAGGCTTGTGTTGATAAGCTTATTATAATATTATTCTCAAGTCATTTGGTATATTGGGTTTTAAGTTAGTGGTTCTAAAGCGATTTTACATAACCTCTAAAAACCGTCATAAAGAATATTTTGAACATATAAAAATTCGATTTTTTTAACCTTTATTCCCTGTTCAAAATTCAAGGAAGCAACTACAAAAATGTACGTGAGATCTCAATAGACAACTTTCTAGATGATATGAACTTCCTAGGAATGATTCTTAACACCGTTTAGGTAGGAAAAATATATCTTGCAGTACTGTTTCTGTTAATGGTTAGTCCGACTGCAGTGCGTATGAGTGATATTATCCTTAATCAACAGTGTTTACTTCTATGGAAGTAAACACATTGGTCTACTTCCATAGAAAAATTAATTAAAATCGAGGTGTTCATAAAAATCTCATACGAAAAATTATAGAAGAACCCATTAAACTGTATTTGCAAAAAATAACACATTTCGTATTTTTTCATTTTTGCGTGTCATACAAAGGCAGTATGGGTATACAATAAAAAGAAGAATATTTTTTTCAGCATTTTTCAACCGTGCTATTAGAAATTTATTAATAAGATACATTTAGTAAGGCCACATTGGTTTTAAAAATCTGTCGGTAATTGACTGAGTTAAAGAAGTTTCCACTAAACCTAAATTTTTGAAAAAAATACAAGTTTCAGCCATCTCTCGAAATTTTATGAATTTGACGTCTAAGAAAAATAAAAAAAAATATTCCATTTCAAATCAAAATTAAGCTGACAAATTTTATGAAATTTTGATTTTAAATTTTTACTCAGTGAATTTATATAGGTCCGCCATGTAACGCTTTTTTTGTCAACTATTCAACCGTTGGACTATTATTTGTGGGGAGCCGAGGCAGTCATTTGAATGAAATTATTTTCCATTATCAACCGGAAGGATTGTACTTTCAAATAAAAAAAGAAATTTGAGAAAATATTCAGTAGTTTTTTATATAGTATTTTAAAAAAAAAGTTATTTGACGGACCCTATATATTTTTAGCAGTATATATACTGTTTTTTATATTGTAAAATATGAAATAAGGCGTAGCAAAAATAAGGATTTTCAAGTATTTTTACTCCAAGCTGTACAAAAACCAATTTATTTGTTTAGTTTTTTTGGTGAATCCGCTTTTTTAGTACTCTTTGGGCCTGAATAAGACCATATCCACATGCAACTAGTTTTTCATTTGGGGATCTTTTTTACAGGACCTTTAATTTCCAAAGGATATATTTGTCTTAATAATTTATTTAATATAATTTTCATACTTTTGAAAGCCATCATTTACAATAAGGATATCAAATGAAAAAGAAGAGTGTAATGGAAATATCAACGAAAGATACGAATCATTATATATAGGAACAACAAAGAGAACTTTTCAAATGAGAGTAGGAGAGCACAAAATGGATATAGAGAGGAAAAAAAACGAAAACAGCTTTATCACAGCAGATACTTAACACTGGACACACTGCAAATTTTGACAATGTACGAATATTAGACTGAGAAAATAGAGAGAGAACAAGACTAACAATAGAAAGTCTGAGAATTCAACAGAAAAGTGATAAAGCAATGAGTCACAAGGAAGACACTGAGAACATAAGCTCTAGCTATAGAGTTGCAATTAGTTAACAAGCCTGTGATATTAATTTAAGCTGTGTTGTATTTTAATGTTTTAGTTTATAAAAATTGTTTGTTTGTATAACATCTGTGATATTTAAATGTAAATTGAAGTCCATCAATGTGTAAGTTTTCACTCACAAATTTCAATGTAACAAACATATAATGTAACAATAAAATGTTATATTCAAATAGACTCCATCCCCTGATGAAGTCAACAAATATTGAAGAAAAGTCAGGAGCAAAAATTAAAAAAAAAAACGGATTTTTATTTACAAAAATAGTTGAGGTCATTATAGCTTAACAAAAACTAACCAAAATACTGTAATTGAATTGACCAACGAAACACCAAAAATATAAAAAAAGATTGTCTGTTAAAAATACTAAATAGTAAATGCCTCTAGCTGTATTACTTTAGCATTAACAACCATTTCAAGTTTTCTCCCTAAAATAGTAAAAGATAAATAAATTAATACATTATGGAGAAAACTTTATATTTAAAGTATTTTATACAGATATTTTTCTCTTTATTTTGATACCCATATTTTCTGTGTATGGCTCTCGAAAGTATGAAAATAAATTATTAAAGTATATCCTTTGGAAATTAAAAGTGCTGTAAAAGGAGAAAGGATCAGCAAATGAAAAATTGAGTACACTGTTTTTCTACTGTTATACGATCTATAGATGCACATATATGTTGTCTTGCTCAAGTCCAATAACTTAAATTTAAAATTATCGCACGCTGTAATCAACGCTGAAGCTCAATTTTGGCAGCTCGGTAAAAGCATTGTTTAGAATCTCACTGTGTATCAAATATTTCACCTACAGTCCATCAACTGTCTGTGTGAAATTTCATCCATTTTAGGACTATAATAATTATTTCTTGTTTTTATATCCCCTACAAAGAAATTATGGGTATTTTTACTTAAAAATACGTTTATAGATTCCATTGCTCTCCCCTTTATTTAACCTGCAATTAATTTAAATAATTATATGTAAAATCTCACCTAACCACATTACGTCGATTATTTTGCTCTTTACGCACACCTGCCACATTCAAGCCATTGGCATCTTTGGTGCCATCCAAATCATCATGATCCAGGACGTCATCCATAATTTCAGCCAAATCCGATAGATCATCGCTCGAGGTACGCCTTAAATTGCCGATATTGCCGTCTGAATCGACATTTCCCGGACCACCGATGTCATTGGCAATGGAACAAATGTCGGAATTCGATTTACTTTTTGTTTTGCCGCGACGATACGAAGCCAGACTCGTGGTCATTCTGCCGAGCAGGCCCTTCTTAACGTTGATCGTAGAAAAATAACTACAAACACAATTGGAAGAGGGGGAGGAGGAGCAGATTGTTGGTGTTGTTAACGATTTATAATGAAACAGAATAAGGAGGTTCGAAAATTGAAAGTCAGTCAAAAGAAGAAGAGGTGCGTGCCAGCAACAATTGGTGATTGAGCAGATCGGCCAGAAGAGAAAAGGGTGCAACAGTACTATTTACTACGCGAAGTTGAAGTTTCTCCCAATCAAAAGAAATTTGACCTTTCCGGATTAATTTCTTTTGTTTTGTATTTTTGCTTAGAAGAAATGTTAAACGTTTAGCGAATTCTTGTGCTTAAATAGTTGTTGCATTGAAATGGGGTTTGCGGTGAGTGTAAAGTTAAGTTTAAGTTTGAAGAGTTTCAGAAAATTTCACTTTTCATTCATTTTCGCTTCGTTTCGTTTACCTTTATCAAGGTTGTTTGTTGTTGACTACTTTTTTTGTGAACGTTCTATTTTGATTGTAATTTTTGATCCGGTGGTTTGTGTGAATTGTTGCTTTTGTTTAGGTTTTCTTTCTTTGTTTGTCGTTATGTTATGTTAATTCTGAAATGCTATTTATTATTAGATATTTCACAGGCGAAATTTCACTTTTCATCGGCATCATATCGGCATCGTCGTCATTATCATCATCAGCATCAACTCCGCTCACTTTGCGCTTAACACTTTTCTAAACGTTTTCCGCCTTCGGCTGTTTTCGGTTTTATGGTTAACGTTTAGTTATTTTTGCTTTTTGTTTTGTTGGTTTGATTTTGTTTTTATCAGTTCACATTTAAAGCATTTTTTGAAACGTGTTTTTTAACCCGGGGCTAATAGCTGTATTTTGTTTTGAATAAAGATACAGTTTCATTTAAATGATTTGAGTTTTGAGATATTTACTCGTACTTGCGATTGTCTCACAATGGTGCACAATTTTATTATATTTTAATTGTAAATTTTTATACCTCCGCCATATAGGTTAGAGTAGCTTCAAAATAAAAGTTGTGGATGTTCCCGACTAAAATGAAAGATTGGTTTGTTTTATGTGTTCTCCCAAAATATTTCGCTTTTATCAGTGTCCGTTCGTGAGCTGGACGCGCTCAACATAACCTCTATAAATCAGGTTTTTCTTGAATAAAATTCACGGTGAGAATGGTATTTAGATAAAACCTGATAGAAATTAAAATCTGGGCCGAGCCTTATCAAACCATATCAAAAACTTACATTTTAGCCCAGAATAGAGGGTGGCATTTTATCATTTTTGTGCAATTTTTGTTGCAGTTTTTATAAAAACCGCAATAATTTCCACATTTGTAGTTCGATTTATGTTTTTAGGTGCTCGTTGGAGAGGTCTTGATAACCAATTGCAATTTTTAGAACTTCCTAACCTCATTAAGGGCCGACAATTTTTCTCTTACTGTTGGTTCTCAGTGGGATAAATGTGATGTAAAAACTGAAATATGGGGTTATTTGCATCGTAAACACATTCATGTCTTACAAAAAGCTAATATTTGAAAAATTGGGAGGATGTTACAATAAAACCGTCCGACATGATTTGCCTCCCAAGAACAAGATTATAGGTAATTAATAGGAAAACCCATACTCATTTTTTTATTTCGTGGTCGTTTGTCTTTTTTACAGGACTTTTAATTTCCAAAGGATGTAAATGTTTCAATAATTTAGTTTCGTACTTTTGCGTTTCATACAATGACGGTATGGGCATCAAACCATTTCAATTTTTCCCCATTAAAAAGTTTATGTAGATTATTCATGTTTTAATTTTTAAGGGGGAAAATTTTAAATGGTTGAATTTCTTTCCAAAAATTAGCTTTATATAAGACTAGAATGGGGTTACGATGCAAATAACCCCATATTTCAGTTTTTACTTCACATTTAACCCACTCAGTATTAACAGTATGAAAAAAATTTGCGACCCTTAATGGGTTAGAAAATTCTAAAAGTTGCAATTGGTTATCAAGACCTCTCCAACGAGCCCCTAAAAACATAAATCGAACTAAAAATGTGGAAGTTGTTCCTTGTCATTCCGTTTGTAACACCTTGAAATATTCGTCGGAGACCCTATGAAGTATATATTCTGTGTCGTGGTAAAATTCTATGACGATCTAGCCATGTGCGTCGGTCTGTTGAAAGCACGCTAGCTGCCGAACGAAATGAGCTAAGAGGTTGAATTTCTCCGTAAATGTGTCTTATGGCTACAGATCGCTTGGGATTAAGTGTGGACGAAATCGGCCCAGAGGGAACAAATTTTCCCTAACAAGGACTGAGAATACCCCCCAATATTTATATTATTTAAGCATTTTTTTGAATATTTCTGCTTTTTACACATTTGAAATTGGTGCGTACATTCCTCCTGTAGCTTGGAAGCGCTAAAAGTAAATAAAAGTTCTAGCGGGCGAAATGGGACAAAAGGGGATAAAAATGGTACCAATGATACGACAACAGCTAGAATCATGAAATTTGGTGTGTACATCCCTCTAATTGCGTAGACACGTAAAATAGAGGGCTTTTTCAAAATTCGAACTTTTGGGACGAAAAGGGTCAAAAATGGTACGATAACAGCTAGAATCATGAAATTGGGTGTGTACATACCTCTACATAAAATAGATGGATTTTTCCGAATTCCTACCTTTAAGGGTATAATAATTGAAAAAGGGGGACAAAAATGGTACCAACTAAGCAGCTGAAGTTGAAATCATGAAATTTGGTGTATACATTCATCTTACCGTACAGAGGCGAAACAAAAAGGAATTTTCGTAAATTTTTACTTTTAGGCAGAAAATGTCGATAAAAAAGGTACCAACAAAACGGCAACTGCGTAGACGAGAAAAAATAAAGATTTCTTTCGATTTTCGTACTGAATGGGATTAAATTTGGCACTAATCAAGCGGCTGTAGATAGAATCATGAAATTCGTGTGACTGCGTAGACGCAGAAAATAGAGGATTTTTCCAAATTTGTACTTTTAGGGTCAAAATGAAAAAAATGGTATCAAGCAAACGGCTGTACATAGATTTATGAAATTAGGTGTGTAAATTACAATATGGAGGCGAAATATAATAGATGGAAATAAGTATTGTTCTTATCAAAATGGCACATAAACTTGGTCTGTAGCTGGAATCAAGAAATTACAAATGGGAAAACCGGCCCTGAGGGATATTGTTTCTATCAAATAACGCCTGACAATGTACCTGATATTTAGGGCATATTTTTTGAAGATTGCAGCCTCATGTTCACCTTTTGATATTTATGGCATATTTTTGAAGATTTCTGCCTCGTGTTTACCTTTTGATTACTGTTGAAGTTGTAGAAATAGTAAACAAATATTGTGATAGTTATTGTGGTAGTGCACTTCTATGCAAAGTTGACAGCCTCTAATCTGCCGGTAATACTGTGGAATGCACTCCGTGGTAGAGGGTATATAATATTCGACCCGGCCGAACTTAACGCCTTTTTACTTGTTTTTTTTAGAATTATCCCAGACCGTAGGTACAATATCAGGTTTTACAGATATAATTCCGATTCTTTAATAAACTCATAAAAACCATATATAAAAACCAGATATATCCAAGTACGATGTAAACAACAAATTAAACAAGTAAGGAAAGGCTAAAGTCGGGCGGGGCCGACTATATGATACACTCCACTTTCTATCGGAATACAATTCAATTCAGTAAAAAAGTGAAAACGGGAAATTTTTTTTATGTTTCCTAATCACAGGCTAATATGACCTGGCCCAACTTGTCAAATCGAGAATAATATTTGTATCGGGGCTATATCCAAACATGGAATGAACTATGACTACCTTTCACAATAAGTTCTTCCAGTTGAAGTATAACGCGTTATGCTCAATTTTAAGAAATTCTCTGAAAATACGCGGCTTCTGGGAACGAAATTTGTATGAGAGCTATATGTAAATCTAAACCGATGTGACCCATTTTAACCATAGGTGTTCCCAGTTTAAATATAAGATGTTTTGTCAATTTTGAAGAATATCGGGTAGATTCTGGAGCGGAAAAATTCAAATTGGGAGCGAAATTTGTATGGGAGCTATATATAAATCTGAACCGATCTAACACATTTTTACAACAGGTGTTTCCAGTTAAAATATAAGGTGTTTTGCGAATTTAGAGGGAAATCTGTTAAAATATGTGGATTCTAGAGAGGAAAAATTCAAATTGTGAACGAAATTTTATGGGAGCTATATATAAATCTGAACCGATCTAACACATTTTTACCACAGGTGTTTCTAGTTGCACTGTAAATGTTTTGCCAATTTTGAAGAAAATCTGTTGAAATATGTGGTATCTAGAGTGGAAAGGGTCAAATCGGGAGTGAAATTCGTATGGCGGCTATATCTAAATCTGAACCGATTTTTTTTTCAAATTAAATAGCATTCGTCCTTGTCCCGAAAAACTTCGTTGTGCAAAGTTTCGTTTGGTTCTGGCTACAATTGCGACCTGTATTGTGATTACAACAATAGATGGACAGACAGACGGACATTGCTAAATCGACTCAGAAAGTGATTCTAAGCCGATCGGTATAATTAACAATGGGTCTATCTCCCTTCCTTTTGGGTGTTACAAACAAATGCACAAAGACTTAATACTCTCGTGGAGTGTATAAAAACGGTCAACCAACAACTAACTATGCAACAAGATTTTTGCATAAAAAGTTCTGATGTATTCGAACACGATATTAAATTTTTTATTGATATATTTTTTTTAAATTTTTACTAAAATCCATTTTACGTACATTTACCTCACATTCGCTTTTATGTTCAATTAAAGGTAATTGGCTAAATATGTGGCAAATTTCTCCAAAAATGAATAAAAACATAAAAAAATAGAAACAAATTATTCTGTTTAAGCTAATATTCGAAAGAATAAAATTATGTCTGGACATAATGTAGAAATTATGACCCTTGTTGAAGACGCATAATATTTTTTAAAAAATCATGATTTATTTAATTTATGCCCGAAAAATCACTTTACATAATAAATGTCTTGCTTTGTTTAATAATAGTTGGAATCTTAGCGAAGAAAACGAATAAATCTATAGATAAAGTTAGTAATTATGGTCCTTATTGTAGATGTCTTAACCGTTGGTTCGTGAGAAAATGACACATAATTTTTTGAAATTCCCTTACATCTACCAAAAGGGCTATAAATTCTGCATGTATCCATAGATTTTCTTCGCATATCCCATTATTTTCTTCGTTGAGCTATTACAAAATGAATAAAAAAACAAGTAAGAAAACGTCAGTCGGCTAAACCGACTTATATATACCCTCACGCTCAGAGAACATATCAATGGAAATTCATGGCATTTGGTCCTAGCAGCCACAGTTATAAAACAATTGCAAAAACATGATCAATAGTATAGAAGTTATGAAGGATTTAATATTACCTAGGATATAGACAATTGTGTGCGAGGTACAAGAAGGAGAGTGACTAAACCGTAAATATGTTTATACCCTCCACCTCCAGGATGGGGGTATACTGACTTTGTCATTCCGTTTGTAACACCTTGATATAACGACCTAAGATCCTATAAATTATATATATTCTTGAACGTCATAAAATTCTAAGACGATCTAGCCATGTCCGTCCGTCCGTCTGTTGAAAGCACGCTAGCATCAAAACGAAAGGAGCTAGAACGTTCAAATTTTCCATAAATGCGTCTTATAGTCGTAGATCGTTTGGGATTGAAACGGGGCGAAATCGGCCCAAAGCGAAAACATTTTCCCTCACAAGGACTAAAAATACCCATAATAATCCCTAATATTTTAGAGTATTTAAGCATATTTTTTCAATATGTCTGCTTGTCCTTACTTGATATTGGGTGTGCACATTCCCCCGATAACAAAAACGTGCACCATAAAGTGCTTCTTATTTGTAGGGGGTGAAATGGGGCAAAAAAGGGATAAAAAAGGTACATATTAAACGACAGCAGCTAGAAACACGAAATTCGGTGTGTATATTCCTCTAATAGAGTAGATACAAAATATAAAAGTATTTTTTCCAAATTAGTACTTTTAAAGGGTAAACTGGGAATAGAGGGATAAAAATGGTACCAACCAAACGGCTGCCCCTAGAATACTCAAATTCGGTGTATACATTCCTCTGATTGCATAGATACGTAAAATACACAGATTTGTCAAAATCATACTTTTTGGGGTTAAAATGAAAAAAGGGATAAAAATAGTACCAACCAAATGACCACAGCTAGAGTCATGAAATTCGGAGTATACATTCCTCCGACTGTGTAGACACGGAAAGTAAACGGATTTTTCGAAATTCACACTTTTTGGGGTCAAAATGGAAAAAGGGGATAAAAATAGTACCAACCGAATGACCGCAGCTATTTAGACATGGAAATTGAAAGGTTTTTCCAATTTCGTACTTTCAAGGAATACAATGGGTACAGAGGGATAAAGATGGTACCAAACAATCGGCTACACCTAGAATAATGAAATTCTGTGTATACATTCATCTGATTGCATAGACACGTGAAATAAACGGATTTTTCGATATTCGTACTTCGTGGGGTTAAAATGAACAAGGGGGTAAAAGTAGTATCAACCAAATGACCACAGCTAGAGTCATGAAATTGGGAGTATACATTCCTCTGACTGCGTAGTCACGGAAAATACACCAAATTCATACTTATTGGAGTCAAAATGAAAAAAGGAATTCGAAATTCGCACTTTCAAGGGATACAAATAGTACAAAGGGATAAAAATAGTACTAACTGAACGACTACAGCCAGAATGATGGTTTACTTGTTTTGGTTTCAAGTGATTATAAAAACATTTTCAAATATCAAAATTCAAATGATTTTGACTACCCGTATGAAAGTTATGTCGGTTTTATTTTAACCAAGGCCACTTTGTGTGGGAGGCACCAGAAGGGGTGTGGCAATATCGCCCATATTCCACATGAATGCAACATATATAAAAGCATTGTCAAATATTAAATTTCATAGTATTCCGATCATTCTTATAGAACTTATAACAGCTTTAATTTTACGTAGGTTAGGGTGATTTGTGTGGGAGGTACAAGAAGGGCCGTGGCAATAACCGCCATATATTGTACGCTTGAAGTGATTATAAAACCTTTAGCAAGTACCATAATTTAGCGTATTCCGAATATCCGTGTGGAAGTTACATTGGATTTATTTGAACATAGGAATATGGGTCATTTGTGTGGGAGGTACCAAAAGGGGAGTGGCAATTTCGCCCATCTTCGAACTTTAACTAAGTTTAGGAAAAATACTACTATGTGCAAAGTTTGAATTGAATCCGTAAACTCCTTTCGCGAGCCTGCCAAACGGACGGACGGACGGACATGGCTCGAACACCTTAAAAAGTCGTGAAACGGACTTGATACAAACATACTTAGGGTCGTAAATCACTCATTCAATGCGTTACACTTTTTTCATGTCCCAAGTGATATATACCCTACTCTGTAGAGTGAGGGTATACAAATCTATATTTAATTTATATAGCGCTGTTTAAGAAAAGTTTAATGAATCACAATTTTATTTTATTTGTTTTTTTTTTTTGTGTCTTCATTTATCCACAGATCTTTAACATATAGACCTTGTTTTCTGCGTTCGAATGCTAGCTATTAAAAAACTAAACCCCTTTTTCCATGCTTTATATAAGGTTACTTTCTATATATGTGTGCCACAAAATTTGAAATCAATTTTTGAAAGCTTTTTTCTCAACCAATTTTGCTCAAATTTTGCACACTTAATCACTTTCGATGACAATACAAGGAAATGGAAAAATTTGACCAATTGGACAAAGGGGCGTGGCACCTCCCATACGAAGTTAAAACCTATTATTGAATATTGTCAGTTCTATTACACCTAGAGTGCTGAAATTTTGTGTAAGTGCATCAAGCATCAATTCGCATAGTTGTGCCAAAAAGGGGCGGTATTGGAAAAGTGGGCGTGGCACCTCCCATACGAAGTTAAAACCTATTATTGAATATTGTCAGTTCTATGACACCTAGAGTGCTGAAATTTTGTGTAAGTGCATCTAGCATCAATTCGCATAGTTGTGCCAAAAATGGGCGGTATTGGAAAAGTGGGCGTGGCATCTCCCATACGAAGTTAAAACTTATTATTGAATATTGTCGGTTCTATGACACCTAGAGTGCTGAAATTTTGTGTAAGTGCATCTAGCATCAATTCGCGTAGTTGTGCCAAAAAGGGGCGGTATTGGAAAAGTGGGCGTGGCACCTCCCATACGAAGTTAAAACCTATTATTGAATATTGTCAGTTCTATGACACCTAGAGTGCTGAAATTTTGTGTAAGTGCATCTAGCATCAATTCGCATAGTTGTGCCAAAAATGGGCGGTATTGGAAAAGTGGGCGTGGCACCTCCCATACGAAGTTAAAACCTATTATAAAATATAGTCAGTTCTTCTTTTCTTTTTCCTTCTACAAAAGATAACTAAAAAAGAATTTCTAGGCCCAATAGAATTCTGCTTGCATAAAGCATGGATTTGAAAAAAAAAATTTTTTTTGATTTACTAGTTTCTAGTTTTAAATGTTTTTTTCGTGCCAACAAAAAACGATTTTTTCGAAAAAAAATCAACCATTTTTTGGAGACTTTTCCTAAACCACTGTTTCAAGGTGAAATTGATATTCGAAACATTTGTAGTCATCATAAATATATTTAATTGAAGATATAAGGAGCTGCCATCGTATTAATATTTTCGACAAAAAATTTAATTTTAGTAAAAAAAATGTAGGCATATTTTTTTGTTAACATCATAAAAATACATAAAAATGTATACATAGCCCTTGGAAACTAGAGTTGTAGTTCGTATTGTCCATTAAATAGTGTTCTTTATTGTATTTAATGAGATTGGCTTAAAAGTTGCAGCGCCTTCAAAGCGATTAACTTTCTTTGTGCTAACAACTGCACTTCAATTAATTATCCGTATATTTATTATTATCATTTTCTGTATTTTTATTATCTGTATGTGCACCATTAATGATTTTAGTAAAGTAATTTCATTAATTCATATTAATCGCATTAATTTCTTTTTATTTAATTTCATTAATTTTATGAAATAATTTCTTTACGAATTTATCAAAATATAAAATTGGGATCATCACAATTGGCTTTCTTTTCGGACGTCAAAATGCCAGAAATAAAAACTGAACCGAAAACGAAACCGAAACAAGAACTGCAACCAGCAAATCGAATTGTTTGACTGTTATGATCTAGATTTTCGTTTGAAGGCAATATTTTTGGTGAAAATCGTGGCGGCCGAAAACGGTTTCAAAAGTGATATACGATAGACGACTATGACGACGAACGAGCTAGTGCGGCTGGTGGCATTGGCAGCCTTAGCCGCAAATCGTGAAAATTTGAAAACACTTTTCTCTTTTTTGTGGTTTTTACAGTTGTCGGCTGGTTGGGGATCAAGTTGTGCACACGTAAAATATCAAGTTTTTTTTTCGTTTGATTCCAGCTTCAATCTGATTTTGTTTCGGTTTTCTTGTAGTTTTGCGAAACTTTTTTTTTTGCTGTGTGTGAGTGTGTGTGTGTTGCGTTCAAGTTTATTGCTGGGGCGCATGGAGACACACACCAGTGGCGAGGAGCTCGTATGGAGCGTGGAGAATGTACGTTTAGGAGTCACAGATTCTTTGATGCATTTCATCCACTTCAAACACTGGCGGTAAATATTATTTTGCACGCAGTCGTCGACAGGCGAAGACTTGTTGCCACGGAAAATTATTTAGAGCATCCTCATCGCCATCGCCATCACCACATTTGATGTTTAACGGCGCATGCGCAACGATCATGTGAACGTTCATCAGGCATCGTGCGGCGTCCGCAGACTGAGCGGTTTGATGCACTTTGAATTTTTATTTTTTGTTTTGATTTTGAGCCAATTCCCCGGAGATTCAAGAAAATACGCTACGACTTGTTGATGATATCATTATCGAGATTATTATCTGACATTGCATTGAACTCTTTAACTCGCACTTTTAATTGTTTTCTGTTTTGTTTCAAGTTTATTTTATTTAAACTTTAACGCGTGAAATCAGCGATTATTTGCATCCACTTTTTTGTTTTATCTTGTTTTTTACTTTACATATTTTCATCAAACATTCTTTTTATTCGCGCACATATCGTAACATATGTCTACTGCATATAATTTTTTTAATTTTCAATTTTGTTTACGATAATATGAGTTTTTTGAACCCGCTCTTATACAGTTTTTATTTGTCCATTTATTATAATATAGTATTTACATATAATTATTGGGCTGTGCCAAATAATTGTTGCAATTAGTTGTTAAATTGGTTTATCGGGAAAATATTTCACTTTGATAAATGTCAGTCTCAGTCTTGGCGTGATATGCACTTCAAGTTTATTGTATGTGCCTTAAGGCCTTTATTCAACTCCTTACCATATATACCTCCTTACCTGTCCCACACCGTGGTGTATCAGCGGCAAAAACAACCAAATTTCGTGGGACTCAATCTATATTTTTATGATTGAATTCTGCAGAGAATTTACAGTTGAAACTCTAGAAAATACACCATTTTAGATGCTACTTTATGGGTAATATCTCAGAAACTACTATGTATTGAATTATTATTTAGTTCATGCAAAACAATAGCTTTTTGGCATCGAACAAAGTATAATTTCGTTCTGATTTTCCTTTTCATACAGCGATTTACCTAATAGTCGCCCTAATTCAGTACAATTCATTTTTTCCAAAAATTATAAGCGCAAAGGCTACCTTGCGTTGGCCTCTTCTGATTTATTTACAAAATTGGTAAAAATAAACCAAATTTACTGTTTATTTTGTACTCTGCATATGTGTTTCTAGTTGGAACATAAGATGTTGTGCCAAATTTAAAGAAAATCAGGTACAATATGTGGTTTCTAGAGCGGCAAATGTCAAATCGGGAGCGACATTTGTATGGGGGCTATATCTATCTGAACCGATTTGCCTCAAATTTAATAACGTTCGTCCTTGAACCACAAAACTTATTTATGCCAATTTTTGTTAAGATCGGACATAATTGCGACCTGTTTTTGATTACAACAATAGATGGACAGACGGACATTGCTAAATCTTCTCAGAAAGTGATTCTAAGCCGATCTGTATAATAAACGATGGGTCTAACGCGTTTCCTTTTGGGTGTTACAAAGAAATGCACAAAGACATAATACTCTCGTGGAGTGTATAAAAATACTACAGACAGACTGACTATAATAATTTTATTATACCTTTATTTGGACTAAAGTATCACTTAACCCTCTCATTCCCGAATTTTCTTCTTAATAAATATATACAATTGAATATGCTTTTTGATGATGTATGGGTCTAAATATGCTTTATATAGATTTTTAGGGTTCTAATTCATACAGGACATGAGTAACAGGATTTTTCTTAAAAGCATTATACAGCAGATATCAGAAAACTTTAAGTCATCCCCTCTTTGATTTTTAGTAAATATTTAACTGATATGTTAAATATAGGATATTTATATAGTTTGAAGGAGTGACTTAAGACCCTAACTATGTTTGGACCAAATCCTTTTCACGACTTTGTAAGGTGTTTGAGCCATGTCCGTCTGGCTGGTGTACACGATAACCCTCGAAAGGAGTTAAGGAATCGATTCAAACTTTGCACATGGTAATATTTTTCCCAAACTAAGTTTAAGTTCGAAGATGCGCGAAATTGTACCTTCTGGTACCCTTCTGGTACCTCCCACACAAATAACCCATATTCCAATGTTAAATTAAAACCCATATAACTTCCACACGGATAACACTACTCAACAAATTGAAAAAAATTTCATGTACTCCGGATGCGATAATTTTTTCTGTGTAGATAACCTTGACATGAGCTCGAAAAACGCAATAAAAAATTTTTTTTTCGTTTGGTTTTTTTTTATTATTTTTTTTTTAAATTTTAAAAATTTTTTTTTGGTTAATTTGTTTCGTCCGGCATAACTCGGGAACCACTAGCCCGATTTAATTGAATTAAATTTTAAAAAATTTAAAATTACAATTCCCTTAATCTGTTCATATATTGTTTTCCTATACAAGCAACAGTTTCCAAGTTAAAAATGAATATATAAAGGAAAAAACTTATTTTTTGCCTAAAGATTTAATTTTTTTTTTTAAATCCATAAAAAATCCAAAATGAAAAAAAATGTCAAATCTTATTACTTTTACGTAAAGTCACATAACCTATGAGCAAAATGAGACAAAGATCATGAAAATCGATGCACGCGTTTCGCTTTTATTCACAATTGAGTAAAGGTATGAATTTCAAAAATTAAAAAAATTTTTTTTTGGTTAATTTGTTTCGTCCGGCATAACTCGGGAACCACTAGCCCGATTTAATTGAATTAAATTTTAAAAAATTTAAAATTACAATTCCCTTAATCTGTTCATATATTGTTTTCCTATACAAGCAACAGTTTCCAAGTTAAAAATGAATATATAAAGGAAAAAACTTATTTTTTGCCTAAAGATTTAAATTTTTTTTTTTTTAAAATCCATAAAAAATCCAAAATGAAAAAAAAATGTCAAAACTTATTACTTTTACGTAAAGTCACATAACCTATGAGCAAAATGGGACAAAGATCATGAAAATCGATGCACGCGTTTCGCTTTTATTCGCAATTGAGTAAAGGTATGAATTTCAAAAATTTGCTCGACATATGCACAACTTTGTCTATGGTAAGGTTTTTTCTTTTTTTTTTGATTCTCAGAATTAACAAAACGGAATAAACAAAGGGTTATTTAATTTTTATGATTGCGTAAGCAAAGTAATAAACGCTAATAAATGTGCGTGAACAATTAAAAGGAAAAAAAAGGTACTCTTACGATCCAGGAGAGTGGCGTCTTTTCATCGACAGCAACAAGCAGAGCCTTAAAGCAATTTTACTGCACAACGGCAACGAGAAACCTTCGATTCCAATTGCTCATGCCGTTGACACCAAGGAAACATACGAAGTCATGGACAATCTACTAAAGTGCCTTACCTATGAGAGGCACGATTGGAAAGTTTGTGCCGACCTTAAGGTTATCGGTATCCTTTGTGGATTACAAGGTCGATTCACAAAGTACTGTTGTTTTATCTGCCTTTGGGACAGCCGCGATCGTCAACATCATTACACCAGGAGGAGTTGGACAGAAAGAGTTAACTTCATCCCCGGCAGCGACAACGTGAAATATACACCACTCATAAAAAAGGAAAATGTTTTTCTCCCACCTCTTCACATAAAGCTCGGACTCATAAAAAACTTCGTGAAAGCTATCAACAAAGATGGCGAAGCGTTCGCCTATTTAAAAACCATTTTTCCTCACCTTTCATCGGCAAAGATAAAGGAAGGCGTTTTCGACGGTCCGCAAATTAAAAAGTTGTTGCAAGACCAACAGTTTGAGCACATTTTATCACCAAATGAAGCTGCAGCTTGGAACTCATTTCGGCAAATTGTTTCCGGATTTCTTGGAAACAACAAAAGCTCAAATTACAGAGAGATCGTCGAACAACTACTCCAAAATTATAAAAAAATTAGAGCAAATATGTCGCTTAAGATACATTTTCTACACTCGCACTTGGACTTCTTTCCGGACAACCTGGGCGATGTGAGTGACGAGCATGGCGCACATGTAACAAAAATTACTTGGATTGGTATTGCATTCAAATCCTCGCGAACGTTTGCTCATTTTAACTATCGCGTTCGTCGACACTTGTTGAATGAGTAAAATCGATCAATGAAGACCTATTTATACTGTGTATTGTTTAGTATTTTACTGACAGGTACTTATAAATGGGTGTATATTTTTTTACGGTGACTACATACCTGTTTCACCATGTGTGAGTCTTAAATTTTCCGAATAATGACCACCCTTAAATGTGGGTTGCATTTCTGTAAAAAAATCATACAGGTAGCCAACGGAAAACCCAAATAATTAAAAAAGTCCCCTTTCCTTGTTTCCTTTTAATTGTTCACGCACATTTATTAGCGTTTATTACTTTGCTTACGCAATCATAAAAATTAAATAACCCTTTGTTTATTCCGTTTTGTTAATTCTGAGAATCAAAAAAAAAAAGAAAAAACCTTACCATAGACAAAGTTGTGCATATGTCGAGCAAATTTTTGAAAATCATACCTTTACTCAATTGCGAATAAAAGCGAAACGCGTGCATCGATTTTCATGATCTTTGTCTCATTTTGCTCATAGGTTATGTGACTTTACGTAAAAGTAATAAGATTTGACATTTTTTTTTCATTTTGGATTTTTTATGGATTTAAAAAAAAAAAAAATTAAATCTTTAGGCAAAAATAAGTTTTTTCCTTTATATATTCATTTTTAACTTGGAAACTGTTGCTTGTATAGGAAAACAATATATGAACAGATTAAGGGAATTGTAATTTTAAATTTTTTAAAATTTAATTCAATTAAATCGGGCTAGTGGTTCCCGAGTTATGCCGGGCGAAACAAATTAACCAAAAAAAAATTTTTTAAATTTTTGAAATTCATACCTTTACTCAATTGCGAATAAAAGCGAAACGCGTGCATCGATTTTCATGATCTTTGTCTCATTTTGCTCATAGGTTATGTGACTTTACGTAAAAGTAATAAGATTTGACATTTTTTTTTCATTTTGGATTTTTTATGGATTTAAAAAAAAAAAAAATAAATCTTTAGGCAAAAAATAAGTTTTTTCCTTTATATATTCATTTTTAACTTGGAAACTGTTGCTTGTATAGGAAAACAATATATGAACAGATTAAGGGAATTGTAATTTTAAATTTTTTAAAATTAAATTCAATTAAATCGGGCTAGTGGTTCCCGAGTTATGCCGGACGAAACAAATTAACCAAAAAAAATTTTTAAAATTTAAAAAAAAAATAATAAAAAAAAATCAAACGAAAAAAAATTTTTATTGCGTTTTTCGAGCTCATGTCAAGGTTATCCACACAGAAAAAATTATCGCATCCCGAGTACATTTTGACTGTTGACTAGTGTAATCGGCATAAGCTATACTTTGGTATTTGATATTGTTTTCATAATCACTTTAAATGTCCAAAATATGACGGGTTGTGACACGCCCCTTTCAGTAACTCCCACACAAATCACCCTAAACTATGTAAAACTAAAGCTCTAATAACTTCTATACACATGATCGGAATAGTCTGACATTTGATATTTGTCAATGCTTTTATAGAAGATACATTTGCATGAACTATGAGCGATATTCACACACACACCTCTTCTGGTACCTCCCATACAAAGTGGCATAAACCTTGGTTACAATAAAACCGACATGACGTCCATACGGCTAGTAAAAATCATTTTCAAATATGTTCGTGTACCTTCCATACAATTTTCTCTATCCTAGGTAATATTAAATCCTTTATAACTTCTATTCTGGTGCATGGAATCCACTATGACTTTATATTTGATCATGTTTTAACAATTGTTTTATAACTGTGGAAACTGGGATCATGTGACACGAACCTCCTAAAAAAAATTTCTTCCTCATAACTTCCGTATATATGTTCTCTGGGAGTGAGAGAGTTAGCCGAATGAAGTTTCTTACTAGCTTTTAGCAAGTCTTGAGCTGATATATTAAGCTTAAGCTATTTATATAGTTTTGTGAGCTGGTTGCTATCGATTAGAAGATACAATGGGTGAGATTTTGAAAGTCGTAACAAATAAAAATTTGCATATGGGCGTTGGGCACTGGAACTGGCAATTTTTGATATACATAATTTTGGAGTCAAATGAAGTCATGAAGATACAAAATGATATCGCTGAAAATAAAAGTTCAGGTCTCATTTTTAGTGGTAAGAACATAACACAGAAAAAGGACAAACTAAAAATTTCAACGAAAAGGTTATTAAGATGGAATTGGAGTCTTAGAAATTGTTAAAGGCAATACATCCTGAATCTAATTGTTTGTAGTTGTCCTTTATCTAGGTTAGCTCTTCAGAATAATAGCTTTATGAAACCCTGAGAAAATGCAATATTTTCTTGTTCTGTCGATCACTTATTACATTTAAAACGATCGACATGCCGATCGTTCAAACAACTGTATTTAATGAAATTAGGTACATTAAATTATTTGAGAATGATTGCCTTTCTCCGACAGTCTGCCCATGGAACGAATGAGTAATATTGTCGCTAATACGAATAACTCATACGCCAACATGGTCATGCAATTTGAAATTAAATCATATGATATGTGTTTATACCATGGATATTCATGGATTTACATTCTTTATAAATCCAGCCCAACTGACTTGAATATAACAACATACGCTCTCACCCACAAACTACAATTCAACGACCATCGCTGTAGCCGCGACAGTGAAGAGGAACAATATACGGACGAGCCAATTGCAATCTATTATGTCTATAATTACTATTTTCATGTCATCAGCAATTCAGATCAATTTTTAAGTCGCCATTATAGCAGAAATGGCGGAGTAATTATTTGGGATACCATATCCTAGTACGGTACTTCTAATTAGATTTTTGTGAATGAGCGAATTTAATTTATTATTTTTTTCGAGTTCGAGAACATGTTTGGTCGGCCATTCATACAGCTATCGATGTTTCGATTAAGGATTGGCTTCGCCTAAATATTATTCCAAATGTTTGGGGAAAGCTAACACGCAATATCTATGAGGAAGCTAGGCAGATTTTAAAGAGAGATGAACTCTCGTTGAAGCGATACAGCCTGACCTGGACAGAAATGGTTGCCAACTCATTTGATCGTGGCTAGACTCTTAAGCGGTCATCGAACCTATTTGACAAACAATAATCAGTAGTAAACTTCTCAAGGTAAATTACACTATGCAACAATAATTTTGGCGAAGGCCTATGTATACCATTTTCTGGTGAATTTTAGCTATCTAAACTAGAAAACAATACTTAAAAAAAATATGGTTATTTTTTTACTAAAATTAAAATTTTCGTCGAAGTCACTTTTAATATTTGTACTCTCATTTTGGAAATATAAGTGCGATAACACCCGCTTATATGTTCAATTAAAGGTAGTTATGATGGCTATAAATGCTGCCAATTTCATTTTTACTCAGAAACAGTGGCTTAGGACTAGTCTCCTAAAAATGAGATGAAAAAAGAAATCCTAAAAAATTTGAAGAATTATTTTGTTTAATTTTTTATAGCAAATATTCTAACGAAGAGAAATAAATAAATAAAATATACCTAAAAGATCTATGGGTAAATGTAGAAGTACTTAAGATGCAAAAAATAAAAAATCTGATTTATATATATATATATATATATATATATATATATATATATATATAAATCAGATTTTTTATTTTTTGCATCTTAAGTACTTCTACTTACTTAATAGTTGATAATAGTTATGTTGATAGAAGTTATGGACCTTCTTGTAGACGTCCTCACGTATGACAAAATTAATTTAACTTTGTAAAAATATACAAACGATTTTTGGATATTCCCTTATAATAAGGGTCATAATTTTTATATTTATCCACAGAATATATTCAAATATGTCTTGTTTTCTTCGATAGGTATTATAAAAATAAGACAAAATATTTGGTTGCCTAGCTCGTAAAGCGTGTTTTCGCGCCATTTAAACAAAGATTACAAATCATGTTTTTGAAACATCGATAGCGACTACAAAGAGAGCTATATCTTAACATTTTTCTATACATCTTTTACATGTACATATCATTTTCTTCCTTAGAATGTTAGTTATATAGAAAATAAAACAAACTATTTTTTTCCATTTTTTATTTTTATTATTTTTTTTAATTATCTAGATTTTTGTTATATTAACATCTGTAGCCATGGTGCTAGCAAAACATATTAAACAAAAATTATGTATTTTGTTTTAACTTTTAGGATGCTATTCCTAAACCACTATTTCTATGTGAGAGTAACATTTATAGTCATCATAATTACCTTAATTTAACATATAAGCGAGTGTATATATTCAAGGAATATTGAAATTTCAGTTTTTTTTTTTTGAACTGTTATATTGTCCTGGCTCAAGACCATTTTACTTGTATATTTTATAGAATGCAAATTTATTTACAAATTTACATGGTGACATTTATTACTTGGCTGCACACTACCTCAATCATAATTTCCGGTCTCTGAAATCTTTCATGAGGTATCTTCGCAGTGGCTCTTCAGCAAAAATACCCGGACTCTTTCAGTAAATGATTCTCCCAAACGAATGAGAAGAATAATTTACTTTCCGAATAACCGTCAAAAAATCGCACCAAGTAATAAAGCACACATGTCACCTTACAAGCATCTCAGTATGCATCGTTGAGCTAAATGATCGAGAAAACACCCTAAATATCATGTTTTTCCCTTGTAATTTTTAATGTTGCAATTTTGTTCAATTTTTTTCTGAATTAATAGTCCCTTGCAAGCACTTTAAATCCAAATTTTTTTATTCTTGTCTTAAAGTAAGTTATTGTTGAAATTTTTGAACGTTTACAGTAATTTGTTGGTGTATTTAGACACCATTCCTTCTATTTTTATTTATATTTAAAGTGTCTCTTATTGTCTATTAATTCAGAAAAAGTTTGGACAAAATTTAAACATAAAAAAACAAGTAAGGAAAGGCTAAAGTCGGGCGGGGCCGACTATATGATACCCTACACCACTCCCTGCGTATATGCCTCGTTTTGATTACTAAACCCAGGTTGTTTAAGGGACGATTTTACACAAACAAATCGCTGTGTCTCATTGTAGCTGCACTTAGTGAAAAATATTAAATTATTTTCATCAAGATTGGCTGTAATCCAGAGTGTTACCAACAAATCGGAAGGTGTATATGAGTGGTGATTATATATTTGTGTAACGGTCCACTAATATGGTCATGGTAATGTAAAGGTTTTAATAAAAATTGGTGGCACAGTTGAATTTGAAAACATAGACATTTGTAGGGGGCCTATTACAAAACTTGGGGCCAGTGCCAAAAACATAGACCTATATAGTTGGCATTCACGGCAGGTATTCCTAGTTGAAATATATAATGACCAGCTGTAATAGAGCAATATGTAGGCCCATTTGCATGGAGGTTACACCAAAACATGGATCCATGTATTTGACTTTCATTGTAGCTGTTTCTAGTTTAAATATAATAAAATTTAGAAAACATTGCACGTAAAATGTGGGTTATAGAGAGGTAATAATAAAAATGGGACCCAATTGTAAGGGCGCTACAATAAAAAGTGGATCAATATAGATCGCTTTCAAAGTATCTGCAATATTTTATTAAGATATAATGTAAGATGTGAGTTCTGAGCGATAATAGAGTAGAATGGGGGCCCAATTTGTATGGGGGATATACCAAAATATGAACCCATATATTTGACTTTCATAGTATGTATTCTTAGTTGAAATATAATACAATCTGCAAAATTTGATAAACTTCCGATGTAAAATGTGGGTCCCGAGGGGTAATAATAAAAAAGGAGCCCATTTGTAGGGGCGCTACATTAAAAAGTGGGTCCTTATAGATCCCTTTCAAAGTAGGTATTCTTTATTGAAATATAATATGATCTGCAAAATTTTATAAAGATCCAATGAAAGATGTGAGTTCTAGAGTGATAATAGTGTAAACTGGGGGCCATTTGTATGGGGGCTGGCTTTATAAAATAGGTGTTTCTAGTCCAAACGTAACATTGTGTGAGAAATTTGATCACGATCCGATGTAAAATGTGCATTTTAGAGCAGAAATTTTGTAAATCGGAGGTACATTTGTATGGGGGCTATACAAAACATAGACCCATGTGGTCCACTTTCCTGTTAGCTGTTTCTAGTTCAAATATAACATGATCCTGAAAATTGTGTCATGATCCCATGTAAAATGTGTATTTTAGAGCAGTAACAGTGTAAATTATAGGATGTACATTTGTATGGAGGCTATATCTAAATCTGAACCGATTTCCTCCAAATTCAATACGAAAGTCCTTGGCCAATAAAAGTAACTTTCGCCAAATTTCGTGACATTCGCACACCAATTGCGACCTGTAGAGTGCGAACAAGCTTAGATGGACAGCAGACGGACGGACATCAGACAGACATCGTTAAATCGATTCAGCTGGCGATTCTAAGCCGATCCGTATACTTGAAGGTGGGTCTAGCTCGATTATTTCTTGGTGTTGCAAACATTTGGCGCGAAACTAACTTATAATACCTTAGTCCACGAAGTGGTGTAGGGTATAATTATACTGGAAACCATGAAAACATGTGTTTTCAGGAGATGGCTTGACCCAGCGACGAAATATTTTGCCGATCATCATTAAACAATCCAATCTTCATTACTGGGGTTGATCGCAGCAATTTATTTTCGTGACCCATCCTAATGTAGGTATAGTTATCCAGCAATGGTTTTTCGTTTCGTTTATTTTGGTCTGTTTGATTAATATTTGATTTGAACTGGGATATTGTCCTGGCTCAAGATCATTTTGCATCTATATTTTATAGAATGCAAATTTTTTTAATATATCCGTAAAAAGTTGTTTTTGTTGATTTTATGAATCAGTTGCCTTAATAAAAACATAAATTTTTAAATAATAAAAATAGTTTTTTTTTGGTGTCAACACAACCATTTTTATTTTTTGTTGCATATCTAAAATATTCAATTTTGAATATTTTCGTCTTCAAATAATTTGCAGGTTTGGATGACATAGAAACCGATTGTTGTCGGAATCAGAATTAAAATCTGCAAAAAATTCCAGGTTGTTGCAGAATCCAAGTAGCTCCTTTATCGGAATTGAAAACCAATTCCGATTTGAATTGTGTTTTCCTTGTTTCAATTTTAATACCGATTCCGACAACAACCGGCTTCTATGAATATTTGAATTTGTTCATCGAATGAAAAACTAAAAGATAAGCTGTGCATTTCTTTATCACAGACTTTTTATTTAATTTATAGTTTACAATTTGTTTAATTAAATCCAAGAAATGTTTAATTAAATGCTCATAGACATGTTTTCACTTTTAACGAGCAGTAGCTTTGGGAATACCCTGTAGCACAGGAAGTAATCAGCCCAAGCATTCGCTTATATAAACACAACTTAAAAAATTTCGACGATTTGCATTAATATAAAGGGGATCGTATTTTTGGCCACGATTGACTGAAGTCTCGATTTGAGCCATTTTCTTATGTAAACCAATTTAACGAACCAATTCCACTTCAATTCATTTGAATATTTATATATGTGTATTCATATATCTTTTTGAATGTTTTTTATATTTGCATTTTCTTGTTCACACCGAAACAGCTCATACTGTTGCACTTTTTCTCCTCATTTTCTTTACGATTTTCAATTTGGTTTTTTTGATATTGATTTATTTTATTTCAATATTTTCATTATGTGTTTACTTGTTTCTTTTTTATCCTTTTGTTTTAGTTGAAATTTGTTTAATTTATCGCCAATAAACCACACGTATTTTAATCGAATAAAATATCAAAGTTTATGACCACCATCGGGGCCTTTTCTTTATCTTCTGCCAGTCATCGTCTGGTCTAATCACTCATTTCACCAATTGTCGATGGATGCACGAACGATGTGAATGTGAATGCGAATGTGAAGATGGCCGGCTGGCTGGCTGATACTTTTGGCTAAAACACCACAAACACACACTCACAGCTCAGGCGATTTCGATACATAAAGTATTTCAGCTAACTGTGAAAAGCGCTGTGGTTTTTGTTGTTGTTTTAGCCAAAGCCGCTGCATTCAACCAGTGCCAGTGGATAAAAATGAAAATTTTTCGCAAAAAAAAAAAAACAAACAATATCCACGTCCGTCCGTCTGTCCGACCGTCTTAACTACCTTTTCATTATGTCGGTTTCATATATATCTGAAGCAACCGCAGCTGAAAACAAATCAAAATCGCTTCAATTAAAGTCAAGACAAAAAGTCGAGGGGGATGTGTTTTTATTTTCTTCTTCTTCAGCTTTTGATGGTGTTTTTATTAATTATAGTTTTTTGTTGCCCGCTTCTGCTTCTCCGATATGAGTTGTTGCTTTTGATCGTTGTTCGCGAAAAGAAAATTTTTGAAATCACCACGACGAGCACGACCACGACTACCACCACCACACGCTTGGTGTTACGGTTACGTTTCGTTAAGTTTTCAAAGTTTGATTTTGTGCTGAGCATAATACGTAAAGTTGGGCCACGGATGATGATGGGTTGTTGCTGCTGTTATTGTTGTTATTTGGCCATCTTGTAATCGTTTAACACGCTTTAATGAAACGGTCGAATGCACTTTTACTTGGCTCACAAATTATGGCAGCAGAACTTTGTTTCTTCGATAGCACTTCACTCGCGGTTTGTTTTGTATATGTTTTTAAATACCCCGTTATATGTTATTCAAATAAACTAACGGTCAGAAGTTTTCGAAAAATATTCGTTCTTGGCGAAACCGTTTAGAAAGAATTGGCAAAACGTTCGCGCCGATTGTGGTTGTGGAAGTCACCACCACCATTCGCTTCTACAAACCGCACATGAATAGATCAAGTCTAGTTGGCCGCCTTAAGCGCAAGCAAAACAACCACAAACCAAAACCACAACCAAAGCTGGCCAACGTCAATATCAGCCGTGTTTGTTTGTACAAGCCAGCCAGCCAGTCAGCCAGGCTAATCTAATACCAGCAGACAATTGAGTGTTCCACTCAATTCAATGCTCGTAACAATATGAGTGTTGAATGGATGAATGAATGAATGACCGAATGGCTAGATGGACCCCCTCCACTCCCCTCGTTCGGTTAACAAATCGAATTTGAATTTTCCAAATGGCCCCAACATATGTCCGCGCCACCAGACAGCTGACGCTGCTAATGTTGCTGTTGCTGATGCTTTTGTAATATCAGACAATGACGACGACGACGAGTATCCACCACATATTTGTTACAAATTAGTTGATCTATCTCTAACGAGCTGACTAGGTACGAGGGTGGCGTGAAAACTAATATTATTTGGGATTGGGACTCAATGCTCGTATCGAAATTGGGAACTAATGTGACAAAAATGCTGGTTATATGATACAAAAAAGAATGAAGTAAAAGGGAATTGATACAATTTTCTTGTAGGTCCTGTCGAGTAAAACAGGATTATGTTTGTGAAATAGAACACCTGACCTACTGATTATTACTACAGCACTCTAACCATCTCGGCTCTCCTCCTCTGTTTATGAGTGGTGAGTAGGTATAGTAAATCAATCACAGGTAGAATTGATAATAGGAAACAAAACAAACTATTTGTTTAATATGAACTAATATACAAAAAATCTTGTCCAAGCCGAAATTTATTATTATTTTTTGTGTGGATTGAGGTATGCTGATTCATAACATTAAGACACATAAATTTATGGATGTATATATTTATATAAAATTAATTTTTAACTGAAATTATTTGTCGTATAAAATAAATAAAAATAAATTCAATAAAAATATGCCTCCATTTTTTTTTTGTAAAACATCTTTTTTTGATGGCATGAAAAAATCTTAAAAAATAGAAAAGGTAACAATTTTTATATGTGAAAAATCTATGCATAAATAATAATCTAATATAAAGTTATGATATTCTTTGTGGAAGTCGTTCCTCAAATTAGGGAATTGTGTAGATTGGTATTTTGGGATGCGACTAAAATGTGCTTTCATGCGGAAGTACTTCCATTTTTTATACTCTCCACCTTAGCATGGTATATTCATTTGGTCATTCCGTTTCTAAGACGATTTGGCCATGTCCATGTCTGTATGTCCACAATCTGTTGCTTGCGATTGAAAATCAGCCAAGAATGAACAATTTTGTCTAGAATGAGGTCTCACTAGCAATACTGAAAAACAATACCGAGCTTTGACACGATATTATAGTGATATGGGCAAAAATATCGGGTAAAAGTTGTAAAAGACTAGTCGACTCAATGAAACGGCGTTATGTAGCAGTAATAAGCCATGAAGTCAGTACAACTAAGTATTAAATTCAAGGAAATATCCTTATTTAACTTATTATTCAAAAAAAGTTTTAAATTAAAGCGAATTGTAACAAAATATTTTTAGTTTTTATTAGCGCTGCTATTATGTTGACTAGTCTCATTTTTAACATAAATGGTTCTAAAGGCCTAATCTCAAAATTACAAAAACTTACTTTTTATTTAAAGCCATTAAGAATGGCACAATACCATCTTTCAATCACCGTAAAACGTTTTAGAATTTTCGAAGTAAAACTAATATTTTTCTTTGTCGACATTTTTTATCTAACACGCTTTGGCCATGTCCATGTCTGTATGTCGAAAATTTGTTGCTTGCGATTGAAAATCGGCCCAGAATGGACAATTTTGTCCTTCACAAAGCCCGTAATAGCCCATAATTTTTGCAGCATTTAGACATATTCATATTCAAATTCGGTACATTGTACGTATAGCGTGAACTCGAACCAAAAAGTTGATTTTGCAAAATTCAGACTATTAGAGGGTGACATGGGACAAAAAGGGATAAAAATGGTAAAACACACAACAGCTAGACAAAAGAAATTCAGATTGTACATACCTCTATTTGCGTAGTCTTGTAAATTGATAAATGGATATTTCGAAAATCGTACTTTTAAGGGATAAAATGAGATAAAAATGGTACCAAACAAACGGCTGACGTTTAAACTAGGGTTTGCATCCCGGGATTTCTCACGGGAAAATTCGCACATATTCCCGGGAATTCGCACATATTTCATTTCCCGTTTCCCGGGAAATTCGTACGGGAATCCCGCGGGAATTCAGTAGAAAATTTTACATATATCTTTGCATATTTTTTCCATCATTTCCACAATAAAATTAAAAATGTTGTATAAAAATTTAGATTGCATAGCTTTTAATCAGGTATGTCAAATATTGCAGTTGGATGACAAAATATTTTTTTAAAGCTGCGTTCGGATGTAGACTCAAAATCCACTTTTTCGGATTTTTCCTGACAAACTCCATATGAAAAAAAATTAAACCCCGGAAAAATAAATTTTGGGCATGTATCCGAACGCCAAAAATAAACAATTTAAAGTTTTCGAAGAGACAGGACAAAACACAACCATTTCATTAATGTGAACGATCGTTCTCCATCGCGTCCACATTTTCCACTAAAATAAGAAATATCTGATCTTGATCTCACATTGCGCTTTATTGTATGAATTCTGTAACAGGTTCGTTGTGAAATATATATTTATTTTACTTTAATGAAATGTAAATGTTTCATTGGAAAAAATAAGCTCAACTCATGGTAAACAGTATTTTGACGATTTCCCGTGCTGTCCCGGGATCCCGGGAAATTGAAAAAATAATTCCCGTTTACCGGGAAATAAAAAATATGGGAATATGCAAACCCTAGTTTAAACCATGGAATTTAGTTTATACATTACTCTGACTGTGTAGAAGCGCAACATAGAGTTTCTTTTCGAAACTTTTAAACTTAAATTTTTAAATAGATTTTTTTAAATCGTACTTTTAGGGTTAAACGATAAAGTAGTACCAATTTTAGAGGATTGTGCCGACAGTGAAATCATGGTTGCCGGTGATTTCAATGTCCATAGTACCTCTTGGCTTTCCCATTCGAGTCACTCAACTCCGGAGGGCCGAAGCTAACCTATTGGCTGAAATATTTGCAAGGAATTTTGCCGGAAAGAAAAGGCGATTGATGGAATCAAGTGAATAGAGTAGATTTTAATGCACTTCGCTTGTCTCACAAGCGATTCACTGATCCAATGGTGTCGTCGACTTCAATGAACGGTGTAGATATTGAGCAATCAGACACTCTTGACGTTCTGGACATGAGGATACATTTAAATTATTGATCTGTATTTAATATATCTTAATTAATGCTTTTAATAGACTTTAAAATTAAATAATAGTTTTTATTACGGTCCATCTTACATATGATCAGGATGATATAAGTTTAGCATTTACAAGTAAAATATGAATAAACTAAATAATGTATGAGGAAAAACTTGATATGGTTGTAAAGTGCAACTTGTAAAAAGCATTAATTAATTATTTAACAGATTCATATTTATCTTGTCGGTATCGTAAGTATTTAAACCACATTTTTTGAAAAATTTTATCCTTTGGAACTTTGTTATCCTTTTAAGAGGAAACAGGTGGATGAAATGAAAAATGGAGTATATCAACCGGTTTAAGTGTAACGACTATTTTTCGAATATTAGTTATAGATTTTATAATTTATCAAACACTCTTACAAATTAATTCAATTATATAGTAATAAATAATAATTAAATATTAAAAATTTTCACAAAAAATAATTTATTTACACAATTAATTTTAGAGAACCAAAGCAACGATTTCAGATATCAAAAACAGAATTTTATCCACAAACATAGCTGCTAGAAACATTTTTTTCTTCAACTCCTTTATCGAAATTAAAGAAATGACGGTTATTTTTTGCTAAAAAAATCACATTTTTGTTTTGCCCGTTTTAGGAATTATTGAAATTTTATATGAGTAAAGGTCGATCTTAGATTCCATATTTAATTTTATGAAATATCACCCGATAATTGTTATATAGAATCATTTCATTGGGATATTTATCATACGAATATAAGATTGCTCAAAATATAAGATTATGTGCAAATTCTATCTTGATCGAATTGTAACGTAAGAACAAAAGTCAGGTCCCAGCAAAAACTTGGTAATGACACCTCATTATTTTTAGCATTACCTAGTAATGATTGTTATCCAGACTTAAAGAAAAACAGCCCTAAATTCTTTATTCAGATTGTTAACAAGTCAATACAAAATATACAATTTAATAAAAATGTACTAACTATAAAGGGTGATTTTTTAAGAGCTTGATAACTTTTTTAAAAAAAAAAACGCATACAATTTGCAAAATCTCATCGGTTCTTTATTTGAAACGTTAGATTGGTCCATGACATTTACTTTTTGAAGATAATTTCATTTAAATGTTGACCGCGGCTGCGTCTTAGGTGGTCCATCCGCTTAGTCCAATTTTGGCATTTCCACGTTTTTGAGTAACAGAGACCCAATTGGTGCGAACGGCGACGAATCGAAAATTGGTGGTCATCATTAACACTGGCCGATACAGCTGCGATATTTTCTTCAGTTCGCACTCTACGTAAGCGTGTTGGTGGTTTAATGTCCAACAATGTAAATTTGGTGCGAAATTTAGTCACAATAGCCCGAATAGCCGCTTCAGTGGGTCGATTAAACTGACCATAAAATGGAAGCGCGCAATGAACTTTCTTAACAGAGCACGCATTTTGATAATAAAATTCAATAATTTGCAAGCGTTGTTCGTTTGTAAGACGATTCATGATGAAATGTCAAAGCATACTGAGCATCTTTCTCTTTGACACCATGTCTGAAATCCCACGTGATCTGTCAAATACTAATGCATGAAAATCCTAACCTCAAAAAAATCACTCTTTATATAGAGCCTACTCTGTAGTTTAAATGTTCTGATCTGAAGATTTTTCTAATTGAGAATATTTGGGCGACGATGGAATGAATGAGGTTGGCACCCCAGTCGCTTAATACTAATGTGTAGTATTTAAGAAAAAATGTTTAATGATTGAGAACTATTTTCTTAAAACTGAACACAAAACATATTTTGTATGTCATGGAGTTCCGCATATTTTTTTGATACATTTGTAGATGACTATTTTAAATAAGTTGTTGTAATCCATACGTATGGAGACCAATTCATTATTAAAGTGAACAGTACACTGTTGTAGTCCCTTTTACACTTTTTGCCCTAAGAATCAAGTTGTGCAATATTTTCTAAAAAATGTTAAATTATATCCACATTATTTAACAAATAATTAAAAAAAACTTTAACTGACTGGTTTTATAATAAAGAACATTTTGGTAATTATGCAATGAAATAATGAACTATGCAATTAAAAAATATTGTATCATTTATTAGATCTATGCCTTAAGTTACAGATAAAATCTTATCCATCTATCAAAAAGTTGTACAATAAAGTGTAAACAGCACTTAAAAGAAACTGACTTGAACCGTTTCCACACTAGGTAAGTTGTAGAAGTTGAAAGAATGCACACACAAGTATGTTGTTGTTATGCTTTCGAAGTGCGTCTCCTTATAAAAAGTTATCAAAATAGATGCCAATAATGACTTATTTTGTATCTTCCTGAGGCCACTTATTTTACAACTCGTTTAGAAGTACTTATTTATTAACTTTTCGTAAGCGTGTGTGGAAGTACTTATTTCTCAACTTTTTGTAAGCATGTGTGGAAGTACTTATTTTTTTACAATCCCTTTATAAAAATAATTAGAAACGGATCCGAAAAATAAGTAGTGAAGGCTTTTGGCTTTGGTTTATTCCCCACATTACTTTGTAATGAGAGTTTTTGCTGGGGTGGTACATTGTTTGGGGTCCGTAGTAAGAAATTCCCTAACGTGATGTGGACAATTTTTTATGTGGTTCTTGTGCGTTATAAGGACAAATCGGGAGAGACATTTCGCAATTTAGGCGTTTGATCATAAACATTACAAACGACCCTCGTAGTAAGTCAACATAGCTAACAGCATCTCTAGAGCTTAGCCAAATTAAGACAAATTTGGCTTGAAGACTTGCTTAATCAAGTTGTTCCAACAGTTTTTGTTCGTTAGTAATGACTTTGGTTCTCTTATTTTCGCTTTTCTTTCAAGATTTTGTTTTTTCCTTTAAAAACTCCATGTACACCTTACCGAGGCAAACTCATCATTTGGAGAGCGTCTTTCACTCTTTTTCCATTTACCCCATTTACTGTCATTAGGCATCTTCAACTAACAACGAAAGAAAAAATGCAGCAAAACCACCCAGTAAAACCACCTCATCTGTTTGGCTGGGTCATAGTGGAACCTAGTTTCAGGTGGAAAAAAAGTTCAACAATTATTTAATAAATAGCTGAAGCCAGACCAGACCTCACCACACCACACTATACTACACTACATATGGATAATTAATCATCTGCAATTGTTGGAATCATTTAAGGCTCCAATCGCCAGTTCCCATGTAGGCACTCCACCTCTCGCAGAGCTGAGCGCCAGTGTACACTGTGCACACTGTCTGTGGATTTGATCATCATCGGTTAAACAGGTGCTAATTATATAGTTGAGCTCATTTTTTTTCGCTTGTTTTCTTTTTTAGCCATAGTTTGGTGGTCGTCGGTTTTTTGTGGCTGAAAGCGTTCAACAAAAATATATTTTTGATTATAACCACAAAACCACGACACAGCAGAATTCCGCCAGCGAAAGAAAGGGAAATGCTTTTTTGTTGTGAACCACAACCGTGTATGACTGGCCGGCCCACCTGTGTGTGTGTGTAATTGCACCCTTGGCTAAACTGTGAAACGGATTGTTATGAATTCGTGCTGATTTTGGAAATGCAACAAATGAAAGTGGTCTACCGAAGCATTTGGATTACATATCGCCTTTTTTGAAGAACTTGAGGATATAAAGATATCAAATGATGTGGGGTAAATTATGTAGCATGAGGATAAGTGGCTCAGGATACAAAATCTTTTAAAACAAGATTTTTTAGACCTTTGGGACAACTAAAGAGACATTGACTTTTCTAATGCTATACATTTTAGCAGAAAACTTGAGAAATCTGTGTTGATTTGTACAACAAAGCCATTATTTCATTATTTTTCGCCAATTTCAACATTGACAATATTTTACACATATTTTTTTGTAAGACAAGCCTACTATTTTTTGTTTTATTTAGAATTAATGTTTCGTAAGTAGTAAAACACCATTTTAATTTAAAAATCTTTTAAAAATTGATTGAGTTATTGAAGTTTTCGGTAAAACAAAATTTTTGCTAAAACTCTAGGTTATTCAAATTTTAAAAAGTTGTTGTTTAAACTTCATCAAAATAGATGAAAATATTTCTAGATTTGCTGCTTTGCATTTCACCAAAAAAAGTCGGATTCCCAAAGTGGGGAAAATTTGTTCCAAAATTTGGGATTTTCACTAAAATGTTCGGCATACTTTTATTTGCCTTTTTATCCGTTTTGATGGAATTTAGGTATTTTATTGCACCTCAAATTCGTAAAATTTTGAAAGATATGAACTGGAATGACCAAAACTTGTATTTTTGCAAAAATTTAGTTTTAATAAAAACATTAATAACTCAGTCAATTACCGATGGATTTTTTAAAAGAAAGTTGCGTTTTACTCCTTTCTAAATGAATAAATTATCAAATAGTACACTTTCCTTACAAAAGGTAAATAAAAACATTGGCAAAATTTAAAAATAATGAAAAACTGGGCTTGTTGGACAAATACAAACAGATTTTTCTGGCTTTCTTAAATAATATATATAATTGAAAGGTTTTATTTTAAAAACCAGCATTTGATTAAACTATACATTTTCTGATGTACTATGGCTTTCTAAATTCCAATTTTGTCGAAGGTACCTTTATTATTTGTACTTATTTTTGAAACATAAATGCAATAACACCTGTTTATGATGGCTACAAATGTTGCGTATTCCATTTTCACATAGAAACAGTGGTTTAGAAACAGTCTACACAGAGTAGAGAAAAAACATTTCTTAAAAAATAATAAAAATATGAAAAAATCACAAAAAATTGTTTATTTTATTTTTTTAAAACATTGCCTTTAAAACAAAATATTTTTCAATTTTTTTTTGTTCCAGAAAAAAATTTTTCTCTATTCTTTTTTAATTTGATGAATCAATATGCCTCACTTGTGTAGGTCTCGGACATACAATTCTTTTGTTATAATCAACTTATGTCACTGGATTATAAGCGCAAAAACATACGAAACAAGTAAGGAAGGTTAAAGTCAGGCGTGGCCGACTATATGATACCCTACACCTAGTCATTATACCCTGTGGTGTAGAGTATAAAAAGGTTGTTACATTTGAACCGGGTAATATTCGATACAGCTATAAGAGAAGAAAACTACACATTTCAATCTTCTATTGTATTTGTAAGAAAATTTGAACAAAAACTTTGAATGAGAGATACATCTAAATCTGAAGCGATCTAACCTATTTTTAGCATAGGTTTTCTAGTTGAAATATAAAACGATTTCCCAAATTCGATGGAAATCTGTTAAATATGTGGTTTCTAGAGCGGAAAGAATTAAATCGGGGGAGTCATTTATATGGGAGCTGTATATAAATCTGAACCGATGTGAACCACTTTCGCCATGGATGTATCTATTTGAAATATTAGCTGATGTGCCAAATTGTTCAAATATGCTATTTCTAAAGCGGAAATAATCAATTCAGTGGTGAAATTTGTATTGGAGCTATATATATATATATATGAATCAAACTGGACCAATTTTACCAGAGCAGTTTCTAGTTGAAATATAAGTTGTTTTGCCAAAAATCAATTCAGTGGCAATATTTGAAGAAAATCTGTTGAAATATGTGGTTTCTAGAGCGGAAAGAGTAAAATCGGGAGCAAAATTTGTATAGGAGCTATATCTAAATCTGAATCGATTAGCTTCAAATTAAATAACGTCCGTTCTCGATGTGCAAAATAATTTGTGTCAAGTTTCGTTACAATCGGACAATAATTGCGACCTGTATCGTGATTTCAAGAATAGGTGGATAGACAGATGGACATGGCTAAATCGATTCAAAAAGTGATTCTATGTCGATCGGTATAATAAACGATGGGTCTATCTCGCTTTCTTTTGGGTGTTATAAACAAATGCACAAAGTCATTGTACCCTGTGGTGTATGGTATAAAAAACTGTCAACATTTTGGGGGCGTTACCCCCGTCGCGGGTAACAACCTTGACGCGATGCGAGGGCTGTTCCGATGGGTAGCTGCTATCACCTAGAAAGGAACCTGAGTCCTTCCTATGGAGAGAGCGGAGACTTTCCCGGAACATCCCGAACTAAAAGTTACCCACCGACAAAACCCATGATGAGTACAAATATAAATATAAACTCTGCAAGTGGTCACCAGGCTGGACCTGGAAATCCACCCAAACAGTCTCTATTGTTTAGAATTAAGAGATATTTCAAGTTTTCCCCCTTAAAATTTAAAATTTTATTTATTTTTATTTTTAAAGAGAAAATTTGAAATGATTTTTATGCTAAACTTATACAAATAAAATCATAGCATTTGAAGTATTTTTAGCAGACATTCATCTCTTTCATTTGATATCCATATCGGTTTTGTAGACGCGGAAAAATAGGAAAATAAATTACTAAAACATCTCTGTCCTTTGTAAATTAAAAGTCCTGTAGAAAGGAGAAAAGTTCACGAAATGGAAAACTGAGTACAGAGTTGACGTCTACCTTAACTAAGGTGACCATCCATCCCACTTTTCGCGTGACTATCCCGCTTTTTGGTGCCCAGTCCCGCTTTTTTACAAAAAGTCCCGCTTCTCCCACTTTTTCGTTTTACATTATTTTTGGTAAGTTATCGATTAAAATTGTCACTCAAAAATTTATTGGTAACCAACAAAAGTTTAAAATATTAATTCTAAATTTTGTCCCTAGATTTACGGTAACGTTTAAAATTTTTAATAGAAATTTAATCTATACTTTGACAAATTGATTAATTTAAAAAAATATTAATAAAACATAACATAGGAAGTCAAACAGGAATTTTGCCCATCTATGAAAGGAAACCATAATGATACCACCTGGTATAAAATCACTTTTAATAATAAAGTCGTTTGTTTGACAGGTTCACAACCTGTCACCTGTAGAGCATTTTTTGCACTATTAACATAACATAGACCCTTGAAATTGCAGCCTAACAGCAAGCTCTTTAAATAACATTATTAAATACAAATTATGTGTAGATTTCTTTACATTTTGAAGATCGCATCCAAAAATTAGTAAAAGGGCGTTATGTTCGGCCAAGCCTAATCTTCCATGGAGTGAATTTCGAAGTATTACTGATTCTATGCGGTCGACTTTGCGTAGAAGTCAACCTATACGCCGACTTATGTTTACTGTAAATTGTTGAAATATTGGAAAAAATTAAATAATTAAAAAAAAACACTGTCGCTCCAATCTTCAAAGAATGTGCTTAAAAATTAAAATATTGTTTATTTATTTAGCAACTTTCAGTCCTGAAGAGGCATGTTCATGATATCAAATAGACCCGTTTGATTGGTACCATCTGTTTCCTTTTCCCATTGTGATCCTAAAAGTAAAAAATTTGGAAAAAATTCTTTTTTTTTTTGCACGCCTACAAATTCAACCACTAATAAATATTAATTACGTTTTTTTGGTTAGAATCTTAGGATCCCGTTTTTTTCTACAAAAATCTCGCCAAATCCCGCTTTTTGAATACATAAATCCCGCTTTTTGTCCAATAAGAGATGTTCACGTTAACCTTAACGTGTATATAGTCTTGTTCAGCTCCAAAAAGTACTGTCGCACGGTGTAAGCAGCATTTTATTTTTAAAATAATTAACTGAGAACTCGTGTATGTATCAATATCTGTAAATTCAAAAGCATTAGTAGGCCTCGCGATTATAGTTTTATTATGAAGAAAATAAGTAAGGCCAACCTTCAGGTAAACCTTTGATTGAAAAAGAAAATGAAAACGAAATTACACTTTTTTAATGCAAAAGAACACTTCTAGAGCACTTTTATTCCATTAACTAAACGAAATTCCATTACGATAAATGTCTTCCGAGATATAGGTCAATAAAATGACCTCTTAAATAATGAACTTTTCAACAATTCGAACGTTTTGAAACTCTAAATGTACACTCTATATATTACATTCATTAAATTTGGGAGTTTTTGCCACTGATAATAAACTGATTGTTGCACCGTGTTATCTTTTTTCAACCTCAGCCCTTATATGAGGATAAATGTAGTTTAATGCATCTTAAAACTCCTGAGAATAGGCAAAGCTAGTGTCTGGCCATTTTGACTGACCTGGATTGATTGAACCACCTCGATCTTTGCGTCAATAAGAGTCATCCATCGAAAGGACAATTTAAAACATAAGACATGGCAAAATAATGCTAATCTTTGAAGTCTTGGGCATTCATCCACAAACTCATTTTCCTGAATACAGATTATATTTCTAAATAAAAGAACCCCTATTCATGCATTTCCGACAATTGCTGGTGTTATTACAGAGTTGCAACACGGCTGAAGTTGCACATTGCGCGAAGTGCAACTTCAATACGCTGAATTTAGCCAAATCAGCAATCATCGCATCTCTTCCGACAAACAAAACAAAACAAAACAGAAACAAACAATCATGTATTGACAGCTAATCCATACGAATTTGAATTATAATCTTGTTCAGAGAACATTTTCGCTGACCAGCAAAGTATCACCACATTAACAGGGGCAGTGGGTTAAGAAACAACGGAATAAATCTATTTTTGCAATTGGAGCACTGCCAGCCACAGAACAAAGCATAGAACGAGTATGAAACGATACTCAAACGCCGATAACTGGAAACGAGCACGAGCATCAGTCAATGTGTGGCTAAGTGAGGAAGGAAGCTCTGATCTGGTTACTAGTAGAACGTAACTCGACTCTGCTCTGCGCATGCCTAACACTCACTCAACAGAGTGAGATTCACTTACACGGGTTTGGAGTGAGTGAAATGCTTGAGTGTCACCGTTTTTGTCTGAGAAAACTTTACTCCAACTTCTTCCTTGGCATTCCTGTTAAAGTAGTTTCCACGTTGTTGTCGTTGTCATTCTAAATTCTAAAACTGAACGAAAGAACGCTGGCAAAATATTAGCACGTTCTGTTGTCGTCGATGGCTCGGTAGCAGAATCATCATCATCATCGACCGATTCCCGTTTTCTTCATGGTCAGTGATGCTGATGGCGTAAATTAGTGGAGCATTAAATTATAAACTGTATACCATGTGCGTGTTCGGGATAGCCGATAGGCGATAGGCATGTGTGGAATAAACAGCCTCCAGAGAAGAACGTTAACGAGGATATTATGAGTACCGCGCTGAGGTATGAAAACATGAACACAATGAATGCATCATCTGTGCTGCTACTGAAATACGTCTGCACCATGGTTAGGGCAGAGGGTATCTTGGCGTATGGTGTGATGGAATGTGAAAATTTGTTATTGACTTTTATATTGATGGTTGGAGGATGTATATCATTTGACAAGGCCATCACAATTAACTTTATGTCCTGTGATTGTTTGGACAAAATCCTGTCACCAAAATGCATTCCCACGTACTTTTGAATGTAATACAATCGAATTCCAGCTATTTCGAAATCTCTCCACTAAGCTTGTTGAAAAGTTTCATTCCGTTTAAAGATTTTCGTGTTCATAAATCTCATTTTTTGTAATTTATTTTAGTTTATTATTGAATATCAGAGAAGATCTAGTCGTTTTCATTAAAAAAAATAAAATTTTGTTTCTTCTTCCATTTTTTATATATTAAGATCCTGACAACTACATTGAAAATTGTGAAAACAGATCTTTTTCATTTTTTTACAAATTCCGAAAATATCAATTTATCGTATTAAATATTTCGCTTAAGACATTGAGGGATTATATTCAGAAGGGGCTATGAACCATTTTCTCGAAAATGAGGTTTTGATGGCAAACTATTCTCTGATTTGGCTCTCATCTGTCATATAAATTTGGAAATGATTTTTTTCTAAAGCCATTCTAAGCCTTTTTTCAAATATTTTTGATTACATATATATAATAGGCTGGGTCGCAGTCCATACAAATAGAAATTCAATTTCCTCCACTCCTCGAAAAAAAATTTGGATTGTTTCATGATGATTTACAAAATATTTCGTTCCTAAATCAAACTGTCTGTGAGCTCCTGAACGCTCCAGAAAACACGCCGAAAAATCATGTTTTTCCCGTGCAATTTTTTATGTTGCATTTTTTGTCTAATTTTTTTTCTGAATTAATAGACCATTGAAAACACTTTAAATATAAGTGCTAATTTTTGTCTTAGATTAACTTTTTGGTCGAATTATTGGACCTTTGTAGTAATTTTTTGTGTTTTTTCATAGTGACAACTGAATTTTTTTGTGTTTGGTGGTACTATTTTATAAAAAAAATAGCTACAGTCAATACAATTCAAATGATGCCTTAATGATGAAAATCGTAAGGATTTAAGCCGCAACGCTCATTTTTGTAAAAAGAGTTTGAAAATGTTGGCTCTCAAAAACCATCTTCTGTATTAAATTATTTCACAAAAATGAAGTCAGCGGCGTCATTTTTAATCCGATATTCATCACTCAGGCATCATTCGAAAGGTATTGATTTTTTCTTTTTATTTTTTATAACATCTTCTACAAAATGTTTCCAAGAAATATGAGTTTTTAGCAGTCACATTTAAAAACCACACAGAATTAATCTAGACGTCCAATAATATGACCAATGAGTTTTTCTAAGACAGGAATAACAATTTATATTTATAATGCTTTCAAGGTCGTATTAATTCAGAAAAAATGTGGACAAAAATGAAACATAAAAAAATACAGGGAAAAACATGATTGACCAAGCGACGAAATATTTTGCAGGTTATCATTAAACAATCCAATCTTCATTTTTGGGAGGTGACCGCGGCAATTTATTTTCGTGACCCATCCTAATATATGTATATATATCCTAATATATATATATATATATATATATATATTTATACATAAAAATAAAATAGTTCAAAAATAGAGCAGCAACAACGAGTTTGTTTACAACATTTTTCTAGACTTTGGGTATATCCCACTATCAAATTCCATCATTTCGCCGTTAATAGCTTATTAACTTTTTATCATATTGAGAATACCCAAATATTTTCTTGGCATATGATTTCTGACTTCATGGGGAATATTTGTGTCGGAAAAGTTTTAGAATCGTGGTTAGAGAAAGTTAAAATATATGTAATTGCAACCGCGAGTTTTATCTGTGTAGTCGGGAAACATAAAGAAATATTCCGAAATTTGTACTTTAGGCTGAAATTGGGCGAAGTGGCATAAAAAGGCACCATCTATACGGCTGCAGTTAGAATAGTGAAATTCGGTGTGTACATTGCTCTGACTGCGTAGACGCGAAAAATAAAGATATTCGCGTTATTCGTACCTTTAGACTCAAAACGGGATAAAATTTGTATCAAACAAACGGCTGAAGTTAGAGCCATGAAATTCAGTATTTATAACCGTCAGTCTGCGTAGAAACGCAAAGTATTTCTCCAAATTCGTACTTTTAGCAAAATGAAAAAGTAAGGAAAGGCTAAAGTCGGGCGGGGCCCACTATATGATGATACACTCTACTTTCTATCCAAATACAATTCAATTCGGAAAAAAGTGAAAAC
The DNA here is from genome assembly GCA_947397865.1 of Polietes domitor. Classification (NCBI taxonomy): domain Eukaryota; kingdom Metazoa; phylum Arthropoda; class Insecta; order Diptera; family Muscidae; genus Polietes; species Polietes domitor. Next base: position 132,523,760 of record OX377620.1, read on the forward strand.
AGGAAGAATTTTTGTATGTTCCTAATCATAGGCTAATATGACATGGTCCAGTTTGACAAATCAAGAAGAATATTTGTATCGGGGCTATATCCAAATATGGAATGAAGTGACTAACTTTCACAATAAGTTCTTCCAGTTCAAGTATAATTCTTTCAGTTCTCATTTTGAAGAAATTCGTGGTTTCTGGAGCGGAAAAAGTCAATCCGGGAGCGAAATTTGTATGTGAGCTATATGTAAATCTGAACCGATCTGACCCATTTTCACCATGGGTGTTCCTAGTGGATATATAACATATTTTGCCAAATTTGAAGGAGATCTTTAAAAATATGTGTTTTTTAGACCAGAAAAAGTCAAATCGAGAGCGAAATTTGAATGAGAGCTATATACAAATCTGAACCGATCTGATCTATTTTCAACATAGGTGTTCCTAGTTTAAATATAATATGTTTTGCCAATTTCGAAAAAAATCTGTTAAAATATGTGAATCTAGAGAAGAAAAAAGTCAACTTAGGAGCTAAATTTGCATGGGAGCTATATATAAATCCGAACCGATTTGACCCACTTTCAATATAGGTGTCTCTAGTTGAAATAAAAGATATGTTGCCAAATTTGAAGAAAATCTGTTAAAATATGTGGTTTCTAGAGCGTAAAAAGTCGAATTGAGAGCGAAATTTGTATGGGAGCTATATATAAATCTGAACCGATTTGACCCATTTTCAATATAGGTGTCTCTAGTTGAAATAAAAGATATGTTGCCAAATTTGAAGAAGATCTGTTAAAATGTGTGGTTTCTAGAGCGTAAAAAATCGAATTGAGAGCGAAAATTGTATGAGAGCTATATATAAATCTGAATATTTATGCTTTAGCCACGCCCCTTCAAGTACCTCCCACACAATTGTCTATAGCCTAGGTAAAATTAAATCCTTCACATCTTCAATACTGGTGCACGGAATCCAACTATTTTAAAAATGTGGAAGCTGGGACCATGTGTCACGAACCTTCTAGCACCTTCCACACAAATTATCCTACCCTATGTAAAATTTAATTTCTTAAAACTTATACATATATGTTCTCTCAGAGTGAGGGTATATATAAATCATTTTATCCGACTGAAGCTAACTTACTTGTTTTGAGTAAATATTTGAAACTTTTCAACGTTACAAGGATGTCATAGTTTTCAATATTTTATTTTCAAGCACTTTATCTTGCAATAATAAATGCATTCATCAAACCCTGAAGAAATAGAAAATTTCTAAGGCGCTTATCATCCAAGCTGTGGAAGATAGTATTAAATAGTTTATGACATACATGAGAATGTCTAGAATCGTATATGATTTGATAAAGTTTTTTTAGGTTTAATTAATTAAACTTATTTCAAAACTACTCGTTTTGTTAACTGAGTGTAGCTTCACTTGTTAAACAATAGTTAAAATTTATTTTTCATCTTCTATCGTCTGACCACAACACACCCTTTAGCGCTTGTCCATATTGGAAGTCTGCTAGATTGATTGTTGGCAGTTATTTCGCTGAAATCTATGATGTTATGAAGATGATGATGAAAAAAACCTGAGCTAAGCATGTCTGCTTTCGCGTTTCTTTTGTTCTATTTGTTTTGAAGACGTTTTAATTATTATTATATTTTTCTTAGTTCTACTCTTTCTCGAGCTCGGTTCAGTTTTCTGTAGTGCTTTTAGAGTAGAGAACATTCAGCGGCCGCTATTATTTATGTTTTTGCTTAATTCTGCATTTCTTCTACCATTCGTCATTAGCGCAACGGTCAGTTCTTTGTGTGTATTTGAACGATTTGATGGATATTCAATTTCAGAGCTCATCTTTTATGTTTAAAATCTTGCAAATGAATAATATTTGATTTGAGTATGGAAGATGAAGGCGTCGAACTTGTTTCTGGGTTGGGTCAAAAAGAAAATATTTTTTGGTAATTTTTAAAAAAGAAAAACAAAAACAATTGATTACAAAATACTGGGTCACGAAAAACAATTGCTGCGGTCACCTCCCAGAAATGAAGATTGAATTGTTTAATGATGACTTGCAAAATATTTTGTCGCTGGGCTAAACTTTCTGTGAGCTAAACGCTCATGAAAACAACTCAAAATCATGTTTTACTCGTGTAATTTTTCAATGTTGCATTTTTTTTTTCAATTTTTACTGAAGTAATAGACCCTTGAAAGTACTTTAAATATACATTTTTATTCTAGTCTTAGAATAACTCATTAGTTTCATTATTAGAGTAATTTTTATGGGTTGTCAAAGTGACAACTGAAAACTGTTTCGTATTTTTTGGAAATAAAATAAATACATGACCTCAATTCCACTCATTCGTAGTATGTTGTCATAACAATCATTCACACCTTTTCGGCTTCCCTTAAAAACAATGAACTCCCTTCGTTCGAATTACAATTGGCTTTGTAAACGAACATTATTTGAATCCAGGCCAGATAATGTCATTTACCATGGCTGAATGCTTTAATAGGACAAAAGAAATCTGAATTTAAACATCTGAAGTGAAACAAGTGCACACAATTAATGCTTATTAACAATTAATTGTTTCGTTTTGATGTTGCCAAACAAAACAAAAGACTTAAGAAACAAACACCAGTCACCGGCAACAGCAGGCGTGCTAAGCACAGCAAAGCCACGCCAAGCAAAGCCGAACAACTCATTCAACTCATGTCGGCAATAAACCACTCACTTTGTTATTCATAATTAATTATGATATTTTAATGAATATGTTGAGCAAGTAGAACACTTGTAAACGTTAGTCGTATTTAAGATAATCAGCAAGCAAGCGTCCATTGAGCTATTGTTTGTATGTGGAAAGCTCAATCAATTATTTATGGACGCTAAAGCAGTCAATCAATTGATTGATTGCAAATTAAATTATTACTAAACAATGTTAACACAATTAAACTTGTCAAATGTCACATGTATTGTGATTAAGTAGTCATAGTTAACGATAAGTTTGAAATTATTCAATTATGTATTGCCTTTCAATGTGATATCGAAATTTCAAAACAATTTCAATGATAATTGCCGCCGTTTAATAAAAGTATTTAAATTTCACTTAATAAAGGAAACGTCCGAACAGGTAGTATTGAAATAAAAAATGTCTATTTTATTGCATATTTTCCGGGAAAATGAGGCCGTATTGTGAGAAGTTTCAGGTCTGGAATAGTAAAATTCAAAAAAAAAAAAAAATAACAGAAGCTGAGGCCCATGCAATTATCAATCATAAATAAAATGCAAATAAATACTCTTTATGAAAATTGGCTCCAAAATCACACACGAAATAGAGCCCCTAGCATAGATAGCGGACCCAAACAAATGTGAAATATGATCCCAAAAATTATGTGAAAAATCTCTCAACGTATTTTATTTGAAATATTGCCCATTTCTGTTGTTAGATAAATTATGTTTGTTCATGTGAAAAATCATCCATTTCCATTAAACGACATTTTGAAGTTACGCATGACAGAGACTCCAACATATGTACTCAGTAAAATGTTGCGAAGATAGATCATACAAAAATTAGCCCAAAAAATGTGCGGAATTTAAGTCCTATTTCTGTAACTTATTTTTTTTTTATTTATTATGAATTACAATACAAAGTAAATTTATATTCTAATTTTGGGTCCAGGGATTGAGCCGAGGTGACTAAGACCATTGTAGCTAGTTATTGCAGCGTCAGACCAGAGCCTCTGGTGGGAATCGAACCCACGACCCCCACGCTGATAGCCGAGCACGCTACCAAATCGGGCGCTCTTTCTGTAACTTATTTCCGTACGTCTGAGGCGAATAATCCAAAATCACTTAATTATCACGAGCTAGTAACTAAAATATTTCTTATCTACGTTTTATAGAATTCGTGTAATAATTGAGTGATTTTTGATCGTTTGCCTCAGACCAACGAAAATAAGCCTTTAAATAAGTAAAGAAGACTCATTTTGATTGAATTTTATATACAAAACAAATGTCAATTTCCTCAATTTTAATTAATTTTTTATAATAACAAATGAAATGAAAAATCGTCCAAAACAAAAATTGAACAAAAAATATTGAAAAAAAACCCAGAACAATGAAACAGACAAAGACGTTTCAGTTGGTTAAACCGCACCTTCATACTCATAATCGAAATCCGCAGATTTGTTTGGAATTTTTAAGAACTCTTATACAACTTAGGGACGAACTATTGGTACCAGAGGTGGATTTCAGACGCCGATATAGAAGTTATAAAGTAACGGGTGATTCATCGTGAGTTTTGATTTTCAATAGGCTTTTTGACAGATCACGCATGACTCATAACAAACTGCTTAGTCATTTTTGTTCGGTCATCATGGAAAGATTCACACCATAACAGCTTCTTCAAATAGTTCAGCTGTATTACGAAAAACAGCGAAGAGAATATAGCGTCTGTAGTTGCGAGCAGCTTGGCTTGTGGTATTCGACCACTTTTTCGTAAGGATATCGGCCTCAAAGCGTACAAAATGCAACTTGTGCTAGAATTGAAGCCAGGCGACAGAAATTTGAGTGAATGGGCTCTTCAGTCGATATGCTCGAACGAGTCGCCCAAAATTGACGTAGTCGTGGTCAACATATACAGATATCATTTTCAAACAGTAAATACCATATATTGTTCTTTTAACCGATAATACAAATTTTAAGTTCACTTTCAAATGTATGTATTTTATTTTACCATATAAATGAAACCTCACGATGATTCTCACATGATTGATTCGACCGGTATTGTAAACCACGAGACATAAATATAATTTTCGAATTTTTTACTTTTTGGGGGGAGAAGTGGTACAAAAAGGGATTCAAATAGTACAATAGTTGCAGCTGGAATCGTTAAATTCAGTTCATATATCTCTCTGACATATATCATACTACTGACTATGTGACAGTTAGTAAGTCAAAAATCCAAAAAATTGAGTTATGCCAATTTTCGCTTTACTTTGATCGTATCTCTAATTTAAGAACTTTTCTTTTTGACATTTATACAAAAATGTACCGTTACAATGACATTTCTCATTTTTTGCACACCAAAATTGTCTTTAGTGTTGGTTTGAAAGTGGTCTAAGTCACACTATATCCACTGGCATTGATGTGTATTGATGAAAACAAAAAAAAAAATATTTATAATTTTATTTAAGTGATTCAGATAATTTGAATACAAAATAAAATGAAATTATTGGAAAAGTAAATAATAATTTCAATATAAAGTTTTTAAACGAACAACCTGTAAAGATTTATATATATTTTCTCATTTTTAGTTAAAAAATATTTTGTGTTTTCTTTCATTTTTGGTAAGGAAATATTACTTTTTCAAATTAAAATAATATATCTTTTGTTTTTTTTTTTAATTTTGAGTAGAATGAAAGTGACCTAAGTCTGTGCAGTAGTTGTTCCCTTGGAGGTACCAACGTTGTCGATATTTTTTATAAAAGTTCAATATAGTACTAGGATTTGCTAAGAAAAAAATCTCTGCTTCAGTGGAAAAATATTTTTCTATTGCCGCAAACATAAATCATTGCATATCACAAAACTTATAAAGTGTGACTAACTGGCACATATGTATATTAGGATGGGTCACGACAATAAAATGCAGCGGTCAAGTTGACAGGTAAAATCTCATATTTCTTGGAAACATTTTGTAAGAGATGTTATGAAATAGAAGGAATCAATACTTTTCGAATGATTCCTAAAAGATGAATATAGGACGAAAGTGGGGTCACTGTCTCCATGTTTGTAAAATAATTTAATAAAGGAGATGGATTTCAGAGCCGAAATATTCGAACTCTTTTTACAAAAATGAGCGCTGCAGCGTCAATTTCCATCCGATATTCATCATTTAGACATAATTCGAAAGGTATTGACTGCCGCTATTTTATTTTTATAAAATAATAGCACTAAATACGAATATTTTTTCAATTGTCACTACGAAAAAACACAAAAAATTACTATCTAATAATTCGACCAATAAGTTACTCAAAGACAAGAATCAAAGTTTATATTTAAAGTACTTTCAAGGGTCTATTATTTCAGAAAAACCAATTTGAAAAAAAAATGCAGCACAAAAAAATTACACGCGAAAAACATGCTTTTAATGGGTATTTTCAGGAGCATTTAGCTCACAGATGGCTTGATCTATGAACGAAATATTTTGCAAATCATCATTAAACAATTCAAACTTTATTTTCGTGGGGTGACTGAAATTGTTTTCCATTTGTATGGACCGCTACTCAGCCTAATGTATATATGGATTTTTTCTAATATTACATTTAAGGGGGTAAAAGAGATAAGAAACGAACAGAAAACGGGCAGAGGCGTGAAGAATTTCTCTTCTGGGTTATGCCCAAAAATAGCTACGCAGTGTAAAGTTTTCTTGCGTTGCGAGCCTTCGGCTGGGCTTAAATATTTTCTCCTCTGTGGTATGTCCAAATACGACTACGTCACCACAAAGCAATTCATCGAAAATCGTGAAATTCATCGTGACCATTTTACGAAATTTGTACTTTTAAGGGGGAACGGTACAATAGGTATAAATATGGTAAGTGTAACAACAAACAACAAAGTGTAACAACTGGTATCCTTAAATTCGGTGTTTACATTTCTCTGACAAGGTCACATAATACGGGTTTTCGAAATTTGTAATATTATAGCGGGCCAAATGGTACCAAATTAAGCATTTCGCCTAAAATCGTGACATCCAGTTTATACATTAGACAGGATCACGAAAAAAATTGCTGCGATCAACCACCAGAAGTGATAATCTGCAAATACTCTAAAAATCATGTTTTTTGTCCACTTTAAAAATAAATTTCAATGTCCAACAGCATTTTTGGAACACACTTCTGGAAGGGCGTATTGAGTAGACCAATTTTGTCCAGCTGGTCTGAGTTTCTTTTTACAGTGGATCAAGGTTTCAATTTTTTGGTAAAAAGGAGCATTGTACTAAATGAGAAAAGTTTTGTATGTTAATGACTGAGAGAATTCTTATTGTCAGAACTATATTGTGGAATTGTATGAGGATTATTTTTGTGTAAGACTTTAACCTTCTAGTCCCACTTTTTCGAGAAAATCAAAAAAGGATTTAATTGTTATACGAAAAAATGTATCATAAAATTTCAGTGACACAAAATATTTTTGCAAAATTTTCGTTTTCGCGGAAATATGGCTAAAATGATTTTATATGCATGGCATTCTTGTTTTTTAATTTCCTGAGATCCGGCGGATTTTTTGCATGTGTATTAAGAACCAGTGTCACTTGTAACATATATGTAATCAGTGGCGAAAAGATCTGCAATTGTTACAAAAATCCACAATTCGCGGTTGCAATTGCTTTTCTGGGTTTCTAAAACAATTCTGTCAGAAATATTCCCTATTTAATCAGCAATCATATGACAAAAAACATTTTAGCATTCTCTAAATGACAAAAAGTTACGCGAGTTTTCTAAAGGCACTTTCACTATTTTTGATTTTACAGTCAACATTTATTAGGGTATCCAATTCTTCGTACTTTTGGATTATTCGATTAATCGTTTATACGAAAATACAAATTTTATAATTAACCGAATAAAGTCGACAGCTCTATTCGAATATTCGATTAATCGAACAGTATTTCCTGTAAATTATTTAGATTTTGATAGGAATATATAACACATACTCAAGATTCATCGTTTTATTTGAAAAATCTATTGGATTTAAGACAATTCCTTTCCTTTGCTTTAATAAAGTTCGAATTCGAAAAAAACTCTTTCACTTACTGTTAAAGTCGGATCAGTAGAAAGAAGAGCATGTAATTAAGTTGTTGAGTTCTTTTTTCGATTTATCTAAATATAAAAAATCATCTCGTATGTTATTCGATTCTACTTTTCGTTTTTTGCTGGAATTTGTACTATTTTTATTTTTTCGTTCAGTTCGGACAAAAGGCTAATTCCAGCGACAATATTTTCTCTTTCAGTGACAGGATATTCTGAAACGTTTTGAACTCCAAATATATTTTGTATACTGAGCTAGCAAAGCAAGAATTTAATCCTCACAAAGTTTTCATTCAAAATTTAATGATGCCTTCCAAACTTTGGTAAATATAAAGCAAAATCATTTTTCAATTATTTATACTTTCCAAAATGATATTTCGCTCCAAAATTGTTTGGTATATAGTATAACATTTCGAATATTCGATTATTTGTTAAGGATTAATTGAATTATTCGTTATTCGAAAATCGGCCATTTCTGGTCGTTCGAACAAATATTTGATACTAAATATTCGATTAATCGAATAAAATTTAATCTGTTGGATACCCTAACATTTATCCTATTTCACTCTTATTTTAGCTATTCTGTTCCAATTAAAAAGTCTTTTTTTTTTGACAATGTTTTTTATCTTTTCTTAGAATAACTCATTGCACTTCTTATTCTTATGAGCTATAAATCAAAATGTAAAAAAAGTTTCCTATGCGATAAATAAAATAAAAAAATATATAAAAATTTTATTTATTACATAATAATTTAAACAATTGTGTGTTTTCTTATAAATGATCAATGCCCTAATGACATGAACAATATTTCCAATGAAAAACTAAAAACATATTAAAACATGAACAACTATATGTAGTATTAGTAAATCCTCAATTGAAGGCCTTTATTTTTCATTTTCGTATTAGATGTCTGAAATGTGCTGTAAAAATGGTCGCAGTTCCATACAATCTTGTCCAGGTTTATGATGTTATTTTTTTATTTCACAAATTTTCGGATGATTTTGTAGAAGAATCTTCTGATGGAGGCCGCCATGGGCCACAAATCATAATAAAGTAATAAATGTCAACAAGTCATTTGTAAATAAATTTGCATTCTATAAAATATAGATGCTTTTAATTCCATTCAATCTTAATGACACATAAATGACCAAATAAATGGCCAAAACGTTTGTCATTGTACAACATTTTTAATGTTGAAAAGCACATATAGAAGGTATACAACTGTAAACATTGCTAAAAATAACTGAACCAAAAATCAAAAAAAAACTTAAAATCTTAAAGACTTTGTTGGCAAATTATCGCACAAGTGGAAAGTATTATATGTATGCACGTATGTGTGTGAAAATATCCATTTACATTCCAATCACTTTATTCAAAATTACTCCACTCTAATTAAGTAAAGCAGAAGAGGCAAACATTACACACTTACCAAATATCTGCTGATGCTGCTACCAAGAGTTGCACGCAATCCAAACAACCTCTTGCCGCCGCATAATGCAACGCTAATGCGCCTCCATTGGGCCTTTCTATGGAAGAAATACTACCCGAGTGCATTGATACATTATATGCATCCAATTGATGTGAATGCATTGTGCCCGTTGTGTTGTTGTTATTGTTATTGTTGTTGACGTTGGCGTTTTTGTTGTTGTTTATTTTACGATGAGAGTTGTTAAAGTTCGTAAAGTTGCTGTTGGCATTTAGTGGTGGCGCATAATCATGAGTTCTGAAAAGATAAATAAAAAAACGAAATGAAATGGATGCAATGAAATATCTACAATAAAATATAACGATACGCTTTACAACACTGTTTCTTCTTCTTCAAATATATGTCTAAAAGTATGCTTCAGTTTTTACTTAGTTGGATTTAATTGCAATTTATAGCAGCATTTTAGGCGATGTTGATAACTGATAAAACAAAAGACTTAAGGCACAAACATGCAGCATACAGAGATACGATTTAATGTGTGATGTTCGTTTTTGAGTTTGAAGCTTGGCGTTCATTTTTTTCAGAAAGTTTTCGTTCACTTATTAATCATTATTAATAAGTAATAACCAAACACGAAATTAAAAAAACTTGTATGAAAAATATTTGATGTTTTCATACTTAATAAACGAGTTTCAAACTGTCGCTTATTAAAAAAATACATACATTTTTTTGAATTTTATGATAGCTTATTTATCGCTGATTTTACGCAGCGACAACATCAAATATTATTTATTTAATTCTTATATTTTTTCTAAACACCGTAAGAGTGTTTCCCTGCTCACATATGTGACTGTCGTACGTCTCAAGAAAAAAAAAACTTAAAATTATTTTTACTTTTGTATATATATATTGTTCAACGAATATATATTGAACAACGAAGCTAAAAGAACAGTTAAACTGCTTTGTCCTAAAATATTATCTAGTAATATTTACGACAGTGAAGTGACAAAAATAGAAGTCAAATGCGCAAATTGCGTCGAACTTTTTTGATAAAACTGTTTTACATGACTTTGAATATTTTTAGTGACACGACGTTGAGTACTGTCATTCTGTATGTTACAGGACAACATTTTGCAATAAACTATTATCTATTATTTCATATTATTTGCGTTGGTTACTGTCGTAACAAATATTTTGTCATAAGGGAGCACTTGCATCATTGCTCCATGAAGTACAATTTTAAGAAAAAAATGGTCTAAAAAAGTGTATAAAACATGAATGTAACTTTGCAGCCCGTATAATTATCATTTCAACTAAGCTACGGGGTCTCTTAAATTATACTAATGGGACTCTTAAATTTAAGTGTATTTTCGATTACTAATACAAGCCAGAAACAATATTATTTCAAGTTTTTATTTTTCGAAATGTATTCTGGAGAAATGTAGATTTCTTACTCAGAAAACATTATTTTTCTGCGGTAAATTAGGGCATGTCGACCGTTTTAGCAAAAAATCCACATTTTCCCCTCTTTGAGAAAAAATAAATGAAAAAATGTTATTCCTACACTTCGTTAAAACGTTAACTGTATTATATACTTGGTATACATTTTGTATTAAGAGTGTATTTTTCGGCTTCAAAAATGTAATAAGATTTGCCTGCCCAGTTAAAACTTCCCTTTACCCATTTTACTGGCCAAAAGTTAAAATTCTCATATGGTACAAACGTTTGTATGTTGATATAATCTAATAAAAACACTTCAAAATAAATAAAAATGAATGAAAAATATTCCTTTTGTGGCACATGATGTTAAAGTGTACAGTGGCATTATTACAGTGTACACTGTTTAAGCGGTATTTTTGATTATCAACTTTAAACTAATTTGAAGTATAAATTTAGAAAATACAGTTCTAAGTATATAGTCAATATTTTCAATAATACATGTCGAATTTTTTCTTGTTGTGTTAAAAAATTAAACAAGTTCAATTGTAAATATAGAAGTTATGTAAGCTTTTAAAATGTTGGCAAGGTTTGGCACGAAAATGTAGAATGAAAAATGAAATGTTATGAATCCATTTAAACCCATTTGGATATGCAGTTTTGCGCAATTTTGGTTAGCGTTGGAAGTGATATGCGACTTCTCAGTCTATTCTTTGCCAAAGTTCTGAAAGACTTGCACTTAGAACCACATATCCCAATCTATTTTCGTAAAACTTAGCATATCAAATTAAAATTTCGCCAAGGAACACTTACAGCAAAAGTGGAGTACTGTTGTCAATTCCTTAATATTGCTCACATAAAATATCTCCCTCGATTTGACTTCTTCATAGCACAAGAAAGAAATGGAAAACATTGATAAATTGATAGGATCGTGTTTTTATACATGGTCCATAAAATCGCAAATCACGAAGGGGCTTAGAATGAGGTGTAGGCTATAGTATAGTGGCGAATTCAGCCTTTTTGATCATTTTCAATTTTTCATTTTTATGTTTTATGGCTTTCGCCAGTGAAGTGGGTCATTCGACCTATAGTGCATCTGTTTAAATTATGTTCTTTAGATTTTTTGACGTAATGTTGCTTTATTAAATTGATGGAGCCACACTTCTTATTAAAATACTAATTTTAAGAAGTCTGAAGGATACAATTTTTCGCCTTCTTTCAATTCAATTTTATATTATTTCCAAAATGAACAGTGTAACTAAAAGTACAAAAAAAACTAATTATTGATCACGAACAAATCTATATTTTCATAAAACTGGAGATGTTGGATCTCATGAACAATCATATCCACTCAGTTTCTAATTTTCTTGTCTGGTTTAAATTCCAAATATCATTTTTTTATTTTTCAAAAAAATAGTTTTTAGATTTTTTATGACTAAATTTTAATTTGTTTGGAATTTATTTTTTGGGGTTATGCAAATACAAAATCGTAAAAAAAGAAAAAAGCAAATTTCCAAAATGAGAGAATAAATATTAAATGTACCTTCAACGAAAATTGGAATTTTAGTAAAAACAAATAAAATAACATATTTTCTGTGTTGATGTTATGAATCAGTATGCCTCAATGTACACAAAAAATAAATTTGTAGGTCTCGGACACAAAATGTTTATTATTTTGTTGTAATTAATTTTGTGTAATTCATTAAGTTACGAAGTCGTCTTTGATTCCATACTCCAGAGATCTATATATCTATACAAATCTATACATCCAGCTATTCAGACAATAGATCGATAATTTTTAGCCATAGCCAGAGGAGAGCAAATTATTTACTTTAGTCGGGTTTGAATATAATGAGAAACCCAGACAAAGGCCGATTTCATTCCATTCATGGCAACCATAAATAAATCCAGATTTGGGGGTATGTTTCATTCCTCAGTGTAACCTATTTCATACTTTCGGTAGATTTTTGAGTAGGCCCTAATTTCATTGAGAAATATATAAATTTTTAAATTTGAGTTATATTTTTCATGGTTTTCTTTCAAGGTGTCATAAATAGTTTGGATTTTGTTCAAACTAACCCTTTCAAACTAGTTGACTATACCACATTTAGAAAAACACACGTTTCATCGGCCACCCAAAAATGCACACCATACCTCGGTGGCTATGTAGTACAATCAATATGTAATTTACTCCACTGTGGTTTAAAGTAGTTCTGACCAGAACAAGTTAACAACACACTTTCAACATACACATATTTCTATAAGAAAGAAATATTTAGTACACAACAAAAAGAAAAACAACCTTAAATGGTTTCGTAAAATTTTTACACTTGTCTTTTTACTTGTTTTTGTTGTTTTTTGACCAATTAAAACAATTTCTTGGTAGAGTTCGTCACCGTCTCAACTTTCCCATTTTAGGCGCACACACGAAAAAAAGTGAAATATTTAAATTTACTTGCTCTTCTATGGCATACTCTGCTGTTACCCAGAAACTGTCTGACTGACTGACTAGCTGGCTGACTAAATGGAGCTACTCGTACTTGCTCATATGGTTTACATTCGAATTAAGCAAATTCACACCACACACTCCCGTAATGTTCTGTTAAGCAGGTGCCTTCATTTCAACTGAAAATTAAATGGAAAATTGTTTCAGACTTACTTTATATGCTCTACTAATGTCGTTGAAATTTACCTCGTCGTATTATATGGAGTGAAACAAACTTGAGATGTTATTGTTTTAGTTTGTTTAGTTTTAGTTTTCTTTAATTAATTTGTAAACTGGCAAACTAAACAGGTATTTACATTTCGAATGTAACTGCAAAATAAACAAAAGCAAAAGTTGAAACGAATTTTATTGAATTTATTTCATGTCTCGGATGTGTGAGTGGCAGGGGGAAGGGGGCTTGAAAAGTATTGTTTTTTAGACTACAAAGAATGATATTAAGTAATAAACAATTATTAATTACATTAAACTTTAATTGAAAAAATAATTCCACAATTCTCAAGGCAATATCGAAATTTCCACAATTCACAAGGCAAACTTGAAAAAGTTTTTCAGTTTGCTTCTGAAAAATATGTATAACACTCTCGTACAATTTTTCTAATGTCTGACAATATATTAGAAAAACATAAAAGAGTAATTCACATATGTACAATAGGTTGGTTCACGAAAATTGATGTTTTCTCCACCCAGGAATATAATTTTAATTCAGAAAAAAAAATTTTGACAAAAGTGCAACATAAACAAGGGAGATACATGATTTTTATGGATGTTTGCAAACCATTTTTAAGCAATCAAAACTTTATTATCATGGAGGACTGGAAATTATTTTGTCATTTTTATGGACAGTGGTTCAGCCTAATATACAATACATATATGCATCTCACATTTATTGTAGTCACTCATGTTCCAACTGCAACTAAATTATAATATATCTACTCTACTCTATTATAGCCTCAGTTTGAAGTAGTGATCATTTGAAGAAGAAGAAGTAAAATTGTAACAAAAGTTATTAACGTTGTTTTTAATGATTTTTAGTAAAATTGTATTTTAAAAGAAAGAAAGCTGAGCTAAATTCTTACTTAACGATTTCTAATGGTTATTTCAGTAGTTAATGAGTAATTTTATGAAGGGTACATATTTTACCTGCAGATTAGAAGTCGACAATATTACGTAGAAGAAAGTATCCAAGTATTTTTTTAATGAGGATCGTGATTTTTGTATACTATTCCCAATTACCACGCCCACTTCTGTGGGATATTAATTTAACTGTAGTTATTAGGGTTTGGGGTCCGGGAATTCCCGAATCGTTTTCCCGTCCAATTTTTTCCGGGAATTACAGGGAAAAAAATTTAATTTCCCGGGAATACGGGAAATATTAAAAATAAATTTTATTGATTATTTTGAGCACTAATTTAGATTTATATATATAAAAATCAATGTGTGTCTGTATGTATGTATGTATAGTTGCGTATAGGACGCCAAACCGGTGGACCGATTCGCCTGAAAATTTTACTGTATCTATCTTCTGGACAGAGGATGGTTCCTGGATAGTCTAGGTCATGATAGGACAAAGAGGGGTGGTACCTCCCACACAAAAAATATTTTAAAACTATCACAACAGGCATACCGATGGATGGATTCGCTCGATTTTACTGCAGCTAACTTCTGGGCAAGGGATGGTTCCAGGATATACTAGGTCATTATACGAAAAAGAGGCGTGGCACCGCCCACACAAACTATATTTGTGCGGATATTTTTGCGGATTCTCTTGAAAATGTTATTGTGACTATCTTCTGAACAGAGGATAGTTTCTGAATGGTGACTATACAATGGTCATAATACAAATGGACGTGAGACTGCCCACACCAACTATACATTAAAATTATCACAAAACACGTAACGAATGGCGGATTCTTTTGAAAATTTTACTGTATCTAGCCTGTGGAAAGGGGATGGTTTCTGACTATAATAGGAGAAGACACAGCAAATGGGCATGACACCGCTCACAAAAACTATATTTTAAAACTATAACAAAATACATTGATTCACTTGAATATTTTATTGTAAGGAACAGAGGATGACCCTTGACTATAAAAAGGTCATGCTACAAAAAGGGACGCGGCTCCACCCAAACAACAATATTATAAAGTAACACGTGCCGATTTTTGCCGCTACGTTCAGGTAAGGGTTTGGTTCTTGAATATAAGAGGTCATGGTATGAACAATTGGTGCGTCTCCTCATACTCGAACCAAGCAAGGTGTTCCAGTAGATGGGTACGCATTGGACCGTGTTTATACCGTACACCCAAACAACGCAGAATGTTATTTGTTAACGTGAGACGACACTCTTCAGTTTCTATTTAAGAGCAGTTGAGAGAGGCGTGTCAGAAACTGGGAGACCACATTAATGTATGCTTCTGTCAGCTGCCATCCTCTCCAGATACGAACTTTGTTTGCGACAATATTAAGAACTTGCTCGCCATCTAACCCAAAAGACCTGTGGGAAAAATTCAAAGAAGATATGAGTGAGGAAATTTTGCATCATTATCGCACCGTTACGATTCTATATCATTTGCGATTAACATTTTCAACGAGCCATCAGCAACAAAACTCATAATCAACTTGGATTGGTGGTGCCTGACCGTTGACATTACTGGTCGAGATTTGCTAAGATAACGGCAATTCAATGTTGAAGACTTGCGTTTGTTTGTCGCAACAAAAAACCTCTATTAATTGCAAAGCAACAAGTGGCCTTTGACAAAATTATAACTGCAGTAGCAAATGACAGCGGCGGCCTTTTTTCTCGATGCACAAGGAGGCATCAGTTTGGTATTAGCGCATATCCGCTCTCAAAATGGGATATCATTAGCTATTGATCCCCCGGTATTGCTGCTGCATTATTGGATGGAGGACGAACTGCACATTCAGCGTTGAAATTGCCATGAAATTGCAATTTGTCGATAATAATGGCAAAAGATCAGGCATGGCGAAAATGCTAAAATCATGCAAGCTGATTGTGTGAGATGACCGGACCATGGCACATAAGAAATCCCTACAAGCGCTTAATCGGACACTTCAGGATTTAAGATCAAATACACAACCATTAGGTGGAACTCTTATTTTACTAGCTGGAGACTTCCGGATTACTTCTAGTAATTCCAAAATCAGCACCCGCATCGATGGTGATATGTACAAAAAATTAATCTGACCACCAATATGCGTCATAAAATGTCATTCAGTAATCAATTCAGCAATTAATCGAGAAAGTCTTCACACAAATTACCACAAACTATGGAAACAAAGAGTGGTTTTATGTCCGTGCTATATTGGCTGCAAAAAAACAATAATTTAATTCTGGAACAAATTTCTAGTTGATTGCACACATTACAAATCGATAGACAACTATCGAATTGAATTTCTATGTTATCTCTTAAAATTGGTTCACCTATAATTCTCCTAAGGAACGTTAGTCCTCCTCGATTGTGCATTTGTACTAGAATTTCTGTCAAGAGACTAATGCCCGACGTCATTGAAGCAACGATTTTGAATGGAAAATCAAAAGGCAAAGATGTCCTTATACCACGCATTCCGATGATTCCCACCGACATACCATCCGATTTCAAACGACTACAGTTTCTGATTCGCCTAGCATTTTCAATGACTATAAACAAAGCACAGGGACAATCACTTGAAGTTTGTGGATTGAATCTGGAAAATCCATGTTTTTCACATGGTCAATTATATGTTGCTTGCTCACGATCCCAAAAACTTATATGTACTTGAACAAGGTGGACAAATTGTAAATATCGTGTATCCCGAAGCACTCCAATGAAATACTGACCAGCTTAACTAATAGACACAAAATACATTCTTAGAAATAATTACCATAATTAATTAACTCTCTAATAAATGTTTCTTTTAAATGTTTTATTTTCTTATAAGAAACACTGAAAAAATTACTTAAATATTCATGAATTTTTTATATTTTAAAAACGTAACTTATTAATTTAATTAAATAAGTATTAATTTAAACTAATTTACAGAAGTAAAAATATACAAAACAAAAATTGCGAGCATACAAAGTTACATACATAAGGAAGACGAAAACCCGTGTAACGCCGGATACAAAAAGCTAGTTTCTTATATTATTGATGATAAAACTAAACAAAATTAACTATTTAGTAATAAAAGGATGGAATTGAAGCTAGTTGCTACACATATACTGGAGGAGTGCATTACTAAAACTGATTTACATTTATGGGCAATTTATTCCATAGCTTTATAGTATTAACAAAGAAAAAAATGCTAACATTTACTTTGTATGAAAAAACTGGATCGAAGATCTAACCAAAAATAGTAAAAATAAATAAATCTGTTATTTATATATATAATATTTTAATATTTAATATATAATATTTATTATTTATATAATTTTTAATATTTATTAATTTTTTCTTTCTTTTTAAACCCTCCACTTAACACTTTGTAACACCTTGAAATATTGATCGGAAACTCCATAGAGTTATATTATATACTATATATTATGTTATATTATATACTATTATTATGTGAGCTAGGAGGTTCAAATTTTCCCTAAATGTGTCTTATGGTTGCAGATCGGTTGGGATTGAAAATGGGCGAAAAAAATGTTCCCTAACAAGGACTAAAAATACCCCTAATATTTCGACAATTTAAGTATTTTTTTTAATTTCTGCTCTATAAGCACTTGAAATTTCTTGCGTAATCTTAAAGCACCAAAAAATAAATAAAAGTTTAAGCAGGTGAAATGGGACAAAAAGGGATAAAAATGGTACAAATGCTACGACAACAGCTAGAAACATGAAATTTGGTATGTGTGTACATCCCTCTAATTGCGTAGATACGTAAAATAGAGGCATTTTTCAAAAATTGTACTTTTAAGGGATGAAATTGATACCAACCAAACCGCTGAAGTTGAAATCATGAAATTCAGTGCGTACACTCATCTGACTTTGAAATTTGTACTTTTATGCGGAAAATGGAGTCAATGTGGATTACAATGGTACCAACCAAACGGCTGCAGATATAATAATGAAATTCGGTGTGCACATTTCTTTGACTGCGTAGACGCGAGAAATAAAGAGATCTTTCGATATTTATGCATGAAGATCTAAATGGGATCAAATTTGACACCAACCAAGCGGCTGCAGCTAGAATCATGACTTTCAATAATAAGACATGAAAATAAGAAAAAAATCGAAAATTTGTTCACTAATTCCAAACTCACACAGTCGTATAAGAATACCGCAAAAAAGGAAATTATTTCAAATACTAATAATTTGGAAAATCAAAATAAACATTTAAAAATTAACACCTCACTTTATATTTTATTTCAAAATTAATTGAAATTACCTTCAAAACAAGGTAAAAAGTCCAAAAAATGTTTTTTTTATACACTCCACGAGAGTATTATGTCTTTGTGCATTTGTTTGTAACACCCAAAAGGAAACGAGATAGACACATTGTTAATTATACCGATCGTCTTAGAATCACTTTCTGAGTCGATTTAGAAATGTCTGTCTGTCTGTCTGTCTGTCCGTCCGTCCGTCCGTCCGTCCGTCCGTCCATCTATTCTTGTAATCACGATACAGGTCGCAATTGTAGACAGAACCAAATGAAACTTTGCACAACAATGTTTTTAGGGATAAGGACGAACGCTATTTAATTTGAAGAAAATCGGTTCAGATTTAGATATAGCCCCCATACGAATTTCACTCCCGATTTGACTCTTTTCAAAAAAAAATGTGTTAGATCGGTTCAGATTTATATATAGCTCCCATACAAATTTCGCTCCCAATTTGACTTTTTCCGCTCTAGAAACCACATATTGTATCAGATTGTCTTCAGATTTGGCAAAACATCTTATATTTAAACTAAGAACATCTATGGTGAAAATAGGTCAAATCGGTTCAGATTTAGATATAGCCCCCATACAAATGTCATTCCCGATTTGACATTTTCCTCTGTAGAAACCACATATTGTACTCGATTTTCTTTAAACTTGGCACAACATCTTATAATCCAACTAGAAACACCTATGCAGAAATTGGGTAAGATCGGTTCAGATTTAGATATACCCACCATACAAATGTCGCTCCCTATTTGACATTTTCCGCTCTAGAAACCACATCTTGTACCCGATATTCTTTAAAATTGGCACAACATTTTATAATCGAACTAGAAACATCTATGCTGAAAGTGTGAATGATCGGTTCAGATTTAGATGTAGCCCCCATACAAATGTCGCTCCCGATTTGACTTTTTCCGCTCTAAAATCCACATATTGAACCAGATTTTCTTTAAAATTGGCACAACATCTTATAATCTAACTAAAAACACATATGGTGAAAGTGGTTAAGATCGGTTCAGATTTAGATATAGCCCCAATACAAATGTCGCTCCCAAATGTTAAACCGACTTTGGCCATACTTTACATATTATATTTTACCTACAAACATACACGTGGGTCACATGGTTCTATGTTTCAATATACCCCCATACAGATGTCCTTTCCGATTTAACATTTTTTGTCAAACACATACATTTACAGGATGCAAAAATCCTTCCCGATTTCGCTTTATTACCGAATTGAAATGCAATGAGATTTGTTTGGGTGATGCCCTATATCCATACTTTGGTATAACCCAAATGGGGCCCATTCTGATCTATTACAGCCCTAGAAACTACATCTTACATCGGATCTTTATCAAATTTTGCAGATCATGATATTTTTCAACCAGGAATACCTACCGTGAATGAGAAATATATAGGCCCATGTTTTGGACCAGGCCCAGAATGTTGTTATAGGCCCCCTTTTGAAATGTCGGTTCTATTACTACTGTATAATTTGTATTTGTCTGTCGGATGATTAGATCAATTACCATATTCGTTAAATATGACTAAAGATGAATTTATAGTAACTGTATAATTTATATGAACTACATAAAATTGCTCCCATGAAATAAATGGGTTTAGTAATCAAAGTGAGGTACATACACAGGGAGTGGTGTAGGGTATTATATAGTCGGCCCCGCCCGACTTTAGCCTTTCCTTACTTGTTTGAAATCAGAAATGATGTCACATATCTAAATGCCAAATATCAGAATTTTTTGATGGTAAATAAAAAAGTTATAGTTATTATAAGAAAAGTGGGCGTGATCCGCCCATTTTTTAAAAGTTCAAAAATAATGGCCCACATGAAAATGTCAAATTTCAGAATTTTATGGTGGTAAATAAAAAAGTTATAGGGTTTGGCCGTACTATGCACTGTTAAATTGGTCATAACTCCTGATTTTTTATATTTTTTAGAAATACGTAAAAAATATTTTTATGAGAAGAATACATAATTGTTTCTAAAAGTTACTTTTGTGGTACCACTGTGCGATAAGGGTAACTTTAAAACAGTATCTGGGTACAAAAATCTATTCAGCAAAGAGTTTTCTTGAGGATGATTTAAACTCTAGCACTCTATCTCTAATGGCATAGGCGTGAGATAAAAAATGTTGCCATGCGAGCGTATTTACCCCCTTTTCTCCCACTGTTCATTAATAATTTAATTATAGTAATGCATGCGTAGGTACTCAGGCAAAACAATGGACGGCCATTGATAACAGTATTTAAAAAGTATAATAAAATATAGGTCTGTTTTATCTTAATTACTAGAGAAGGGTGTTAAATTTTCAATTTCCAGTAGCCAGTAAAGCTGGTGTAGAGGAAACCCCAGCCTTTTCAACACTTGGCTATGAAGTAAATCAACTTAGCAATTATTAAGGCACACTTTCATTGGGCGATCGGTGCCAGTGTAAAAAGTGTGCAACAAGACGCCTTCAAGGGATGTGATTAGATCTCATTATCGCTCATGACTGGAGTTTTAAAAATTACAACATTTTCAACACTCCATCGGAATCGGAGTTGGTCGTCTAATGAAAGTAAATATTTGTTAATTTGAATTTGAAACACTAAGTGTGCTTCGCTCATTGCAGAAATGATTTTTTGCTTTTGTTTAATTATGTGTTAAAAATATTTACTGAAAGATAATAAAAGCATTTTTCAACAGAAAATATTTAATAGGTTTTGCGCAAAACCAAAACCTAATGAAAAATCAACAGACACACAGCCACATACACATGCGCGCAAACACACAAAATTGTTATGCAAATTAAACATACATTTCACTTTTTTCCACTTGTTGTTGCTCACTTTTGTTGTTGTTTTTGCATTTGGGAAAAGAGCGAAAAGCGACAAACCAAATAAAAGATTCACTTTTGTTTTCATTATTTGCTGCTGCTGTTGCTGTTTGTTTTCTCTGGCTTAAATGTTTAAGTTTTTGTTATCTCGTTGACTTGTTTTTGTACTTTTAAAGTCGGTTTGTGTGTTTGGTGCCTGTTTTTGTTTCTCCACCACAATTAACAAAAGCATCATCTTAACACTGTGACTGCTGTGGCTGTGGCTGAGGCAGCAGCCATGGAAAGGCATTTTAAAGGCATCTTGTTAATGGCGAAATGGGTCTGTGTTGTTAGGTTTTGAAAATACAAAAAATATCTAAAATACCCCCTACATTAGGCCGAAGCGTGAAATGTTAATGATTTGGTTTTGACGCCCGCAGCATATCTAGACACAATTTTGCAAAAATATTTTTGTAAATAGAGTTGAAAATAACTAAACGAATGCTCACAATTTTTTTCAAATGGACTGAAACTAACTCCATAGAATGGAGGATATTAAAGTATATATGGGAAAATCTACAAAATAGTCCGATTTCAATTTTGAAAAATTAAAAATTTCAAATTAGAGGCACACGTTTTATTTTAGCGTCAACTTGTTAAAAATACATTAAATATAAATAATGTGCTCGCGTGCATCATTTTTTCAAGTACTGAAGAAGTTATAATCGGATTGTCCCTTTTGGTTCTATTGCAAGTTAAGCCTGAAAACCCTATGAAAATCAACAAAATTTAACCTAAAATGGCTCTCGGTACCAAAATAATAATTCGATCTATTTAGCACTT
Organism: Polietes domitor; assembly: GCA_947397865.1. Taxonomy (NCBI): domain Eukaryota; kingdom Metazoa; phylum Arthropoda; class Insecta; order Diptera; family Muscidae; genus Polietes; species Polietes domitor. Next base: position 132,545,951 of record OX377620.1, read on the forward strand.
ACACACATTATTAGTAGTACCCATATTCACCGATCACACAGGGTTGCCACCAGTTATTTTTCAAACTGCGGATGTGCTCTTCAAAAAATATGAAATTTCATGATCTGCACGCATCGACCTGATGATGTTCGTACTGTCATAATCTCCTTGTCGCTGAAGGCACACCAAATCGTCCGGTCGCCTTTTGTTAGTATCTCTGTCGTTTATAATCCAATATTAAAAAATTTGCAATTACGTTCACGCTGAAAGCGCAAAAAAGAAAATTGTATCAATTTTCGTTTTATGCAAAAACAGAGTGACAGATTTTGAAGAGCTACCATTTATTCCTCAGTGATGGCACACGCCCTTTTCAACATATAGAAGATTCCGCAACATCATTACTATCATCCACAAAAAGATCAGAATGATTTTCTCTTATGCTGAAAAAGTTATAGCCAAAAGAGTTGAACAACTCCCGAAAGTTACAAGCAAAAATAGAGTAAATTAGGGTAGACCTTAGCTCAGTAGACTACATTAACAGCATAATATTAAAACTTTAGGATGTTGGCGAGGTTAAACTCGTCGTTTTGAAAATTATGACACTCTCAGAAATATTATATATTGCTCTTAAAGCGGTTAGAAGGCTGAGTGACATGGAATCGTACTATACCGTAGATTTGCCCATATCTCTGTTCACATGGAGACACCACTTAGGAGTTCTTAAGTCAAAATTGAGTTTAGATTGCCACATGATCTTCTTAATCGAAATACCATATGCTTGATTTCGGGCTCTTAACACCTCTTATTTAATATAATTTGGAATAACGATTTAACTCAAACTAATATCTGTATATAAAATTCGGTTATCGAAAGACTTGCCAAAATTGAAGTTTCAAAATTATTACAATTCGAAACCAAACGTGTAAAAGCGTTAAAACTTTTTTCCTTGTCGCACAGATATATCTCTGTTTCTTTCAAAGCATGCTAGAGTTCGAACTAGATGAGATAAAGACGAAGTGCTTGCCAGGACTTTTTATTATTTTCCCATGCTATTTACTAAACGGTAAAATGTTGTTAAATGAAAAAATTTACCACCTGAAGTACCTTTTAAAAGTAACAGTAATATTGAAAATAAATAAAAGTCCAACATTTTCCGACGTTTGTTAGACTCGGCAACTATATAATCAGTCTGACGCAAATTTATTTCGAAATTCATGGTTACTACGTCCGCTGCGTCCATTTGTCGGTCGATTTATTTTATTTTAACCTCTACAATTTCGCTGCAATTGCCGATTATTTCGTTGGCATTTTTTAGAAGATTTCCACTAAATATTTTGTTTCCTCCAAATATCTTCATACGTCGAGGAATAAAGAATTCCATAATAGACCGACTCGAGAATGATTACACTGGTCAACTGCTCCTCAGGATTGTTGAATCAACCACAATATATAGATCCTCTCTGACGTTTTCTTTTCCTGGCAATACTCACAGACTCAACTTTGGCGAATTCCCACTTTGTTGTCAATTCCCAAAAATGCCAGTGACCAGTTCCCAAAGATCATTTCTTTCCAGTCAGAGATAAATTTGACCAAGTAAAAATGTAATATGAAGATTCTACACTTGTGTGGGAGGGATGTATGTGTGATACAATACGATTTGCATAATTTGATCAAGATCAGATTTAAGATGTTGGTTCTACAGTACAATAGTGTCAATCGAAGAAACATTTGTATGGGGGTCCACATTTGCAAATAGTTATGTGAGAGGTACAGAAGGGTTGTGGCAAAAGCATAGATTTAATGTGATTATAAAAACATTTTCAAATATTAAATTGCAAATGGTTGTGACTACCCATATGTAAGTTATATCGGTATTATTTTAACCAAGGTTTAAGCAACTTTGTTTGGGAAGTACCAAAAGGGGTCTGGCAATTTCGCACATCTTCGGACTTAAACTAAGTTTGGGAAAATATTTTGAGAGTTACAGACGGACGGGCGGACGGACATGGCTCAAACAGCTTAAAATGTTATGAAACGGATTTGGTCCAAACATACTTAGGGTCTCAAGTAGGGTTTGGGGTTTCCCGGACTTTTTTCATTTCCCGGGAAAACGGGAATGGAAAGTTTCATTCCCGGGAATCCCGGGAATTCTCGGGGAAAAAATATTTATTTTAGGTATGTCCAATATGATTTAAAATGTCAACATTTAGCAACTGGTGTGTTATTTTAATCTATTAACGCCCACCATACACGTCCGAGTTCACCATTTCAAAGTTTTCAACTTTTTTGATAACTTTTAATATGAATGTAATTCCTGTTTATTAAAGTATTGGCCTTTTCGGTTGGGCTTATTAGCTTATTTTTTGTATGGAATTTACTACTCTCATAATGTTGCTGCCAGATTTGTTGATTAATTTAAGAAAAAAAAAACAATAGATAAAAATGGCCCCTTAACAAGTCTCTTAATTGTAAGTGATCGAGAAAGACAATATAATATAATAATAATCTAAAAATAAATATTTTTATTACTGTAGTAATAAATAAAAAATAGGTTAAAATACTGACATATTACAAATTAGACGAATGTTTTTGTCAAAATATTTTACTGGTTATTTTTCATTTTACTAATATTTTACTCTAGACTAATCGTCAGAATTAAAGGCGTCATAAAACATTTAAATCGCAGTCACAAGTGACTACACTACACTAGATTCAAAATTAAAATATGATTAAGGAAACAAATAACTCGGTGAATGTTATGGCGTAATTAATTTAGAAGATTCATATAAAAAATTTACAGAAAATAATATTAAATAAATAATTAATATTAAATAAATAATTAGTTCTTACAAAGGGTTATTTAATAATACCGTAGGATATATTTCTATTCATATTTGATTTATCTTGAATGGTGAAAAATTTTAAATGTATCCCAATTTTTAACAATTTCTCACTGGTTTCATATGTAAAGTAAATTGTTATTTAAGACGATGTTCACCTTTTATTTTGTTGATTCTTCTAGGAAAACAAGAAATTTAAAGTATAACCAGCACGAGGGTTTAAGTATTGACATTATATCAGCCATAGTATTGCCGTTATGATATTTTTGTTTCACAATAAAGATCATGCAAATATATTCACAAAAAGTTTGTATTCCCCTAGCTGGGTTTCGCAAAAATGAGTACTTAGCGAATTTAAAATGTTCTGTTTGTAGTAATAAACAAATAGTCATTATTATTGTCAGTAATGTAAATATATGAATTTTAAATATATCTAAAATTTCTAATTAATATAATAAATGTAAATTAATGCTCAAAATAATCAATAAAATGTTTATTTAATATTTCCCGTATTCCCGGGAAATCAAATTCGGGAATTCCCGGACCGCAAACCCTATTCTCAAGTCACTCCTTCAATGCTTTACACTCTGTAGAGTGAGGGTATAATGATCTGGAAATTTTGTCCTTTTAAGGGCCCACAGGATGAGGAAATGAAATACTAAAAACGCCAATTAACTCCATTTTACCTATAGTTTCATATGTATATCATGCGGTTTAAGTGTAACTACTTTTATTAAAAATTATCGTACGGTGTTATAAAAAATAATATTTGAGTAAATGCTATATGTAAAACTGAAACGATTTTCCCCAAACTCGTTAAAGACCTCCCTGGTCCAAAAATGCTTCTACCAACAACTGCGACCTACAATTTGGCACTAGCTTTAGATGACTATCAGGCGATATCCTACAACTTCGTGGAATAGGGTTATATAAGTCAAATGAAGCGTTAATTGCTTACACAGTGCCAGAAAATATTAAGCAGACTGAATAACTGATCGATTATAATTTAAATTTCAAAGCAGTACTACAAATATTTACAAAATTCACGTCTACAATGTAAATTGGTATTTGATAAAATATTTATAGTAACATTAAGCGTACAAACCACTCCCTTCTAGTATCTCCCAACAAATCACCCTGATCTACGTAAAATTAAAGCTGCTATAACATATTCGACAAAGCTTTTTGTAGACGTTGCATAAAGAGGGTTAGAGCCCAGCGTCTCTTACTGTTTACTGTTCGAATAATCGAACACTGGGCCAAAGTACACTCGGTCGAAGTTCTATGTCGAAATAAAATAAACTGGAGTGTATAAATTGGCGTGTTTTATTCACAAACTATGGGATTTTCCGCTTATTTGATCAATAAATTGACAAGATTTGAGAATTTTCAAAAAATGTTTTTGATTGCAAACGAGAACTAATAAATTACAAAAAGAAGTTTACCGCTAAATAAGCGGATGCGCGAAAAGCTTTATTGGAATAATTTGTTTTCTTGTGATATGAAATTTAAAAAATAGAAATATGCCGCTAAAACACTAACCGAGTAATAAGCAGGCCCGCTTTAGGAATTTACTGGAATAACATTTGCTCTTTTCAAAATTCTAGAATCCTCACAAATTATCGAACAAATTCTGACACGCCAAATACTAGGTTGGGTGCGATCCATGCCACTAAAAAAAAAAACATTTTACGTTATCCCATGGAAATAAAGTTTTGTATTATTTAATGATGATTTGTAAAATATTTCGTTCATAGATCAAATCAATTTTTTCTGAATTACTAGTCCATTAACAGTACTTTAAAAATCACTTTTATACTAGTCTTAGCTTATAATAGTATTCGTGTGTTTTTTCATAGTGACGGAATAATTTGAAAAAAAAAAAATAATAGCTGCAATCATTTTCGTCAACAATTAGGCATCCTTCCAAATGTAACCATTCCTTCCATTTATTTTCCGCAATACATTTTACAAAATGTTTCAAGAAATATGATTTTTATTGTCAATTTAAAAAACCACAAAATGACTCCAAACGTCCAATAATATCCAATGACATGATCTTTAGAGGTGTATTTAGGAGCGTTTAGCTCACAGATATTTTGTAGATCATTAAACCAAGACCAAGTAAATGAATTAATTTTGTTTTTAATTCATTTACTTGGTCTTGGTGCACAACAAAATATATTTACGAAAGCAGGTTCGAAGTCAACATGCTATGCCAAAGCCAGTTATACAGTTGCAATGATAAATCAAATCAAACCCATAGTCTGATGGTGAAATAGTCAAGGAATATTTGGAGAGCGTCGCAGAAATTTTGTGTCCAGAAAAGAAAAAAGATTTGTCAAGAATAAGTCTGCCTCGAAGATAATTTTAAAAGTCGAGCATTCGAGTTTGTATTTTATCCCTTAGCATTGGATGGAAGCATATATAAGAACGACACCGCCCAACTCGCAATTTTAACAGGGTTATTGATATCAATTTTGAAAAGAATTAGCACATTTTATCCTCATAAGGGGAAAACTAAGGCTCTAATTTTGTTAGATTTGTTGAATCGATTTTCGCGACTTGATAACATATATAATTATATAGGGTCCGCCATCTAACGTTTTTCAACTATTCAACCGTTGGACTATTATTTGTGGGGTGCCGTCAGCAGCCATTTGAATGAAATTATTTTCCATTATTAACCGGAAGGATTGTACTTTCAAATAAAAAAATAAATTCGAGAATATATTCAGTAGCTTTTTTATAGAATTTTCAAAAAATAGTTATTTGTTGAAATATGTGGTTTCTAGAGCGGAAAAAGTAAATCATAAGAGACGGGTCCGCCATCTAACGTTTTTTTTTCAACTATTCAACCGTTGGACTATTATTGTGGAGTGCCCGAGGCAGCCATTTGAACCGGAAGGATTCCATTATTAAAAGGAAGGATTGTACTTTCAAATAAAGAAAGAAATTTGAGAAAATATTCAGTAGCTTTTTTATATCATTTTCAAAAAAAAGTTATTTAGCGGACCCTATATTAGAAATCGTTCAAAATGGGCAATGTCATGAAAGTGGTCGCCAAGTAGTGAATGGGATGAAGTCGGTCGGTTTGAATCACCGTCAGTTCCAAGAATTTGTAAAATCTTCAGATTCAAATTATTCTGACGTTACATATTATGCAGAAGTAAGATGGCATGAAATTAAATCATTCTATGCAAGTAAGTCAAAAGCAGTTCCAGAGTTTGAAGAGTCGATACAAAGTCAGATGTCTAAATTGTTAATATCTTGTAAGCGCCTGGCGAAATATGAGTGACAGAGAAACGTGTATAGTGTCATTTTAAAACGTACTTTAGAGTAGACCGTTTCAAGTAGAAATTTTGAAACATTATATTAGAAGATTTTAATACTTAAGTTTTCTATGCGAAATATAGAATTTATTTTTTGTCTTATTATTTGCTTTTACTAATTTTTTTAAGCTTTAATTTTTTATTTTGTTTTATGATTTCATATAACCTAAAAAATATTAAACTAAACACATAATACTGAATTACTGATATTTAATTTCCCAAGTCTTTAGTATTTTTTTAATGTTGGCTATCGAAAACGTGAACAAATTCATTCGTAGTAAAAATTAATTCACATTTTCGCTATTGCAATTTATTTCATTTTCTTCAAAAAAGAAAACCAAGCATTTCAACATGATCTCAATTAATCGCTATAGTCAAAGCTGAAAAAATAGGTTTCTGGCCCGGCAGAAAATATTATTTCTTAACTTTGGTCCGTCTCTACGCCTTTCTTAAACAGCTGATTCAACAAAACCATAAAATACCACATTCACAACAAACAGGATGTTCCATAATATGTTTTGAGAATCTTAAAGTCTTTAAAAAACATGGGAACAATTTCATGTATCTATTGTATAGATCGGAAAAACGTTAATTACTGTGTTCGATTGTTTTACTTGCCACACAATTGAGAGACTTGAGACTTTGTACTATTTGTCTGCATACTTAATTTGTCAGTGTTAGAAAAAAAATAAAAATCATTGTCAACACAAAAAGGAAAAAATTGGTTTTCAAATTGAACGTGAAACAAGTAAGGAAAGGCTAAAGTCGGGCGGGGCCGACTATATGATACACTCCACTTTCTATCCGAATACAATTTAATTCGGTAATAAAGCGAAAACGGGATAAATTTTTGTATGTTTCCTAATCATATGCTAATATCGCCTGGTCCAATTTGTCAAATCGAAAAGAATATTTGTATCGGGACTACAATACGTTCACTTTGAAGAAATTCGGTGAAAATTCGTGGTTTCTGTGGCGGAAAAAGTCTACCCGGGAGCGAAACTTGTATGGGAGCTATTTGTAAATCTGAACCGATCAGACCCACTTTCTCCATGGGTGTTTCTGGTTGAAATATAAGATATTTTCAAAAATTTGAAGAGGATCTGTTAAAATATGTGGATTCTAGAGCAGAAAAAGTCAAATCAGGAGCGAAATTTTAATGGGAGCTATTTATAAATCTGAACCAATCTGACCTATTTTCATCACAGGTGTTTCTTGTTGAAATACAAGATGTTTTGCCAATTTTGAAGAGGATCTGTTAAAATATGTGATTTCTAAAGCGGAAAAAGTCAAATCGGGATCGAAATTTTAATGGGAGCTATATATAAATCTGAATCGATCTGACCTATTTTCACCATAAATATTCATAGTTTAAATATAAAATGTTTTGCCAAATCTGAAGACAATCTGATACGATATGTGGTTTCTAGAGCGGAAAAAGTCAAATCGGGAGCGAAATTTGTATGGGAGCTATATATAAATCTGAACCGATATAACACATTTTTACCACAAGTGTTTCTAGTTGAAATATAATATGTTTTGCCAATTTTGAAGAAAATCTCTTGTAATATATGGTATCTAGAGTGAAAAGATTAAAATCGGGAGTGAAATTCGTATGAGGGCTATATCTATATCTGAACCGATTTTCTGAAATTAAATAGCGTTCATCCTTGTCGCGAAAAACTTCGTTGTGCAAAGTTTCAATTGGTTCTGTCTACAATTGCGACCTGTATCGTGATTACAAGAAAAGACATAATACTCTCGTGGAGTGTATAAAAAGGGGTTGGATTTAATTAAATTTGTTTAATCAGTTTTTATAATTTCGCGAATAAGGGCCGCTGCCAAGTTATTTTTGCATTGTTGTTTATTTACCAAAATTGTATTAAAAAATAGTTTGTCAAACGTCTAGCAGTGTGTGATTAAATAAATACAAAACATGTTCATGTGTAAACACCACCACATGTTTTAAATCGTTGTAGGAACATTCGTTAGTGGTAGTGATTTCTTTAATTGTAGTATTTACGGCTCTGCGAACGGTGACCCCAGTGAAAAATGACCCCAACGCAAAATAGGAAAATATCCCTAAAAAGTTGAATTGATCACAACAACACGTAATTTTGGAGTCAGGCTTCGTTTTTTCTGGGGGCATTGTTGCATTTTTAATTTGGAGCCATAATTAATTTTGTTGAAAAAAAAATGGCCAAAAATATTTTTTAAAAACATTGGGATAATTTTTTAATTTTTACTGAGATTCTAACTTAGCTTTGAAGTGAATTAAGTATAGAGGTGAAATTTTTGATTTTTTATTGGCATCCTCTAAGCTTTCCAAACGAAATGGTGATTTATTCAGTAAAGTGAAGTGCTCGTGAACGGTGGTATATATTTATTTAATAATAGAGTGTGCTTTTTTGCTGGAAAAAAAGAATTCTAAACTCCTTTTTGTGAACGAACAAAAAATTTAGGTTGTTGTTTTCATAGTGAAAAATACATAAAAAAGAAGAAAGGTCAGAAATACAAAAAATTGTTGTCAGTAGCAGTCAATAGCCAAGAACGCCGACGAAAAGTACTTGTAATTACCTTTAAAATAAGCCATCATTCTTTGAATTGTGCCCTCGCGTTTTCTCACTACACCATTTTCAATGTTCATATCTCGGCACGTTTTTCTTGATTTTCGCAATTTTCAATTGGTCATATATTTTGAAAAAAATTTTGGGTTTTTTTTTCGTCTTCTACGAATCAAATATTTTATAAAATTTAGTTACCGTACAAAGTTTCAACGAAATCGGAAATGGTCATGTAAAAAAGTGTTCGGTTTGACATGGAATGATCGATATAAGGATATTTTTAAATATGAATGTTGGCGCGACTGGTCAATTTAATGGTCAATGCTTATTTGCACAAAATTATGTTAATCATAATCATGATGAAGAAGGAGAGTAAATATAATTAATTATGTGCACTAAATCGTATTAAAGATGAAAGGGTGAACATTGTTGGAGCACTTGGAAGAATTGTTTTTGATATCATTTCTCATAATTTCATAAACATTAATTAAAAATCTCCATTTTAAGGTATCTCCTTGTTGGCGAAAATTTATCTATTGCTTTTGTATGTCGTCAACAAGGAGATACATTAAAATGTAGATTTTTATTGGCGAAATGAATTTGTTAAAAATTTTTTTTTAATTATAATTTCGTAAACTTCGAAATTTATAAAATTATAGATCTGATCAAATGTTTTATACAATTAAGAGAAGTCGCACGATTATTCCTAATTCTACTAACTGAAATTAATATTTTTAGGCTTCACTTCACCCAACAGCCAAATAAGAGCACACGGAAAAAACTTGTACAATTTTTAAGTTCGTCAAAGCCTGCATATATGTACTATCATAAAAATATGGTGGTCCCATTATTTCCCACAATCGTAATAAAGGAAACAACGAAGTATTTGAGCCATTTTTCATTAATTATTAAAAAACTATACAGAAACATATTTTGGGGCCATTTTTCATTTTCGGTTGGGGGTATTTTACATTCTTGTTAGGGCAATATTTCGTATTTAATCGCGGGGCATTAATTCATAATGAACAAGTAAGGAAAGGCTAAAGTCGGGCGGGCCGACTATATAATACCCTACCCCACTCCCTGCGTATTTACCACGCTTTGATTACTAAACCCAGGTATTTCATGGGAGCAATTTTATTTAGTTCATATAAATTATACAACTACTATAAATTCATCTTTAACGAATATGGTTAATAATATGGTAATTGATCCAATTATCCGACAGACAAATACAAATTATACAGTAGTAATAGGATGAATCGGACCAACATTTCAAAAGGGGACCTATAACAACATTTTGGGCCTGGTTCAAATCATGGGCCTATGTATTTCTCATTCACGGTAGATAATCCTAGTTGAAAAATATCATGATCTGCAAAATTGAAGATCCGATGTAAGATGTAGTTTCTAAAGCTGTAATAGATCAGAATGGGGCCCCATTTTGGTTATACCAAAGTGTGGACATATGGGCATCTCCCAAACAAGTAAGGAAAGGCTAAAAACGGACGTACTTTCTATCTCATTACAATTCAATTCGGTAAAAAAGTGAAATCGGGAAGAATTTTTGAATTATGTAAATGTATGTGTTTGGCAAAAAATTTTAAATCGGAAAGGACATTTGTATGGGGGTATATTGATACCTGGAACGATGTGACCCACTTTCACCATTATGTCTATTGGTGAAATATAATATGTAAAGTTTGGCCAAAATCGGTTAAACATTCGGGATCAACATTTGTATGAGGGCTATATCTAAATCTGAACCGATCTTACCCACTTTCACCATAGGTGTTTTAAGTTAGATTATAAGATGTTGTGCCAAAGAAAAAAGGGTACAATATGTGGATTTTAGAGCGGAAAAAGTCAAATCGGGAGCGACATTTGTATGGGGACTATATCTAAATCTGAACCGATCTTACCCACTTTCACCATAGGTGTTTCTAGTTGGATTATAAGATGTTGTGCCAAAATTAAAAAAAAATCGGGTACAATATGAGTTTTGTAGAGCGGCACAAGGCAAATCGGGAGCAACATTTGTATGAGGGCTATATCTAAATCTGAACCGATCTTACCCACTTTCACCATAGGTGTTTTAAGTTAGATTAAAAGATGTTGTGCCAATTTTAAAGAAAATCGGGTACAATATGTGGATTTTAGACCGGAAAAAGTCAAATCGGGAGCGACATTTGTATGGGGGCTATATCTAAATCTGAACCGATCTAACCCCCTTTCGCCACAGGTATTTCTAGTTTGATTATAAGGTGTTAAGCCAAATTTGAAGAAAATCGGGTACTATATGTTCTTTATAGGGCGGAAAAAGTCAAATCGGAAGCGACATTTATATGGGGGCTATATCTAAATCTGAACCTATTTCCATTCAATACCGATGGTCCTTGGCCAGAAAAAATAACTTCTGCCAAGTTTCATGACAATCGGACAACAATTGCGACCTGTAGAGTGCGAACAAGCTTAGATGGACAGCAGACGGACGGACGGACGGACGGACAGACTGACATCGTTAAATCGACTCAGCTGGTGATTCTAAGCCGATCGGTATACTTAAAGGTGGGTCTAGCGCGATTATTTCTTGTTGTTACAAATATTTGGCGCGAAACTAACTTATAATACCCTAGTCCACGAAGTGGTGTGGGGTATAAAAATGACCCACGGTTTGAAACCATTTTTCATTTTTGCGTTGGGGCCATTTTTCGCTGGGGTCGCCGTTCGCAGAGCCGTATTTACACAAACAACTTAAAACCGTTTCAGTGTACTGAACAGAACAGGGATGCAAGCTGCGCTAAAAAAAACTACAACAACAATATAAATATTTTTATCAAAACAAATTTAAAAAAAAATATTTTGTGTTGATTTTTTTTGGTCTTAGCCTCGATAACCATAAAATTGACTTACACTGGATAAGTAATTTTTAATTTAAGGCGAAGTCCGTAATTTTTAAAATAAAATTATTTTTTTCAAAATTTGTTTTCACACATAATGGCGGAAATTTTTAAAAATATTGTTTTTTATTTTGGGTGAAATTTTAACATTTTGTTTAGATTTTTATTATCGCAGCTTAGTTATCCAGTCTTAAAGAAAAACAGCCCTATTACACAGTACGACAGTGGTTGGTACACATGAGAAATGTTAACAGAATATGAAAATAGGCTTAAAATAAAGAAATACGTGTCTCGGCGATTTGCTGTAGCACGTCAGAATTTTGAGAAAATCGATTTTAAAGATTCGAAGGATCGTGGAGGTTCACTTGTAACGTAGTACTATTATAAAAAGTTCTATAAAAACAGAATGGGTGAACCGATTTAAGTGCTTGAGCCAGTTTTGAAAAGGGAATTAAATTTGGATTTGTTTTTATTAAAAAAAAAACATTTTTTTCCGCTAGATGGCGCTTTAATTTTCATGTAAAATTAAAAAATATCCAAAAAATGTACGAAATTCATTAAAAATACAATGTTGTTGATTTGAAATCCAATAACTAAAGTAGAATCTTTTTCGCTGGCCGGGAATTGCTTGATTCAGCGATTCGGGGCTCCGAGCCAGATCAAACTAAAAATATTATTATTCAATTTCAACGAGCTTACAGATCGGGGTTTCTGCAATTAGAAAAAATTAAAACAAGTCGTCTGGGATTTGAACCATATGGCGGTCGATTGTTTCGAAGATTGTCATTACTTCTTATCTGCGCCTTAACGTTCTAAGCCAACGACCAATCTTTTTACTTTGTCACTAATTGCAGTCTTCTCTCATTTTCCTCCTTTGACACAAAATAATAGTTAAGATATCATATTAATTTTTGTATTTTTACATTACATTTACCTTACATTGAATTACATTACATTTTTGGATATTAATTTTTATATTTTTACATTACATTGAATTACATTACATTTTTGGATATTTTTTTAATTTTACATGAAAATTAAAGCGCCATCTAGCGGAAAAATTTTTTAATAAAAACAAATCCAAATTTAATTCCCTTTTCAAAACTGGCTCAAGCACTTAAATCGGTTCACCCATTCTGTTTTTATAGAACTTTTTATAATAGTACTACGTTACAAGTGAACCTCCACGGTCCTTCGAATCTTTAAAATCGATTTTCTCAAAATTCTGACGTGCTACAGCAAAACGCCGAGACACGTATTTCTTTATTTTAAGCCTATTTTCATATTCTGTTAACATTTCTCATGTGTACTCAAAAAAAATTGATTTTGTCGTACTGTGTTATCCGTGCGGTTATAAATATTTTTTTGACTTAAAAAAAAAGAAATTGGGGGCCAATGATAATAATTAATTTAAGAGAGAGTAGTAGCACCATTCTTGTTGTAGAGAGTAAATTTCATGTCATTATTTCCTAACCTCAGTAAAACGACAAGAGTCATAACTTCAAGATAACTTTTTAAAATTCATTTTTATATTACCAAGGTAGGCTTCTTTGGAGAAAAAAACATAACCTTTCAAAAATCACTGACACACTTGTTATTATTGTTACTTTTTAGATCATGACCAAATAGCGAGAGAATTTTCTAGGTCAGATTCAGGCTGTGGCTCAGTCAGTTCCGATTTATCGCTGCCCTATGTCATGAGTGGCCATAGTACTTTTAAATCGTCATACGAAACTAAAGTTATGCTGACATAGCATGCCATACAGTCGATCTGGACCACTGCGCTATTCGCTAAAGTTCCATTATGTTTTCTGTAGACAAATGACTGAATGAATGAATGAACAGTCTTTTCTTAATTTGTTTTCCATCTCCCAATGAATGCAATACGGATGCTAAGTTCAGTTCATTTTGTTTTTTGTAGCATTTCACAGACAAAGTGGCTTAAACAAAGTGCTTTGCGTAAACTTCGTTTTAATTGGCTGTTTTGTTTTATTTTCGACGAGCGTTTTCTCCATCGTTTTGTTTTTTTTTTCTCTTTGCGTTTCATTTCATTTACCTTAATTTTGTGGCTACATGGCGACATTTCACACATGGCACTTGACGAGTGTGTAGCAACATCTCGACAGGTGAGAGGTTGTCCAACGAAACACTCGAATTTAATGATGTATCCGTTTCACTGGCCGTAAAATTCATACGTTCTATCGACGTCAAGTCCAAGGCGGGCCTTTTCGGGTCCCCGCCGCTGGCGCCCAAGCCGCGACGTGTAAAATAGCCCAAATGATCCTCGACACTGGAGTGGGCATTGAAGAGGATGCGCTCATATTCGGCCACATCACAGTCGGACAGGGTGAGCTTCTGTTCGAAGACCCGCGGGGTGATGGCGGTCTGCTTGAGCAGTTCCATTCTTTTGTGCCTCAGCTCGATGGAGAAGATAAGGCGCACGCGCACGAAACGCCGCAGATTGGTGCGCGACGCTTTGGAATTGGCCTTTTTCAATTGACGGCGATTTTGTTTGAGTTCTAGTTTTTCCAGGCGATTTAACGATTTCGCGCTTATATTCAGCGGGCTTGAACTGTAATCCGTCAAGGTGTTCAAGTCCAGGGCCGAGCGATGCTTCCTCCACGGCACTAAATCGAATTGACCGAAACGTTTGTCGCAATTGCCCTGGCCGGACCAGGGGTAAAAGTTCTCTTTGGTATCGTTGTAGCACAAAATCCAATCGGATTTCGTGGGCGAGGACTTGAGCGTTGGCGGTGTTACCGTATCATAGATGTTGGTGGACGCCGACGAGTTTCTACGTTTTGGCAATTGTTTGCTAGAAGCGTAAACGGGAGCTTGGGGTGAATTCACTAATTTATTTTTGGCACTAGCTTGAGGTTTGTGGTACTTGTAACGCGGCACTAGCTTCTGTTCGAGCATACGCGTATCCAGACCGTACTCTTGACGCAATAGTTCTATCTCTTTAGAGGATGCCGCATATTGGACACCGTTCCAGATCGTGACCGGCGTTGCACTGGCGGTTGACGTGGTTATTACACTCTCGCGACGCGACATAATCCAACTGAAGCCCGTAGTTAGTTCAAGTTCTCCGCACGCAGCAATTCGTTCATTCTAAACTCATTACTGTTTCCGGTTGATGATTAAGTTTCCGTTTTGACGTTGTTGTTGTTTGTTTCTTTCTCTTTGGTTCACTCACTTGTTCCACGGCACGGCACGGCACAGAACCAACCGACGACGTCTGCTCGTTGTAACGTGTTTTCCGAAAATGATGACAAATGTTTTGAAAAAGGTATGCAAAACCCCCCCAATCGACAACAATAACAATCAGTCACTAGTCAGTAGTCAGCAGTCACTAGCGGCGGCAGAGATACCTTAAATTATCGTTCGTTCGTTCATACGTTCGTTTTGACGACGTGCGATATTGTGCTACCACTTGACTGACACTGCCTCTACTGGCCGTACTACCACCAACCAACCAACATTGCCACTTGTTGGCCGTTTGCAGTTGGCTCAGTGTTTGGTGGTTGTTTGCTCTTTGACTTGTTACCTCTGGTCTGCTGGTCTGGGCTTTGATGAATGGACGGATGGGGTATAGTATTGTCATTTCGTCGAGGGGGCTTTGTTGGTCTATTTGTTCGCTTGTCATGGAATTGAGAGACTGTTTTAGTTTTTTTTAGTGTTTTTCGTTGATTACGTCTAAACTCAATTTAAAGAAATAAGTCTACACACACAGTGTGTTGGAAGTGCCAAATATCCATATAAAACGTATAACGTAATCTATTAAATATACTCTACTCTCATTTAAGGGCAATGCAATTAAGTTCAAAGTGATCAAGTGTGTTAACTAAGTGAGTTTGGGAAAACTTGGTTATATTAACCATTCAATCTTTAATGCTCAAATAATAATTAATTAGAATATTTTCCCTTCACACCACCCCCCTAAAATTCGGGTTTGTTGAACATTTTAGTACCCAGCAAAAAGAGAGCACCTAAAGAAATGATTAGGAAGTACTGAAAATTAGGATCTTCAAGAATGAATTTAACATGAAATTGTCTTAGGAGGGATGTCCTTTATTTTGAAACCCTTAAAAGTTATTTTAAAGTGTTGCAATGTAACCACTTTTTCACTAGTTTCCATTTCTGTTTTTAAAAAGCCGCCACTACCGGGGTCAGAACGGCGGACCCTCTGGTTGCTACTACGCCACTCTAACCATCTCACTGTTCTCTGTTTTGTTCGTTAGAACTGACAATAGGAAACTTAACGAAATATTTATTTAATATGAACTAATATATAACACAAATAAATGTAATAGATAATAATTTAATTCAGTATTCAATAAATTAACACATCTTAATTTTACTGATGTTATGAAGTATTAATAACACTGTCCAACAGCATTTCTGGAACAGACTAGCGACCCTATAATTCTGAAAGGGCATGTTGAGTAGATCACTTTTGTCGAATAAACTTATAGTCCAGCTGGTCAGATTTTCTTTTTATCGCGGGTCAAAGTTTTCATTTTTTGGTCGAAGGGAGCATTATTCTAGGCGAAAAAACTGTTGTAAGTTAATGTCTGAGCGAATTCTTATTATCAGAACTATATAGTGGAATTTCACGAGGATAATTTTTGTGGAATATCTTAACCCTCTAACCTCCTTATGGGTCAATTTGACCCTTTTTTCGAGAAATCAAGAAAAGTCTTTTCAAATAGGACATTTAAGGATTAAAATATACTAGGAAAATGTTTGCCGGGAAATTTCAGTGGGGGTCTCCGAAGACACCAAAGTTGTAAAAACGTAAGACCAGTAATGATCTACTCAACAAGCCCTTTGAGAATTATAGGGTCGCTACTCTGTTCCAAAAATGCTGTCGGACGGTGTAATTAATAAAATAAATTTGTATTTTTTTAGCAAAAATGTTTAAATTGTTAAAATTGTGCAAAATTAAACATTGTTTATTTAAAAAATTAATAAAAAATAAAATGCAAAGTGGTCTTGAGCCAGGACAATATCCCAGTTCAAATCAAATATTGATTACAGACCAAAAAATACAAACGAAAAAACTAAAACAAATGAGCGTTGGCACGGCAGAAGTATTGCTGGGTAACTATACCTGCATATACACATACTTACATATGCAACTCAATGAGATGCTTGTAAGATGGCATGTGTACTTTATTACTTGGTGCGATTTTTTAAGCGCAAATTCGGCAAGTGAGTTGTGATTCTCGTTCGTTTGTGAAAATTATCTCCTTATAGAGGCCGGGTTTGTTGTTGAAAAGTCGCTGCGAATCCACCTGAATGAAACCTTTAGACAGGGTGGAAATCATGATAGTGGTGCAGACTACCACTAAATGTCACCATGCCATTTGTAAATAAATTTGCATTCTATTAAATATAGATGCAAAATGGTGTTGAGCCAGGACAATATCCCAGTTCAAATCAAATATAAATTACAGGCCAAAAAATATAAACGAAAAACTAAAAAAATTAATAAAAAATTAAAAAAGTCCCGAGCCACGATTTGAAACCGCGACCTTCTGGGTCCAAAGCGGACACCTTACCTCTGTGACCCCATACCGAAATTCGTTCCCAATCACTTGTGAAAATGCTATTCGTAAAATGCTACGGAATATTAACATATTATCGATTTTTTTCGAAGTTAAGTTTAAATTTTGACTTAAACTTATCTGGCATTAAAGTTAAATTTTCAGTTTTGGTGTATTTACAGACATATAGTAGAATTTTATGGCAAATTTTTTATAGAATATTTTGACCCATTAAACCCCTGTTTTAGGAGTGTTTTTACCCTTTTGCACAAAACTCCTATATTGAGGAGCTAGAGGTTTAAAATGATAAAAATTGTGATTTTAAAATTTTAAGTAATATTGCTGAATACATCCTATACTTAAAATGTAACGATCGCAAAGTTTCCTATGTCAATGCATCATAATTCAGCATATTTTTACCCCCACTATCAGAATCTGTTGTCAGAACCTTATTATTTTCGAAAAAGTTTATTTTTGTTCCACAGTGTAATGGTCCCGAATATAAGCATATCTTTATATTTTTTAAATTTTTTAAATTTTCTTATTAATGTATTCTCTTTTCCATAAACTTAATATGTGATGAGAATTTCTTCAATTCAGAAATGAATAAAAATACGCACCACTGCATCAAGCAATCAACAAATGACTAACATCCACACTAGGGTATCCAATTGTTCGTACTTTTGATTCGATTCGATTTGATCGTTTATTCGAAAATACAAATTTTCTAATTAACCGAATAAAGTCGACAGCTCTTATTCGAATAAAATTTCCTGTACATTATTTAAATTTTGATAGGAATATATTTATAACACGTAATCTAGTTTCATCGTTTTATTTGAAAAAGCTATTGGATTTAATGCGATTCTTTTTCTTTGTTTTAATAAAGTTCGATTTCGCAAAATCTCTTTCACTTACTGTTGAAGTCGGAGCAATAGAAAGAAGAGACTGTAATTAAGTTTTTGAGTTCTTTTTTCGATTAATCTAATTATAAAAAAATCATATTGTATGTCTTTCCATACAATTTTTCGTTTTTTTTCTGGATTTTGTACTCCTTTTATTTTATTGTTTCGTTTAGTTCGGACAAAAGGCTAATATCAACAACAATATTTTCTTCTGTAATCACAGGCTCTTCAACTCCAAATAGCATTTCTATTGAACAGGTTCCAACCAGTATGGTGGCCCTGTTGGCCCCTAGACGGAGTCTAGAGGAGACAATTTATAAAAAAACACAAATTTGGATTTTTTAATATTTTATTTGAGCAAGTGTTGCTGCTTCGTACGGAGAACACAAAACTACTACCCATTTGACAACCATAACAAAAACTATACCGCCATATATCGGATTTATCTATTATATATTTTATAGCATTGCCATAAATTCATCAGTTGAGATCGAGCATATGATCGATCTGCAACATCTATAATTATATATCAAACTCTTTAGTTTCCGCTTAGTTGAATATGTACAAAATCCATGCGATCCGCAATCACCTTGAATGTTATCGACACAAAATACATGCTGCATTAACGAAAGTCAAAGATGAAATATCTAATAGTGATGAAATTGGCAATTGTAGAACAAATTGATTGAAGTAATTTGAAATAAATTCTTGAATTTTTTTTTAGTTTTATAGGGTTGTAGTACAAAATTTTCATGCAATAAAGGCTACATCGAACAGACAATTCTTGTCAATTTGAAAAGAGAGCTAATTAAAAATGGCTTGTTTTGAGTTGTTTATAATTATATATATAATTGTATATAATTATCATATTTAATATCGCAAGTATAGTAAATATAGTGATTCTATATAAAGGGTGATTTTTTAAGAGCTTGATAACTTTTTAAAAAAAAAACCCATAAAATTTGCAAAATCTCATCGGTTCTTTATTTGAAACGTTAGATTGGTCCATGACATTTACTTTTTGAAGATAATTTCATTTAAATGTTGACCGCGGCTGCGTCTTAGGTGGTCCATCCGCTTAGTCCAATTTTGGCATTTCCACGTTTTTGAGTAACAGAGACCCAATTGGTGCGAACGGCGACGAATCGAAAATTGGTGGTCATCATTAACACTGGCCGATACAGCTGCGATATTTTCTTCAGTTCGCACTCTACGTAAGCGTGTTGGTGGTTTAATGTCCAACAATGTAAATTTGGTGCGAAATTTAGTCACAATAGCCCGAATAGCCGCTTCAGTGGGTCGATTAAACTGACCATAAAATGGAAGCGCGCAATGAACTTTCTTAACAGAGCACGCATTTTGAAAATAAAATTCAATAATTTGCAAGCGTTGTTCGTTTGTAAGACGATTCATGATGAAATGTCAAAGCATACTGAGCATCTTTCTCTTTGACACCATGTCTGAAATCCCACGTGATCTGTCAAATACTAATGCATGAAAATCCTAACCTCAAAAAAATCACTCTTTACAAACGACATCACACTAATAGGTCTGGCATGTTCATTCCGACTTCCTGTCAGCTGCAGCGTCTTTCAGTTCGAAGTCTTCGCAATTAAGGATGCATGCAGTAAACTTTCCTCTTAAGACACAAAGGGTCGCATAGGAGTCTATGGCGCTACCTTCTTGCCCCTAAGATCTAACCACATAATAATAGTAGGTCAGTGCATTAGTGAGCTGTCCAGACTGAGTTGTCGGTCTGAAGTCTCTCTTATATGGATCCTTGCACATATAGACTTTTATGGGGACGAACGAGCAGACGAGTTGGCGAGGATGGGATCTGCTTTAAGTACTCTCGCTACGGAGTTGGTCGCCAGACCTATAGGGTCTGTTAAAAGTGATACCTTCATACACCGATCGAGCTAATCCATCTTGCAGGCTGGATATAACGGACCTATCCGAGTGGTGTGGTTCATTCAAAACGGTGCCTTAAGGCACTACTTTAAGCTCCCGTGAGAATGTAAACTAAATAACCAACTCTCTTTACGGAAGACTACCGAAATGAAAAACATATGGTCAACGTTTTAAGGGGTTACACCGCCCTGAGAATCATTTTTAAATCATATATACTTTAAAGAATATTTTAAACGTTTCCGCATAACGAAATTATTAAAATTATATTCGAAGTTACAGCGCTTGAAGTTTACGCGGCAGATTCGTTACCCTTTTTATACCTCCCTCCGTGGCTCACCACGAAGTGATCCATACTATATTATAAAAATGAATGACAAATAGCACTAAAATCGTAAAAAACCTGACTAATTTTTGTCTCAACCCTCAAAAAGTTGAGGAGTGATCCAAAAATTCCACCTGTTAGTAGTCTTAATGCATTTTTTTATAAAATCCGCAATAACTTCCACACTTTTGGCCCGATTTGTGTTTTAAAGGGCTCCCTGCAAAGGTATTAACTTAAATTTATTTATTTTTAAATTGATTTCACAAAAATTGAAAATTTACTTATTTGTATAATTTTATTATTTTTTAAGATTTGATAATTTTGTATTAAACTACAAGCAATTTGCATGAAATTAGACAAAAAAATATTTCTATTTCTTACCACAAAAAGTTATAAATTTTTTAAATTATCTTATAGTAAAATAACTTTATTTTCGATTGTCTACAATTTCATATTTTTTGAACATCGGGAAATTCAGCTTAATTTGCTATATATAAAAATACATACAGTCGAACTTCTCTATTACGAATTTCCGTACAACGAAGTTCTCTATATAACGAATTTATTTCCAGAACACTGCAATTTCGTTAAATTTTCAGTATGTTTTGATCTCCTTATAACGAGTTTCCTTATAGCGAATATTTCTTTACTACGAATTTTTTCTACGCCCGTAACTCGAATGCTCATGCGTTTTTGATCTCCGTATAACGAGTTTTACATAAACACATTTTTCACTCTCACCATACACACACATATTTTCATTTTTTATTTGTTTTTGTGTGTGAGATTCACATCATAGACAACTAAACTGTATAGATGTGCCACCGCTCTCAGTGCTTTTTCTCGAGTTACACAAGATTAAGTCCGATGGTATTTCTTAACTGATTTTGGTGGTGTAAAAATTTTTTAAGAATTATTTTAAAAAATATTACGAATTTTCTATATAACGAATTTTTTTTGGTCCTCTTGAGATTCGCTATATGGAAGTTCGACTGTATTTGGAAAATTTCATCAAAATCGAAGAGAAAAGCCTAAATTTGTGCGATCGCGCACATGGGGCGTGAATTTTGTTGAGAGTTATTTTTGCATCAAGCATCAATTTATTGAGGGGTGGTGGCACAAAAAATATTTCGACTTTTTGAAAATAATGGACATTCTAATTTATACAGATAAGACTATTGCAATATTTATTGTTGATTGGTTGCGTATGAGTAATATTTATTGGGGATAATATTACTCATTCGGTCAGGAAAGGAAATCGTCCGGAAATCAACTTAATCAATCGAATTAGCTTTCGAATAGTTTCTATGCAATGCAATAATTTAATATCCAAAAATGTAATAAAAATTATGACCAATAAAAAATTTAAGTTTATAGGAAAGAACATGTTTAAGGCATAAATCTAAATTCTCCGAAAATACTTTGTGTAAAAATAAAGTATGATTTAAAAACTAACTCCACCTTTCCAGTACATATATCAAAATTACTGAATTAGTTATACTATTTGCAAGTTGCCTTTTGGAAAACTTGCTGACATACAAACAACATTTTACTCATCCTGTATTTTATTATATATTTGAGCCATAAATGAATTTGATCCATATTAACTGATTTCCCACATTACATTCGCATTTGGAATATGGTATCCAAAATAAGTATACCGAAGGGCGTATGTTCAATTCAAACAATTACCAACTGCAACACACATCATTCGCATGAACATTGTGGTTTTCTAATCAATTAGCTTATACGAGTATTCGAATTTAAGTTAGTTGCACTATTTGCCTTTTTGCAAATATCGAATTAACCTAAATTAATCGTACATTGCAATATACCCCATATTAATAATAGGGAAAGACTTGTTGCAACCCAATTAGGGTCAACCAACCCACTGTGCACTAGTGTAACAACACCTGGTTGAATTAAATGGTGGTGTGGTGGTGGTGTGATGTGCATGTTGAAAATATATAACAACAAAATTAAACATATTACACAAATGCATGTTTATTTCATAAATACGAGTATGAAAAAAAAAGAACACAACAACCGAAAAAAGAGCACAAATGTTTTTTAATACGAATATTAAATTGTTCAAGAGTGCGTGTTAAGTGTAATGCGCTCTCGATCTCTCCTTCCCTCTCTCGCTATAGTTAATCTCGTTGTTTTTGTTTCTGAAATTATTCTTTGTTTTCCACATTTATGTCTAAGTATTTATTTATTTATGTACGAGTAGCGGGCCACTGAATTAGTACCGGTATGTTAGTCAGTCAGTAAGGCAAAAGATAAATATTTGGTTCGCTTTGACAAATATTCTGTCATAAAAATCATTATTTTCCAAAAAACATATTTTTGAGCTTGCCATCAATACCCTCCATTACTTTTCTTCCTACATTTTGGCCCGCCAAAATCTCAAACCAAGTCTTAATTTATAGCAGTCGTAATTCAATGTTCCAAAGGCTGTGCGTATATTATTACAATTATTTTGTGTTTTTTTGTTCAGTTACTACAAACTTACGTTTCGGTTGGTTGCGCACGCGCCATTAACACAATCATTCATTTATTAGTAAACACACTGCTGCTCACGTTTGGCAGCTACACGTACACGTATATATATGTATGTATTGTATTTGTATTGTTATTATTTTTTATATATTTTTAAATTATTATTGGCCAAAGTTCTGAGCCATCACCTAGATACAGAAGAGAAAACAACAACAGTAGCACACAATACCCCCGGAAAATCGTTATTTTTATCGTTTTGAAATTCAAATACTATTATAACTATTTTTATATTTTCATTGTGAGCAGCAGCTAATATTTTGTTGAAAGGTCGTGTACCTATATTTCAATGATTTCAATTTCTATCATTATCATACAATGCGAAAGGGAGTTCTAACTACCACACACACATACAAACATTACATAAGTGTTGGAATCGTAAATACAAATACGAAATTAAGCCTCGTGATAGCGTTATTAAACTTAGAATATTCTGAAAGGTCGATTCCATCAAGCATGAAAAATGTTTCGTGCAGTCTGCAAGACGACTCGCTACTCTCCGAAGTTATTAATGTTCATAAATACCTACTGGCAGTAAAGACTGTAATGTTTATAATGATAGCGTAGGTTCTTCGGTAAACTCCCTCCTATTCTTAATGGCTAATTGCCGACCTTCTAAAGAGCGAGTTGAAATTAATAAATACGAATTGTTGAGAAGAAGGGAAATTTGAATAAACATGTATCCTTTCAAGCGTATAATATATGTAATAATAATAGGGCTGTTTTTCTATAAGATTGTATATCTCAACTGCGATAACAAAACCCTAAATAAAAAGTTAAAATTTCACTCAACATATTTTTTTAAATTGTAAATATCTATAGAAATAAATTTTGAAAAAAAAATAAGTTTATGTTATAAATCTTGGAATTAGTCTGCAATTCTAAGTCAAAAAAAAAATAAAAATACAAAATATTTTTTGGATATTTGTTTTAATACAAATATTTATATTGCAGTTGGCGACAATGTGCAAAAATACTATTTTGATTTTGGGTAAAAAATTAAATCTTTATTAACGTTATTGTTACCTCAGCTTGTTATCGCGACTTAAAGAAAAAACAGCCAAAACAAGGAAAGACTAAAGTCGAGCGGAGCCGACATTACAAAGTTTTATTACCAATTACCAATTGAATTACTACAAATGCCTTACTGACCAAACAATATGCAAAATTAGACTAAAATCGGGAGTAAGAAGATAATCAGAAAAAAATGTGCAATTTTTTGACTGATATTCGGAAAGTGAGTTGTGCTTCTCCTCCATTTGTGAGAATCATTTACTTAAAGAGTCCGGGTATATTGCTGAAGGACGAAGGCTTTCACAGGTAATGATAGTGGTAGTGTGCAACCAAGTCATAAATGTCGCCATGCCATTTGGAAATTTAATTGATAATTGATTCTGAACCAAGTGGAATATTTTCATAAAAACTGGAAATAAATAGATGCATTAGAACTACAGATCTCTTACATTGTCAAATTATATAATTATATAAAGCATGTTTGGACCAAATCCGTTTCACGTCTTTTTAAGTTGTTTAAGCCATGTCCGTCCGTCCGTCTGTCTGGCTGGATGGTGTACACGATAATTCTCGAAAGGAGTTAATGAATCAATTCAAACTTTGCACATGCTAATATTTTTCCTAAACTTAGTTTAAGTTCGAAGATGGGACTTTGAAATTTAATATTTGCAAATGTTTTTAGTTGTTGCATTCACATGGTATATGGACGATGTTGCCACACCCCTTCTGGTACCTCCCACACAAAGTGGTTAGTCAAAATCATTTGCAATTTAATATTTAAAAAATGTTTTATAATCACTTTAAACCTAAAAAATATTTACGCTTTAGTCACGCCCCTTCGGGTACCTCCCATACAATTGTCTATATCCTAGGTAAAATTAAATCCTTCATAACTTCTATACTGGTGCACGGAGTCCGCTATGACTTGATATTTGATCAGGTTTTTACAATTGTTTTATATATGTGGAAGCTAGGATCATATGCCATGAACCTTCCAGGACTTTTCACACAAATCGTCCGACCCTGCGTAAAATGTATGTTTTTATATTTTCCGTGGATATGAGAGTGAGGGTATGTATAAGTCGGTTTGCACATTATTTTGTTTGGTAACCGTACCACTTGTAAATTTATTTTAATGACGTATTTAGTAAGGAGTAAAGCAGAAATAAAAGTTTTAGTCATTTCAGTTCACATCTCTCATAATTTTACGAATTGAAGACCAATAATATTCATCAAAATAGATAAAAATGGTAAAAGAAAGCAAGGCGTCCATTTTAGAACAGATGTTCCCCATTTTGGGAATTCGGTTATTTTAAAAATGGGAAATCTAGTAATTTTTTCATCGTTTTTATCTTTTTGATGAATTTTGAGTATTAAGATAAAATATTTTGAATTTTTAAAATATCACCAGCCAATATCCTGCTAAGAAATTAATATATTTATAAAATAGAACAACTGTACTAATATAATAAAGACAAATATCTTGCGTTTTTTTGCGTGAATAGGAATTTTAACAAATTTTATAAAAATCTAATATTATTCAAACCCAGAGAAAGAATTGTGCATTACTACGCAAAAATATATATTCGAGTTAAACTACAAAAAACACTACAAAGCCTACAAAAATCAGTATTAGAATTGCTATTATAATGAGTGCTAATAGATCACATGATGTTCAGAGTGACTGTGAAACTAAAGATAAGGGAGGGTTATTTATACCATAATAGTTCTGCTAAAGGACGCCGGAGAAACAAATTTCGTTGTGTTCTTTAAAACCATAGATCATTTGAAATACTATAATGTTGTGTTATTTTCTTTACATTAGATCATATTTATTTGAGAAATGTTAATAAAATGTTCATTTGGTGCTTCCCAGAAGTAATCTCCAATACCCCACAGTGCATCGCTGTAAAAGAACTCAACAATTATACACTAATGACAGTTTTATTTTCGTAATTCCTAAAGACCCATTCCGTTTGTAACCCCTTGAAATATCGACCTGAGACCCTATAAAGTATATATATATATATTCTTCATCGTCATAAAATTCTACGACGATCTAGCCATGTCCGTCCGTCCGTCCATCTGTTAAAAGCACGGTAGAATCTAAACGAAAAGAGCTAGGAAGTCCAAATATTGCATAAATACGTCTTATAGTCGTAGATCGGTTGGGATTGAAACTGGGCGAAATCGGCCCAAAGGGAAAAAATTGTCCCTCACAAGGACTGAAAAAACCCATAATAAGCCCTAATATTTTAGAGTATTTAAGCATATTTTTTCAATATGTCTGCACCATAAAACTATTTTTATTCGTAGGGGGTGTAATGGGCCAAAAAGGGATAAAAAGGTACATATCGAACGACAACAGCTAGATGCACGAAATTCTAATTGAGTACTTTTCGTACTTTTAAGGGATAAAATGGGAATATCCATCTATTCAAAACTAACTGTACTAACCAAACGAATAATGAAATTCGTGTATACCTCTGATTGCGTAGATACGTAAAATGGGTTCAAATGGAAAAAAGGGGATAAAAATAGTACCAACCACATCATCGCAGCTAGAGTCATGAAATTCGGAGTATACATTCCTCTGACTGCGTAGACACGAAAAATAAAAGGTTTTTCCAAATTCGTACTTTCATAGGATACAATGGGTACAGGGGATAAAAATAGTCCCAACTAACGAATACAGCTAGAATGACGAAATTCGGTGTGTACATCACTCTAACTGCGTAGACACGTAAAATAAAGAGATTTTAGATAGTCGTACTCTTGAGGTGGTAAAAATGAAAAAAAGGGGAAAAAATGGTACCAACCAAATGGCCGCATCTAGAATCATGGAATTCGGTGTATACATTCCACTGACTGCATAGACACGCAAAATAAAAAGATTTTTCCAAATTCATACTTTTTACTCTTACGGCAAAAATTGGTTGATAGAAGTTAGGTTATTTTGCACCAAGTACGTAAGATAATGGATTTTCAAAATTTGTACTTTTGGAATTAAAATATAATGGGAATACAACCAACTGTATACAACCACTATCTACTAATATTTATGGTATTTAAACTTTTTTGAAAATATAAATATAAGAATATTTATTTTTGAATTGACTTGAAGTATTATTTCGATATATATAGTGTAGTATGAAATAATAAAAATATTATATTTAATTATAAAATTATTTTTTTAATATTTGTATTTGTTTTGGTTTGGCTATATTAAAAAAATATAGATATTATAAATAGAAGGAATCTATACCTATTGAACAGTGCCAAAATGTTGAATGTCGGATGAAAATGTAATTATTAACATAATTTTTGTGAAAAACTGTGTACAAAATATAGGTTTCAGAGCAAAAACTTTCAAATCCGTTTTACAAAAAAGCGCTACGGCGTCAATTTCATTGCGATATTCATTATGTAGGCATCATTGGAAAGGTATGTTTATATTTGCTAACACATTTTTCAAAATGTTTCCATGATATATGAGATTTTGGTTGTAACTTTAAAATTACAATAAAAGTCCAAAAACCAATTAGTTATTCCAAGACAAGAATGAAAATTTATATTTAAAGTGTTTTCAAGAATATATTACGCGGGAAAACATGATTTTTTGAGGTGTTTTGAGGAACATTTAGCTCAGAGACGTCTTGATTTAGGAACGAAATGTATTGCAAATCATCGTTAAACAATCCATACTTTATTTTCATGGGGTGACTGAAAATTATTTTATTAGTCTGGTCACTCTTCTTTGTTGTCTCCCCTCATTTCCGGTAATTATTTTTTACATTTCTGCAATATAGTTCTATATTATTATGTGTATGTTTGCTGGTGGTCAAAGTATGCATTGCAACATTAGCCACAAGTTCTTATTTTTGTTTTCTTCCTACGCTTTCCTCTTGGCCACTCTCTTGTTGGCCACTTTTATTTTCAGGTTCAATGACAACATCTCCAATGAGCATGTCGACAGAAGAATTGAAAACGCCAACAACAAGTACAACAACATTGTATGGAGGTAACAAGTTCATTGATGGCGGGTGGCAGGTGACACATGACAATGCGATACCTTCATCATTTCACTGTGGCAAAAGTGAGCACGGGAAGGAAGGAGGGAAGGGGGTCCCTAACAAATGATCCAACTTAGCGTCAAATTGTTTGTTTGTTTGCTCGACGTTCGTTCGTTCGTTGGCAAATGCGGGAACTTTGACGAAACTCTAACAATGGGCTGGTGTTCATTGAAGCGTCAAATGATCAGATATCCAAAACAACGCCAGCAACCACATCAGCTGCTCTCATCATTAATTCCGAATATGAAAAATATCTCATATACATAAGCTCGTAATACATGTAATAAGAAAATATTATCTAAAGTTTTTTGTACTTTTTATTATTAAATTAAATACATACGAGTATATGCTTGGAAAAATTAAAATATTCTTCTTTGTGACATTAAATAAATGCCGCCAACCGTAACACCGCCGCCAGTCGTTTGTCACAATTCCGAATTGAATGAATTCTCGGAATTTTTCTGTGGGTTGTGTGAGTCATGAGAACCCACCATTTTCAATGGCTTTTCCATCAACAACTTCCATGGCTTTCCGTGGTTTTGTGGTGCTTTGTCAAGAGTCATGAGCCAGAGAGTTGAGTACGTTCTGAATGCTCAGCTTACCCACCACCGCCAGGGTAATTAACCTTGGTGAGCCACCAGATATTTTGGAATAATTAAAATTGCTATTGAAACAACAAATGCAAACTCCAGCTCTGACTCTGATTCTGCCTCATACGACAAGTGTTTTATTTCGAAGGTACATTTGCATTCACTCATTCGTACTCGTATGTTGTGTCGTATTATTATTATGTTTTATGTAATTCATCATCATAAAAGTTTAATTTAACATATGCCTGACAGCGCCTGACTGTGCGAATGCGTAACACTAACGTCGTCATTCAATTATTTCGCACTTATTAAGATTTATTAAATCGAGCCACTGTGCACATTGGCAAAATTAGAAATTGTGGCAACTTACGCAATTCGTGGGGGAGGCATTCATATCAAATACCATTTTCATTTACGACAATTGGGCTTGACTTTAAACAGGCAACCATATAAATACGTTTGCTCGATTGTTTGTTACTTTAGTTTATAAACATTTTTTCTCGATTTTGTTTTATATTTATAAACCTAAAGGGAGTCTTACGGTTCAAGTTCCATGTCACCGCTCCCCAATGCAAGTTGTATTTATTAAAATTATTAAAAAAAATTACCCCTCAGTAATCGTCCCTAGGGCAAGTCGCCTGTGAGAAAACACAACATGTTTTTACAATGTATTTTTATACCCTCACTCTACAGAGTAGGAGGGTATATATCATTTGGGACAGACAAAAACTATGTTGGCACCAATCCGTTTCGTGACTCTTTGGCTGTTTGAGCCATGTCCGTTCGTCTGTTCTTCCATCTGGCTGGTATACACGATAACTTTCCAAAGGAAATTATGGAATCAATTCAAACTTTGCACATGTGAATATTTTTCCCAAACTTAGTCTCAGTTCGAAGATGTGCGAAATTGACACGCCCCTTCTGGTATCTCTCACAAAAATGACCCATATTCCTATGTTCAATCAAACCCAATTAACTTCCACATTGATATTCGGAATTAGCTATATTTTGTTTTTATAATCACATTAAACGTACAAAATATGGCGCGTTTTGGCACGCCCCTTCTAGAACCTCCCACACACATCACCATACCAGTTTGTTGTACTTTTATCCAATTTTTAATTAATTAATAGAGTCTTTCAAACACTTTAAATACAAAATTGTACTTTATCTTAGAATAATTTATTGGTTGATTTTTTAAAAATTTAGACATTATTCGAAAACATAGTTTTCGTCTGAAATTCCAGTCCCGGAATTGTAATTTCTGAGCGTATGTTAAATTATAACTAATTATATAGATTTTAAGGAAGTATTTTGAGGAAAAAGTATAATAAACGAAAGGATAATTGAGTTGTTTAAATTCAACAATATTTTGATTGCAGTTGAATTTATTTTGATTAATATTCTGGACATTATTTTCAATAATTTCTTATTTACACAAAAATATTTTAAAGGGATAATTTTATTATAAGAAGGCTGGAGAACTAAGTCACGCAATTTTTATACCCTACACCACTTCGTGGAATAGGGTATTATAAGTTAGTTTCGCGCTAAATGTTTGTAACACCAAGAAATAAACGAGCTAGACCCTTTAAGTATACCGTTCGGCTTAGAATCACCATCTGAGTCGATTTAACAATGTCTGTCTGTCCGTCTGCTGTCCATCTAAGCTTGTTCGCACTCTACAGGTCGCAATTATGGTCCGATTGTCATGAAACTTGGCAGAAGTTATTTTTTCTGGCCAAGGACCATCGGTATTGAATTTGGAGGAAATCGTTTCAGATTTAGATGTAGCCCCCATACAAATGTCGCTCCCGATTTGACTTTTTCCGCCCTATAAAGCACACATAGAACCCGATTTTCTTCAAATTTGGCTTAAAACCTTATAATCAAACTAGAAATACCTGTGGCGAAAGCGGGTTAGATCGGTTCAGATTTAGATATAGCCCCCATACAAATGTCGCTCCCGATTTCACCTTTCCGCTTTAGAAACCACATATTGTACCGATTTTCTTTAAATTTGGTACAACATTTTATAATCGAACTAGAAACACCTATGCTGAAAGTGGGTAAGATCGGTTCAGATTTAGATATAGCCCCCATACAAATGTCGCTCCCGGTTTCACTTTTTCCGCTTTAGAAACCACATATTGTACCCGATTTTCTTTAAATTTGGCACAACATTTTATAATCGAACTAGAAACACCTATGCTGAAAGTGGGTAAGATCGGTTCAGATTTAGATATTGCCCTCATACAAATGTCGCTCCCGATCGGTTCAGATTTAGATATAGCCCCCATACAAATGTCGCTCCCGATTTCACCGTTCCACTTTAGAAACCACATATTGTACCGATTTTCTTTAAATTTGGTACAACATTTTATAATCGAACTAGAAACACCTATGCTGAAAGTGGGTAAGATCGGTTCAGATTTAGATATAGCCCTCATACAAATGTCGCTCCCGATTTGACTTTTTCCGCTCTAAAAACCACATATTGTTCCCGATTTTCTTTAAATTTGGCACAACATTTTATAATCGAACTAGAAACACCTATGCTGAAAGTGGGTAAGATCGGTTCAGATATAGATATAGCCCTCATACAAATGTCGCTACCGATTTGACTTTTTCCGCTCTAGAAACCACATATTGTTCCCGATTTACTTTAAATTTGGCAGAACATTTTATAATCGAACTAGAAACACCTATGCTGAAGGTGGGTAAGATCGGTTCAGATTTAGATATTGCCCTCATACAAATGTCGCTCCCGATTTGACTTTTTCCGCTCTAAAATCCACATATTGTATCCGTTTTTCTTTAAAATTGTCACAACATCTTATAATCCAACTAAAAAAACCTATTGTGAAAGTGGGTAAGATCGGTTCAGATTTAGATATATCCCCCATACAAATGTCGCTCCCGATTTGACTTTTTCCGCTCTAGAAACCACATATTGTACCCGATTTTCTTTAAATATGGCACAACATTTTATAATCGAACTAGAAACACCCATGGTGAAAGTGGGTAAGATCGGTTCAGATTTAGATATAGCGCCCATACAAATGTCGCTCCCTATTTCACTTTTTCCGCTCTAAAATCCACATATTGTTCCCGATTTTCTTTAAAATTGGCACAACATTTTATAATCGAACTAGAAACACCTATGCTGAAAGTGGTAAGATCGGTTCAGATTTAGATATAGCCCTCATACAAATGTTGCTCACGAATGTTTATCCGATTTGGGCCAAACTTTACATATTATATTTCACCAATAAACATACATGGTGAAAGCGGGTCACATCGTTCTAGGTTTCAATATAACCCCATACAAATGTCCTTTCCGATTTAACATTTTTTGTCAAACACATTCATTTACAGGATGCGAAAATCCTTCCCGATTTCACTTTTTTACCGAATTGAATTGTAATGAGATAGAAAGTCCGTCCGTCTTTAACCTTTCCTTACTTGTTTAGGAGATTCCCATATGTCCATACTTTGGTATAACCCAAATGGGGCCCCATTCTGATCTATTACAGTTCTAGAAACTACATCTTACATCGGATCTTCATCAAATTTTGCAGATCATTATATGTTTCACCTACGAATACATACCGTGAATGAGAAATATATAGGCACATGTTTTGGACCAGGGCCAATGTTGTTATAGGCCCCCTTTTGAAATGTCGGTCCGATTCATCCTATTACTACTGTATAATTTGTATTTGTCTGTCGGATAATTGGACCAATTACCATATTATTAACCATATTCGTTAAATATGACTGAAGACTAATTTATAGTAACTGTATAATTTATATGAACTACATAAAATTGCTCCCATGAAATGCCTGGGTTTAGTAATCAAAGCGAGGTACATACGCAGGGAGTGGTGTAGGGTATTATATAGTCGGCCCCGCCCGACTTTAGCCTTTCCTTACTTGTTTTTTTTTTTTAAGATCGATCTTTTTCGACAACGGTAGAGCACGGTAGAGCAAAAATTAAAAATTGTATTTTTTGCAAAACTTTTATTTTCGCGGGAGATATGGTTTAAATGAATTGTATGCATGACATTTTTATTGTCTAATTTTCTCGCGATCTATCCAACGGATTCGACGGATTTTTTGCATGTGTATTAAAAACCAATGCCGCTTGTAACTTAGATGTAGTAAGTAGCTAATATTAGGTGATTGTCAGTCGCCATCAGTCGTAAAGGCAACAAAATAAAGTAAGAATTAGATAAAAATATTTTACGTGGCTATGCAGTCAGAGGAATGTATACACCGAATTCCATGATTCTATCGGCGGCCATTTTTATCCCCTTTTTTCGCATTTTACCCCTTAAAAGTACGATTTCCGAAAATCTATGTATTTAACATGTCTATGCATTAGAGGGATATACACACCGAATTTCATCATTCTAAATGTAGCCTTTTAGTTGGTACCATTTTTATTCCTCTGCTCCCATTGAATCCCTTGAAAGTACGAATTTGGAAAAACCTTTTTATTTTTCGTGTCTAATCAGTCAGAGGTATGTATACAGCGAATTTCATGGTTCTAGTTGCATCCATTTACTTGGTACTATTTTATCCCCTTTTTCCATTTTACACCCTAAAAGTACGAATTTCGAAATTTTTTTTTTAAAGTACGATTTCCAAAAGTCTATGTATTTAACGTGTCTATGCATTAGAGGAATATATACACCGAATTTCATTATTCTAAGTGCAGCCGTTTGGTTGGTACTATTTTTATCCCTCTATTCCCATTTAACCTTAAATGTACGAATTTAGAAAAAGTACTTTTATATTATGTATCTACTCTATTAGAGGAATGTACACGGCAAATTTCGTGTTTCTATCTGTTGTCGTTTAATAGGTACCATTTTTATCCATTTTTGTCGCATTTCGCCCCCTACAAATAAAAAATCAGCTATAAGAGGAATGCGCATTTCATATATAAAGTAAATACTAGCTAATATGTTCAAAAAACGTGCTGAAATACTCTAAATATTAGGAGTGGCCGATTTCGCCCACTTTCAATCCCAACCGATCTGCAACAATAAGACACATTTAGGAAAAATTTGAACCTCCTAGCTCATTTCGTTCGGAAGATAGCGTGCTTTCAACAGACAGGCAGACATGGCTAGATCGTCTTAGAATTTTATGTCTCAGGTCGATATTTCAATGTGTTACAAACGGAATGACAAAGTGAATATACCCCATCCTTAGGTGGAGGGTATAAAAATATTTATGTTGTGGTCTTCGACAAGAAGTAAATTGAAATATTGAATAAATCGTCGGTGTGCTGCAAAAAGATCCCAAGTCACATGATTGTGTTTCTGAGTTATGGAAGATTTAGAGTTTATTGCCTCACACTGTTGGGTGAATGAATGAATTGATTTGATAAAATTACTACTTTAAATATACATGAGATTTTTTACCGGGCATAGACTATGGCTTTTGAGAAACTATTGCATAATTAAGTCCATTTCACAATAAGGGGGCTTGAGATCTTTTGGCAGCACACCGACGATATATGCAATAATCATCCAAAAATGCTATTAAAATTTCAAAAACCTCAATATTGTAGTTGCAATTTCAACCCATTCTCAATTCCAAGCTTTCCACAACCATTAAGTATATATCTGGGTATTTTCATCACACTACCTCACTTCGTTCGGCATCTAGTGTGATTTGA
This sequence comes from Polietes domitor, assembly GCA_947397865.1. Lineage (NCBI taxonomy): Eukaryota > Metazoa > Arthropoda > Insecta > Diptera > Muscidae > Polietes > Polietes domitor. Next base: position 132,580,181 of record OX377620.1, read on the forward strand.
ACAACGTTTACAAATTTCTTTGTTCCCGTAACACTGTGCGTGATTACAGTGACTGGGTCATGTCATTCAACGGGATGAATGAACATGATAATCAATTGATTAAAGTTAATAAGTTGTCTATGAATTAAAGATTGTGTGAAGTTAAAACAATCAGGCGGTGTGCAATCTGAAAACAAAAGACTTAAGACACAAGCGCCCGAGGTGCTTACAAAGGATGTACAAAAGACTTAAGACACAAACGTTATGTGTGCATATGACACAAAAAAAACAACAACAGGCAAAATAAAACACATGACAAGCAACGAGTAAAGGTTTGCCAACTCAAATTAATATGATAAATAACTTAATAACGGAAAATGTGTAAGTGTACAAATCCGCCAAAAATATATTTTAAATAAATTTCGCCAAAAAGCATCATCACAGCATCATTAGATAATAGAGGCGGCCGGCCGGCATGCACACACAAAAGTAAAAGTGTGATGATGCATAAAACTGAACTGAAGAGTTTGCTATTAATTGTATGCGTTGAGCGCTGACTAAGCCGGCTTACGGTTTACCAGCAATTATATTTACATTTCTTTCTCACTTCTCGAGAATAGCAGAATAACACGTACATATCTGGGCACAGATCACGGTACATTAGATCGTTAATGATAATTTAATAATAATTTGTTTCGTGTCTTCTTTTGTTTTTCAGTTTGGCCAACGTACCGCGAGTAATGAATAAAGGCTGGTCGACGTACTTGAAGGCATCGCGACTGTGTGTGAAAGTATGTCAGTGTACATTAAAACTAAGCCAGAGTTGAGGTACGGGCACTAGCACTTGTTACTCTTACCAGCGATCCAGTCAGCCAACCAACAATCCGCTGAACAATTAACATTTCTTTTACATGGCTTCTCGTCTCTGTCGTCTGTCTCATGTCATATTAACAAATTCACCGCAGAGATGATGATGATGTTGTGCTGTGTGTGTGTAAACCAGACGGCTACCATGGAAAAAGTTCACACCAGCTTTGTCGGACGATTTTTTCGCTTTTATTACCAAAGAATATTAAATTATTACTATGGAGTGGGTATGTGTGTGTATGTATACTATACACATATATCTGTATAGATTTCAAGCTAAAAGAGATTTTTAATAACACATTTTGCTGCTTGAAAACTAAGAGCGACAAAACTTTTGTGGTTCATCGTACAATGGGCCAAGTTCAAAATCAAACCAATGGCGTTGGTGTGAATGAACATTTGTAGGTAGGGTGTTTATCGTAGGCGTGTAGGGGCATTTGAAGCGCAGCATCTTGGAAGGATTTGGGTGGTGTTCGAACGGTAGCCAGAAATTATTTAAAAATTGTCTACCTCAGTCTATGCAGAAAAAACAAGACTTTAAAAAATACTTGCATTGCCTTTTAAAACTTACAAAATGAATAAAAAACTTTAATAATTTTCGTAATTTTAAAACGTAATAATTTGTGTTTATATTAGTAGTCGAAATGTTGGTACTGAGTTTGAATTGAATAATTCCATGGAAACAAATCATTTCAGCATCTTCACAGCGTATTTTGTAAAAATGTATGCACTAAAGTCGCAAAAACAGGATAGCTCACGAATGAACAGTGATAAAGCCGAAAAATTTTGGGACAAGACATTAAACAAACCAAAGATTGATATTAGTCGAGAACATCCACTAAATATTTTAAAACCAGCTTATAGTTGTGTATTTATTTAAATTATATGCCTATTTTTAATTTCGACTGCAGTCACTTTTATAGTTGTTGCAGAGTAAGTACCAAGTATTGACGCTGTTATCTGGCAATAAAAAAATATTTAAAAAAATACAAAAAGTTAAAAAATAGTTTTTTTACGATTTTATAATTTAATAGAAAACCAGATGATGCTATTTTCTTGAAATTCACCAAAAATGATCTTTCTATCTCTTACCAGCAAAAAGTAGTTTTTCCCTTATTTAGAAGTACAAATTTACAAACTTTCATTAAAATCGGAGAACCTAAGGAAATTATCTGTTCCATTTCAGATGGAATTAGTCATTTAAACAAATAAAATTGTGTGTCCGATACAAACGATTTTTTTGTGTGCTTTATAAGGTATACTAATTAATAAAATCAAAATATATTTCTTAATTTTAAGTACTAAATCTATATAATAAAAACAAGTAAGGAAAGGCTAAAGTCGGGCGGGGCCGACTATATAATACACTACACCACTCCCTGCTTTGATTACTAAACCCAGGTATTTCATGGGAGCAATTTTATGTAGTTCATATAAATTAAACAGTTACTATAAATTCATCTTTAGTGAAATTTAATGAATTTAAATAATAAAGTAACTGATCCAATTTTCCAGCAGATATTCCGAGTAAAGTAAATAAAACATGATCTGGAAAAAATGATCAAGATCCAATGATAAATACAGATTAAACAGCGGTAATAGGATGAATCGTACGGACATTTGAAGGGGGCCTATAACAACACTTGAGGCCAGTGCCAAAAAAGGGCCTGCATAGTTTTCATTCACGGTATGTATTTCTAGTTGAAACACAGAATGATCTGCAAAATGTGATAAGATGTAGTTTCTAGAGCTGTAATAGAGCAGAATGGGTCACATTTGGGTTATTCCAAAGTATGGACATGTGGGCATCTCCCAAACAAGTAAGGAAAGGTTAAAGACGGACGGAGCCACTATATAATACGCCACACTTTCTATCTCATTACAATTCAATGCAGTAAAAACGGAATCGGGAAGGATTTTTGAATCATGTAAATGTATCTGTTTGAAAAAAAATGTTAAATCGGAAAGGACATTTATATGGTATGGTGGTATATTGAAACCTGGAATGATGTGACCCGCTTTCACCATGTAAAGTTTGGCCAAAATCGGTTAAACATTCGGGAGCAACATTTGTATTGGTGCTATATATAAATCTGAACCTACCCACAAATCTGATCTTACCCACTTTTACCATAGGTGTTTTTAATTGGATTATAAGAAGTTGCGCCAATTTTAAAGTAAATCGGGTACAATATGTGGTTTCTAGAGTGGAGAAAGTCAAATCGGGAGCGACATTTGTATGGGGGCTATGTCTAAATCTGAACCAATCTAACCCGCTTTCATCACAGGTATTTCTAGTTATATTATAAGGTGTTATGCAAAATTTGAAGAAAATCGGGTGCTCTCTGTGCTTTATAGGGCGGACAAAGTCAAATCGGGATCGACATTTGTTATGGGGCTATATCTAAATCTGAGCCGATCTTACCCACTTTTAGCATAGATGTTTCTAGTTCGATTATAAAATGTTGTGCCAATTTTAAAGAAAATCGAGAACAATATGCGGTTTCTAAAGCGGAAAAAGTTAAATCGGGAGCAACATTTGTATGGGGGCTATATCTAAATCTGAACCGATCTTACCCACTTTCAGCATATGTGTTTCTAGTTCGATTATAAAATTTTGTGCCAATTTTAAATAAAATCGGTTACAATATGTGGTTTCTAAAGCGAAAAAAGTGAAATCGGGAGCGACATTTGTGTGGGGACTATATCTAAATCTGAACCGATCTAACCCGTTTTCGTCACAGGTATTTCTAGTTAGATTATAAGGTGTTATGTAAAATTTGAAGAAAATCGGGTACTATATGGCTATATCAATATCTGAACCGATTTCCTCCAAATTCAATTACTTGGCCAAAAAACTTCTGCCAAATTTCATGATAATCGGACAGCAATTGCGACCTGTAGAGTGCGAACAAGCTTAGATGGACAGCAGACGGACAGACGGACGGAGAAACAGACATCGTTAAATCGATTCAGTTGGTGATTCTAAGCCGATCCGTATACTTAAAGGTGGGTCTAGCTCAATTATTTCTTGGTGTTACAAACATTTGGCGCGAAACTAACTTATAATACCCTAGTCCACGAAGTGGTGTAGGGTATAATGAAATGATGTTCGTTGGTAATCGCATCACGTAAAAACGGCTAAACCGATTTGGCTGATTTTTGTTGCAAACTGTTCGTAGTAGTCTGAACAAACATTGGGATAGTTGCCCGCGATGTTTGAAAAATTGTAAAAATCTGAAAGTGACTCTTTCTTTAGGATTTTTGAGTGAACTCAAGACTATATGTCAAGATTCAGACAATGACTATGCGAAATTTGTGTGTGTTTTGTTTGTTATGACTCAGCGATGTTTTCAGTAGAAAAAAGGTTATTGTAAAGAAAATTAGGACAAACTGAAAAAAATGAATGATTTATGCACAGAAACAACATATTTTCTTAATTCATTTTTGTTTTGTTCATCGTCTTCACCAGTTCTTAATGATATAATGACATAATAAGGCTGTTTTTTTAAGCCGGGATAACAAGCTGCGATAACAAAAAAGTTAATAAAAATTTATTTTTTTGCTCAAAATAAAAAATTATTTTTTCACAATATAAATATTTGTATCAAAACAAATTTTCAAAAAAATTATTTTGTGTTGACTTTTTTGGACTTAGCCTCGATAACCATAAATTTGACTTATACTGGATAATTATCCAGGTTAAGTTCAATATTTTTAATATAAAATATTTTTTCAAAAATTGTTTTCGTACACATTTATATTGCTGTTGGTGATAATTTAAAAAAATAAGTTTTTATTTTGATTGAAATTTTTACTTTTTATTTATTTTTATTTTTCTTATCGCAGCTTAATTATCCAGTCTTAAAGAAAAACAGCCTTAATGATATCCCGTAATGTCAGCATGTTATACTTTGTATCGATCAGCAAATGAACAGGGAAATGCATTAGGTCGACGTTCATTGGGATTACACCATCCCAAATGTTTTGATTCCGTCAAATCCGAATATTGCTTTTAGATTTTTTCATATTTTTCATCCGATTGGAACCAAAGTTTGTATCGATGACATATCGAGAGCATGCAGAATAAATGAACAATTGTTAAATAATATGCATAAATAAATATGGAAAATATGTAAAAATCTAAGGTCTAATGATTATGTTTCGATTCCAAATTCTATTGCTTCCTGCTACACTCAGGTTTCGATGAATGTGCATATTTACAAAACTCCAGCGAGCAATATTTCAAAGATCTGATATGGTCATAGCCGTCATAGGTTCGGAATATGGCGCATAATAAGTCTTTGGTGATTGTGCAATGATTACGTCCGTAGGTTATTTTTGCTTTATTTTACGCAGCCGACGACCTAAAACTGAAGAAAAATCACTTTAAATTCAAAACACATACACCGCATTTTTATTATAACAAACAGATTCTTTATATTATTATATAATAAACGGCTATAATATCACTCTCAATTCTACCACAATTACCAAACTTGGATAATTCAAAATGTAACTTCAAATTGCAAATATCGAAACATGTACGGCTGTCATCATTCGCTTTTGTTGCAGATGTTTCTATGTGAAATATAACTCTATGGCCAAAATTGGTTCAAAAAATTTCTACAGAGAAAGTCAAGCCGGGAATGACATGCATTATGCATGCTGTGAATTTCAATACCTTGATTTTGAAAGACATTAAAAAATAAAGGCTCATACAAATAGTTTAGTTTAGGAATTATAATAATAGTGTGGCACAGAATTCACAAAACTCTCAGATCATTGTGTAGTATGAGGGCAATTCTTCATATGTCTCTGTCTGACATTTTGGGATGAAATTTATTTTTCGTTCTTTCTTTCCAGAACATTTCCTAAACGAAAAATAAAAGCAAAACAAAAGAATAATTGAATAACGAATGAATGAAAGCGTGATATTTAATGTCAAGCTTTTAAACTGATTGAATTATCTTCATTTTTTAACACACAAAATTTGTAATATAGAACTATTAATTAATAATGTAAATGTACAACTTTTTCCGTAACAAGATCCTCTTCATTCTATTTTCTATTGAACCCACACAGCTGTTTTTCATCATATTCAACTCCTTTATTCGGTGGGCTTATACATCTTTACGGACTCTTGGATTCCTCTCTATATAGTTAGAGGGCACACTATATACTCATGCGTTTTATTATTAATGATTGATTTCGATAATGTTTCTAATTTTATTTTGACCAAAGACTACGATGAAGTCGATATGAGCCGTTGTCGTCGACGTGGTTGAAAAGAAAAAGGATGGTGGTAGAGCGCCGCCTTTCCTTTCTCCTCGGTTCCTTTCTCTGACTTGGAATCACTTTTTGTATCGATTTAATTATGGCCGTCCGTCTGTCTGTTCATGTATTCTTGTAATTATTGTCTGATCCCAACAGAACTTGTTGTAATTATAGTGATGGTAGGGACAAAATCTCGTCATCTTAAAAAGGTACCGCCTACTCGTTGCCGCAGCAAATGCTTGCGACTTTTCTTTGTTTGTGGGTATCATGACTTCTTAATAAATTCAAATTACAAATCACATTTCAGGCCATAAAGAAGTTCATTCACTTTGTGGCCAACACGAAACAAGGGAAAGAAACCACTATTTTCACATTATTAACTAATTTGTTACCAAATTATAACGTTGGACAGGGCTGTCAACTGTCCGTCCTCCCGCCCATCCGTCCGTCTATGCAGCAATGAACTTAAAGTTCAATCACACTCATTCTACACGTGAATTTATTTAAAATTAAATAATTTATTAACCGTTTCGCTTATTGCCAAAATCCAAATGCACTTTATATACCTTGTCATTCAGGTTTTTCATTTGTTTTCCTTTTTCTTTTTGCTTTTTTTGGTTACACCTAGTGTGAACGCAGCGAGTGAAGTTTATTAACATGCAATTTACTACCATCGGAGTCGAAGAAGAAAGTTAACGCTGAACAGCAGCAGATCTTTTTTCTGTTTCGAAACATAAACGAACGAAATAAGCTAAATTAGTCGAGAGTCAACATTATGCGGAGTCAACATTTAGCTGCAGCCACATTGCGCTGCACATACCTCTGGCAGGCTGAGTTGAGGCGACGAGTACTTAGTTTGTGAAGAAAAGTGTAATAGTCTCAAAGATGTCTGTGTGGCTGTGGGGGCAAGAAGAAAACCGAGCAACTAATCAATAGGATCAGTGATTCCCACAATGTTTTGCAGTTCATTACGCAAAATGCAATTGAAGGAAACCTGTCATCAAATGACCGATTGTTAACGTCGGCCAAAGAATGGGTAGACCGGAGAAGTTGCAAAGAACATAAAGTGTTTTTGTAAATAAATACTACAATAACCAATTTGAAAATTTCCACTCTGGATTTTCCATGAAGTCGGACGTTTAATTTTCGTCAAATATCTGTTAGTATTTTAATGATTAAAATGCATGGGATGGATGTCTTAGGATAATGTATCATTTTTGTGAATACGTAAGATTTGAAGCATTTAAAGATTTATATTTGATTGAAGTTAGAGACGCTCACCACTTGAATTCATCAGGATAAAATTCTGTTTACTGACTTCATTTGTAATTTCAGGTTTCTCCTCTCGTCGCCATTGTGGTGGAAATGCCTTTTATTAATCAAATGTGTTTCTTTTTCGTCTTTTCTTGACTGATTTTCTTCAAACCCTTATTTTTTGTATTTTATGCAATTAGAATCGTGGTATGCATATTTCCGTTTTTAAATGAAAATCATTTTGTTATGTAGTCAAGAACACTACCAAGTCAGAGAAAATTATCAGTACAATGTAAAGTCGCCGCAATAGTAACGCAAATAGTCGCCTGGAATTTGAAAATAACCCTATTTAAGAAGAAAACATCTAAAAATGAAACATTTTCAAGTACTAAATGACCAGACTATGCCGCAAAATCGGACTTATGTTCATAGTCTGAACCATGAATAGCATCCTAAATTTTGTTCTCCACTCTTACTGTTCAAGTTTGGACTTTTTGAAATTTTAAAATTGTGTTTTTAGAAAATCATAATTCTTTATATATGTTAATGACAAAGACATTAAAACATTCACCCCACAAATGTGCAACGCTTGAAAATACAGAGCATTGACACACGTAACCCAATTTAACCGAAAGTAACTGACTACAGACGCTGACGACTCAATTCCGTGGAATTACTTAAGTCAATACTTTGAAATAGCTTAAGTTAGCATAAATCAAAATTGTAAAGTATCAATAAGAAAATAATGTAAAACAAAATTCAGTTGTATTCTCATTATCAACAAATAAAGTTTATATTTTTTTAAGTCTCCGGACTAGTGAAATTATAATTGGCGCCCAACATTAAAAATATCCCATAGGATATCAACAGCAAATATCCCATAGGATATCAGTTCCCAACACCCGAGAGGACATCAACACCCAACATCCCACAGGATATCACCACTGCTAGCTGTGTAATCAACAGGTTATCAGGCGAGGATAAGTGTAAACTTGCTGACACCCTAGTACACGAAATACGGAAAAGGACCAGGTCGGAGTTTCAAATCGTCATGTTAGCAGCTGTAGTTCTGTAAGTTAAACTAAGTAGTAAGTAAGTAAAACGAAAGTGTACCACAAAAGTGAGAATTATTTAAGGAAAAATTGCGATTCCTACGGGAATTTACATTAAGCACACATCTAGTTGCAAGTGAAAAAGAAAATTATTAGAATTCCTAAAAACAAAAATAATATCTAGAAAATAAGTGGAAAAAATATAAATAACAGTGGAAAATAACATAAATAAATTGAGAATCTGTAAGAAAAATTAACGAACACCTAAATAGTATTGAAAATGGCTAATCCAAACAACCTCATTAGACCTCCTATCCTCAACATCCCTAATCCTGACAATAATAATGGACAAAACAATAATGACGGACATACTGCAATTACGGAAGAGACGATTGCGAGAATTTGCGCACAACAGTGTCAAATCGCCATTAGGCAGCACATGCGACCAAGCGCTGACATAGCTGGTGTCGACCAAATTATTGAGGATAGATTTAGGAATAACCTAACGGACTTAGATAAGGTTCCCGATGTCGTAAAAAGCTTACGCGAATTTGCAGGAAATGCATCGGAATATAGTTCGTGGAAGAAGAGCGTAGATAGAATTCTCAAATTGTACGACTCATGCAAAGGCACGCCAAAGTACTTTGCAATTCTGAATACAATAAGGAATAAGATTGTCGGTAACGCCGACGCGGCTTTAGAATCGTACAATACACCCCTCAACTGGGATTGTATTTCGAAATGTTTGACCCTCCATTACGCGGATAAGCGTGACCTGACCACATTAGAATATCAGATGACAACACTGGTTCAGGGAAACAATAAAATCCAGGACTTTTACCAAGAAGTATATGCCCATCTGTCACTTATAATGAATAAACTGTCATGCTTAGACATAAATAGAGAATCACTCGATATTCTCGCGCAAACTTACAGAGACAAGGCTCTCGATATATTTATAAGAGGCTTAAAAGGTCAGATGTCAATACATCTCGGCATGAAAGAACCGACAGACCTTCCACAGGCACTTCAATTATGTCTGAAAATGGAAAACCAATTTGCAAGGGCTCAATTTGCAAACTCCCATAACAATATAGGTAGAAATAACAAACAGAACTCTCGACCAACTCCACCATTATACCCAAAAGCTCAATACCAAAACCAAACATAGTTTCACCCACAGTTGGCATTCATGCCGCAACCTTCCCCTAATTTTCAACAATATAATGCAACCACACCTGTGTATCCTCGTAATAATACTGACCGATTGGCTTATCAACAATCGTATCCAAATCAGAATTTCCAACCACCTAGACCAAATGCACCGAAACCCCAACCTAGACCTGAACCAATGGAGATAGATCCATCCATGCGATCACGAGCTGTAAATTATATGAATCGGCCAGCCCCGAATAATAACTACATCGGCAAAAGACCTACAGATCAGTCTGATCAATTGAGAAAGCCCGATAAGATACAAAGAAATTTTCATTTGAACACAGAGGAAAACTTTGGTCCAAATGCTGAAGAGTACAGGTCGGATTTAGAAAATTACGAAAATGAGCAGCAACTGCCGCCTTTTGATGATTATATTACGGACCAATACGATGTTCTTGATGAGGGAGACCAGACAGAAACACAAGAATTCGTTGACATTCATTTTTTAGATTAACTAACTCGTCGCTACCTTTCTTTAAGTGTAGGACGAATACCGGACAGATTCTAGAAATTTTAATTGACACCGGATCAAACAAAAATTATATCCGACCCAGCCTTGTTAGAAATCCGTTAAAAAACGAAAATGCCTTCTTCGCGAACTCAGTGGGCGGAAAGACTGCCATAACACAGCACACCTTCATTAATCTTTTCAACAAAAACAACGACCCGCTCAAATTTTTTTTATTACCAACACTTAAATCCTTTGACGGAATACTGGGAAATGACAGTCTAAAGGAATTATCAGCAGTTATCTACGCAGCAAAAGATTACATGCTGATAAATAAAGAAATGAAAGTCAAAATACAACAGAAAATATCCAGGTCTGTGAATACTATCGACATTAGGACAGAACATTTGAATGACGAAAGAAAGCATAAATTAGATCTTACAATTGAGAATCACAGATCCTTATTTAATGAGCCGAACGAGAAACTTACATACACATCAGCAGTAGTTGCAGATATTCAGACCACTAATGATGAACCGGTATATTCCAGGTATTATCCATACCCCATGCATTTGAAAGGGGAAGTGGAAAAACAAATACAGGAGTTATTAGATCAGGGAATTATTCGACCTTCACGATCCCCGTACAATTCACCCATCTGGATTGTACCGAAAAAATTGGACGCATCTGGTCAGAGAAAATTTAGAATGGTTATAGATTATCGTAAGCTGAACGCAGAAACTATCCCAGATAGATATCCAATTCCAGAGATAAATGATATTCTTCCTCAATTGGGGAAAAACAAATTGTTCTCAGTCTTGGACTTGAAAAGTGGATTTCATCAAATACCACTTAAGGAAAGTGACAGACAGAAAACCGCATTTTCTGTTAACAATGGTAAATACGAATTTACCAGACTTCCCTTTGGGCTAAGGAATGCGCCGTCCATCTTTCAACGGACTCTGGACGATATTCTCAGAGACCATATCGGAAAAATTTGTTTCGTCTATATGGACGATATAATCGTATTTGCTGAAGATGAAGATTCACATCTTGAGAACCTGTCGACTATATTCGGAACATTGGAAAACGCAAATATGAAAGTCCAATTGGACAAATGCGAATTCCTTAGGCAGGAAGTCGAATTTTTAGGATTCATCGTCTCAGATGCGGGTATAAAGACCAATCCCAAGAGGGTCGAAGCAATAATGAACTTTCCTCTTCCAAAAACGCTAAATGACCTAAGATCGTTCCTGGGTCTTTCTAATTTTTACAGACGTTTCATCAGGGATTATGCTAAAATAGCTAAACCCCTGACGGCACTTCTAAGAGGGGAGGCAGGACGTGCGTCTAAACATACCTCTAGCAAAATGGCTATACAACTTGACCAGGATGGAATAGATGCATTCAACAAACTGAAAATAACACTATCTTCGGAGGACGTAATACTAGCGTACCCGGACTTTAATAAAGAATTTGAATTGACAACTGACGCCTCTAACTACGCCATGGGAGCAGTACTGTCCCAGGACAATAAACCAATTGTGTTCTTATCAAAAACATTCAGTAAGGCTGAAGAGCATTACGCAACGAATGAAAAAGAGATGCTCGCGATCATTTGGGCTCTTAAAGCTCTCAGAAATTACTTATATGGTTCCGCAAAGATTAAGATCTATACGGACCATCTTCCATTGACATACGCCTTAAATAACAAGAATGCAAACTTCAAACTCAAGAGGTGGAAAGCATTCCTTGAAGATTTTAATTACGAACTGAGATACAAACCAGGCAATACTAATATAGTTGCGGACGCTTTATCTAGACCACCCAAGAACACAAATCAAATAAATTCCATGACTTCCACCCAACATAGTGACGATAGTTCATCTCAAAATCTAATACAGTACACTGATGCTCCAATAAACGTATTTAAAAATCAGATTCTTATATCATCAGAAGAGGACCAACCGTCTTATAAATTCGAGATAGTTTTTCCTACTTATCATAGACACATAATAAATGAACCTAATATTACGGAAGTGACTCTCACCGACATCTTGAAAAAATGTCTGAATCCATCTGTTGTAAACTGTTTAAAGACCACTTATGAAATTTTCGGGAAAATACAGGAAGTGTTTCGCGATAACTTTTCCCAGTACAAGGCAAAATACACTAGATTCATGGTTGTCGATCTGAAGAATGATGAAGAGCAGGAAGCAGAGATAATAAAAGAACATGATAGGGCTCATCGGAACAGTACGGAAAATAAGGCGCAAATTTTGACGAAATTTTATTTTCCCAGAATGCATGCGAAAATTAAAAAGATTACAAAGCAGTGTAAGGTATGCAAAGAAAACAAATATGAAAGGCACCCGAATAAAGTCGCTATACAGGAAACACCAATACCACAATTTCCTGGGCAGATTGTCCATATAGATCTATACATTACGGAGAAGAAGCCAATATTAACGGCCATAGACAAATTTTCGAAATACGCTCAGGCGAAAATTCTTAAATCCAGAGCAGTAGAGGATGTTAAGGAACCCCTAAGAGAAATCATCATCTCTTTCGGAATGCCGGAAATAATAGTAATCGATAATGAAAAGTCATTTAGTTCCAAATCTATAATTTTCATGCTAGAAAATCAGTACAATATGAAAGTTTTCAAGATTCCTCCTTACAGCAGCACCGTGAACGGACAAATCGAACGTTTTCATTCGACTCTGTCAGAGATAATGCGTTGTCTGAAGTCAGACAACGTTCACAAATCGTTTTCAGAACTTCTACATAGATCAATCTATGAGTATAACAATTCGATACATTCGACTATTCGGAGAAAACCAGTCGAAGCATTTTTCGGAAAGAAAGTTAGTACAGACCCCCAGGACCTGGAGAAGGAAAGAACCGAAATATCTCAAAAACTTAAAGAAAAACAATTAGGTGATATTGACTATCATAATAAATCTAGATCCCAACCTAAAACTTATGAGCAAGGACAGGAGATTTTTGTGAAAGAAAACAAAAGACTAGGGACGAAACTTAGCAAAACTTACAGACCAGAAATAGTTAAGGAAAATAAAAACACAACTATCATTACAGAATCCGGAAAAATCATACACAAAAACAATATTAGAAATTAATTAAATATATTTCAGATTACTTTCTACCATGACAATGGCGGAGATTAAAATTCTCGACTACTCGAACTCTCAAATTGTAACCCTTGATTCTGGACCGGCAAAACTCGAGACTGGAACGTTCAAAATCATCCACGTCATAGAAATTGACAAATATCAAGACCTAATTGACACCATGCAGAAAACATTATCTCAAAATATTAGTGACTACCACTTCCTTCATCCCTTCCTCAGCCACGAAATGACACAGATACAAGGATACTTGGATAGGTTAAAACCAAGGATGAAAAGATCCTTAAACTTCATAGGATCAGCATGGAAATGGATCGCAGGGAATCCTGACCATGATGATTTTGAGATAGTAACGCAAAAAACCAATCAAATATTGGTCAATAACAATAAACAGGTCGTCATCAATAAACTTTCGTTAGAAAAAATCAACGAGTTAACGAGAACAACAAATGAGATAATTAGAACTATAAATTATAACGATGTTGCTAGAGAAAAGCTAATAGCAAAATTAAAATTCAAAATCGATATACTTAAACAAGAAATAATTAATATTCAGTATGCCATTCATTGGGCAAAATTAGGAGTCGTAAACTCATTTATACTGTCTCCAGAAGAAATAGATATTGTAAAAAATATTATAGTTAAAGATTCTATACCATTTGTTAATATTGAACAAACGTTTGAATTTGCAGAGATAAAAATCGCGTCAAATACCAACTCACTTGTTTACATCATAAGTATACCAATAACAAATGACTCATTTTGTAACAAACTCTTAATAAAACCTGTAAAAATCGATAAATTTGTAAACAAACTAGCATTCGAAAATGTATTAACATGTAACAAAACAATATATGGTATAAGAAAACAATGCAAAAATTATAATAATATTACTATATGTAAGAAGACAAATTTACAAGAAATAGAAACTAATACTTGTTTAAATAACCTAATAAACAGCAGGACATCAAACTGCAGTGTAATTGATAATCGCCATATTCCAGCAGTTGAAGAAATATCTCCTGGTACAATTCTGCTAAATCAGTTCAGGGGAACAGTCAACATAAATGGAGAGCCTCAAAATCTTACCGGTACACATGTCCTACAATTTCATAACGCAACGGTTAAAATATTTGATAAATCATACGAATTTTTCGAAGTAACAAATATTCAACCTCTACCAGCTATATTACAACCAAAACACACTACGTTTAATGTGGAAGAAACGGTATCTTTAGAAATAATTAAAGAACTTCAAAACAATAACACCCAAGCTATAAGCCTGTTGGGAAACAAACATGTATGGAGCCTAACCACAAACTCTGGACTCTCCTCACTGGCACTCCTACTATCCATTATTTTACTTGTAAAATCTGGAATCTGCAGAAGAAAAAGGGAATTGGTTATCAACCCACCCACTATCAATCCATGTAATCATACACATATCTCCATGCCAGAATTATCAGAAAACCAGCAGACAGAACCACAAGGAATAACACGCATTTCTCACATACCATATTTTTAACCGATCGAGGACGCTCGGAATTAAGAGGGGAGGTGTTAATGACAAAGACATTAAAACATTCACCCCACAAATGTGCAACGCTTGAAAATACAGAGCATTGACACACGTAACCCAATTTAACCGAAAGTAACTGACTACAGACGCTGACGACTCAATTCCGTGGAATTACTTAAGTCAATACTTTGAAATAGCTTAAGTTAGCATAAATCAAAATTGTAAAGTATCAATAAGAAAATAATGTAAAACAAAATTCAGTTGTATTCTCATTATCAACAAATAAAGTTTATATTTTTTTAAGTCTCCGGACTAGTGAAATTATAATTTATATAAGAGTTATACGGGCGTTTTGTAAAATACTGCTAAGTCTGTGAAAAGTTTAAGAATAATGTCAGAAAATATGTTGTATTTTTTAAATATGTATATTATGGGTGGGATAGTGAGAATTTTAGGAATTCGATTTGGATACGCTAGAACCCCGTATTTTGTGAGGTTCGGAAAAAAATGCATGACTCATAAAATTGGGGTCAATTTTTTCTCTCCCAAACATTTTTCCCAGACATACATGTCCTCTATCTCCACTCCATAACTCCATACAAAAAAACATTTTTATATAATTTGCATCCACCGCTCTAACTGCTCCAAGGAGGCCCCTTGTGGAGTCAAATGTATGACTAATCCCCAATATTTTCTCCATACATTTGCCTATCTTTGATGAAAGAAAGGGCTAAAACTGTCCCGTAGTAGACTCTAGAGGGGAGAATTTTAAGACTGACCCCCATTAATTTTCCCTCCTCAATGTTTTCTCCAAACATACCACTCCTTAAGGGGAAAATTTAATAGACTTTCTATAATGCTTAAGCGGTCACTTACACACCACCACCCCCATTTTTGGGCTTCCTTTTTATTTCAGTACAAAAAACACTATGTAAAACAAGTAAGGAAAGGCTAAAGTCGGGCGGGGCCGACTATATAATACCCTACACCACTCCCTGCGTATGTACTTCGCTTTGATTACTAAACCCAGGTATTTCATGGGAGCAATTTTATGTAGTTCATATAAATTATACAGTTTACCATAAATTCATCTTTAGTCAAATTTAACGAATATGGTTAATAACTTAATATTATTATAAAATTAATATGGCAATTGATCCAATTATCCGACAGACAAATACATATTATACAGTAGTAATAGGACCGACATTTCAAAAGGGGGCCTATAACAACATTCTGGGCCTGGTCTAAAACATGGACCTATATATTTCTCATTCACGGTAGGTATTCCTAGTTGAAAAATATCATGATCTGCAAAATTTGATGAAGATCCGATGTAAGATGTAGTTTCTAGAGCTGTAATAGATCAGAATGGGCCCCATTTGGGTTATACCAAAGTATGGACATATGGGCATCACCCAAACAATTCTCATTGCAATTCAATTCGGTAAAAAAGTGAAATCGGGAAGGATTTTTGAATCCTGTAAATGTATGTGTTTGACAAAAAATTTTAAATCGGAAAGGACATTTGCTTTCGCCATGTATGTTTATTGGTGAAATATAATATGTAAAGTTTGGCCAAAATCGCTTTAACATTCGGGAGCAACATTTGTATGTGGGCTATATCAAAATCTGATTTTGCCCACTTTCACCATAGTTTTTTTAGTTGGATTATAAGATGTTGTGCCAATTTTAAAGAAAAACGGGTACAATATGTGGATTTTAGAGCGGAAAAAGTCAAATCGGGAGCGACATTTGTATGGCGGCTATATCTAAATCTGAACCGATCATACCCACTTTCAGCATAGGTGTTTCTAGTTCGATTATAAAATGTTGCGCCAATTTTAAAGAAAATCGGATACAATAGGTGGTTTCTAAATCGGAAAAAGTGAAATAGGGAGCAACATTTGTATAGGGGCTATATCTAAATCTGAACCGACCTTACCCAATTTCTGCATAGGTGTTTCTAGTTGGATTATAAGATGTTGTGCCAAATTTTAAAGAAAATCGGGTACAATATGTGGTTTCTAAAGCGGAAAGAGTGAAATCGGGAGCTATATTTTTATGGGGGCTATATCTAAATCTGAACCGATCTTACCCAATCTCTGCATAAGTGTTTCTAGTTGGATATAAGATATTGTGCCAATTTTAAAGAAAATCGGGTACAATATTTGGTTTCTAAAGCGGAAAAAGTGAAATAGGGAGCGAGATTTGTATGGGGGCTATATCTAAATCTGAACCGATCTTAACCAATTTCTGCATAGGTGTTTCTAGTTGGATTATAAGATCTTGTGCCAATTTTAAAGAAAATCGGGTACAATATGTGGTTTCTAGAGCGGAAAATGTCAAATCGGGAGTGATATTTGTATGGGGGCTATATCTAAATCTGAACCGATTTCCTCCAAATTCAATACCGATGGTCCTTGGCCAGAAAAAATAACTTCTGCCAAGTTTCATGAAAATCGGACAACAATTGCGACCTGTAGAGTGCGAACAAGCTTAGATGGACAGCAGACGGACGGACGGACAGACGGACAGACATCGTTAAATCGACTCAGTTGGTGATTCTAAGCCGATCGGTATACTTAAAGGTGGGTCTAGCTCGATTATTTATTGGTGTTACAAACATTTGGCGCGAAACTAACTTATAATACCCTAGTCCACGAAGTGGTGTAGGGTATAAAAATAAAAAACCACTGCTTCACAAAATCAACATACAATTTTCTTATGGATAACTTAAACAAGTAAGTAAGCTTCAGTCTGCTAAACCGACTTATATACATACCCTCACTCTCAGAGAACATATATACGGAAATTATAAGGAATACAATTTAATGTAGGGCAGGATAATTTGTGTGGAAGGTACTAGGAGGTTCATGTCACATGATCTCAATTGTAAAAACATGATCAAATATCAAGTCATAGTGATAGATTCCATGCACCAGTGTAGAAGCTATGAAGGATTTAATATTACCTAGAAGAGTGAAAATTGTATGTAAGGTACAAGAAGGGGCGTGGCTAAAGCGTAAATATTTTTTAGGTTTAAAGTGGTTATAAAAACATTTTCAAATATCAAATTGCAAATGATTTTGACTACCCGTATGGATGTTATATCGGTTTTATTGTAACCAAAGTTTTTGCCACTTTGTGTGGGAGGTACCAGAAGAGGTGTGGTAACATCGCCCATATTCCATATGAATGTAACCACTACCAAATTTCACAGTATTCCGATCATTAATATAGAAGTTATAACAGCTTTAATTTTACGTAGTTTTCGTGATTTGTGTGGGAGGCACTGGAAGGGGCGTAGCAAAACCCACCATATTCAGTACATTTAAAGTGATTATAAAAACATTATCAAATACCAAAATATAGCTGATTCCGATTATCCGTGTGGAAGCTATATGGGTTTGGGTGTGGGAAGTACGTGGCAATTTCGCCCATCTTCGAACTTAAATTAAGTTTGGGAAAAATATTACCATGTACAAAGTTTGAATCGATTCCTTAACTCCTTTCGAGAGTTATCGTGTACACCAGCCAAGCAGCCAGACGGACGGACGGACGGACATAGCTCAAACACCTTAAAAAGTCGTGAAACGGATTTGGTCCAAACATACTTAGGGTCTTAAGTCACTCCTTTAATGCGTTATACTTTTTTCTGTCCCAAATGACTCTACTTTGTAGAGTGATTTCACTTTTTTACAGAATTGAATTGTAATAGGATAGAAAGTGTAGTGTGTGATATAGTCGGCTCCGTCCGACTTCAGCATTTCCTTACTTGTTTTAAGATTTTTTCGTGCCAGCAAAAATATTTTGTTTGCAATTTATTAGGGACTGTTCCTAAACCACTGTTTCTATGTGAGAGTGAAATTCAGAAAAATTACCTTTAATTTAATTAGATTTCCAAAACGAGAGTACACATATTAAAGTTACCTTCGGCAAAAATTGTAATTTTAGTAAAAAATTAAAAAAAATATCCACAATTTGTTAATATCGTTTTCGAGTTTGGAATTCCAAAATACAAAATACCCCATCAGAAAAATCTTTGTTGCATAGTGTTGCCGACATTTAATTACTTTATTAATAATGCCGTAAAAGTTGTATATAATCAAAAACTGTCTGCTTTTGATAATTTTTCATAATTTTGTGTCTGTTGTGTCCATCTTCTTCTCTCATTCCGCAACAAAGATATTGCTAATTATTCTGTGCTATTTGGGAACCACTGCAACGGCCAATTGACCATTTTTCATAACGGTGGACATAAAATAGCAAACATTGACAATTGCCGGCACGCGGAGATAACTTGTTTCGTTGTCGCTGCTCATTTTCCATGAAAAATCATGGAGATGTTAAGCGTATTTTGTATTTTGTTAATGTTGCATTTATGATTTTCTTTTTTATGATCCATTACAGAAAGCGAAAGGATTTTCACTTTTTTCGCCAATTTTTCAAAGAAGAAAAACACACACACACACAAACGGAAAAAACACGAAGCAAACGCCTCAAGTATGGCAGATTGTTATGATTAGTTTGAGTTTTAGGTGAAATACATATAAATTTGGTCGATTGGTGTTGCATTGTATGAGATTTGTAGTTTTTTTCTTTTCAAACTGCTAATATATGGTCTATTGCTTGGACCATTTATAGGAGAGTTGTGGGCAAGACTATCGATGTGATACTTGGATGGACTGTTACGCATTCATAATGAAATGATTCACTTTCAAATTCCAAATATGAAACAGTGAAACTGAAACTGAAAAACGTTACTGTTATTAAACCGAAATTGTAATTATCCGAGAGAGAAAAACACAAACAACGGAATAGGAGAAATTTTGGAAATTCATTAAAACAAAAACTGATACTGATACCGTTTCATTATTATTATTGTTAGTGTTATTATTGCTGGATAATAATAATTGCAATAATAATAAAAAGGGGATTTCTGTTTTCGAAAAAATCACAACTTTAATTGCTGGATGTGTGAGTATGTGAATGGCGGGTTTATGTTATTAAATGTTTATTTTCATTTTATAACACAAACATATATTAATTGTGCAGTTTGAGATTGAAACCCCCTTTTAGTTATGCAATTTTATTTTAATGCTTTGATTTTTCTTCCTTCCATATAATTGAATTTTTGCGTCGATTTAGTTCACGAGGTAAGCTCAAAATATGGTTTGAAGCTAACTTTTAATGTGGAGAGTTGTGGAAATGAAAAAATCATAAAATCAGGAGTAGTCGCCAGCCTTAAGGTGAAAGGAATTTAATATAAAGGGTGATTTTTTAAGAGCTTGATAACTTTTTAAAAAAAAAACGCATAAAATTTGCAAAATCTCATCGGTTCTTTATTTGAAACGTTAGATTGGTCCATGACATTTACTTTTTGAAGATAATTTCATTTAAATGTTGACCGCGGCTGCGTCTTAGGTGGTCCATCCGCTTAGTCCAATTTTGGCATTTCCACGTTTTTGAGTAACAGAGACCCAATTGGTGCGAACGGCGACGAATCGAAAATTGGTGGTCATCATTAACACTGGCCGATACAGCTGCGATATTTTCTTCAGTTCGCACTCTACGTAAGCGTGTTGGTGGTTTAATGTCCAACAATGTAAATTTGGTGCGAAATTTAGTCACAATAGCCCGAATAGCCGCTTCAGTGGGTCGATTAAACTGACCATAAAATGGAAGCGCGCAATGAACTTTCTTAACAGAGCACGCATTTTGATAATAAAATTCAATAATTTGCAAGCGTTGTTCGTTTGTAAGACGATTCATGATGAAATGTCAAAGCATACTGAGCATCTTTCTCTTTGACACCATGTCTGAAATCCCACGTGATCTGTCAAATACTAATGCATGAAAATCCTAACCTCAAAAAAATCACTCTTTACAAATGAAGTGAAGACGGCCAGTATTAATGTGAACAATGCAATTGCTTGAGCGATTTTTGTGCAAGGGGGAAATACGAGGGTCACTACTTATATGGTGAATATTGACAATCTTAGATATATTTAGGTGCCAGCTGAAGTAAAGTAAAAATATATTTTGTAATTTTGCACATTTGCTAGACATAACATATTTAAAAAATAATTGGATCACGCTTACTATTACCTCCCACATAATATCAATATATAACTAACATAATTATCACCCTGCATTGGTACAGAGTGACCAAAAACAAAAAGCTGAAACGAAATGTGTTTTTCTGGAAATTGTTACAAAAAGTAAAATACATATAGCATACAAATTTTTTACTTGACACTGCAATTTCAATAATTATTTCAGGAAATAATATAAAATATCTACATGTCTATAGAAACCCATTTGAAAGGTACTTGCAATACCTTTAAAATAAGATATTGATGGATCTCGTACACAGAACTGATTCAGTGGTATGATTAAATGTGTGTACTATGCCTAATCGAAAATTGTGCTAAAATAAAATGACAATTGTGGGAGTTTGTCGAAAAATGCTGACTAACACTTTCACATTTACATACTGAGGTTAAGTTAAGTCCTACATACATATAACTTTTTGTCCACGAAATTTATGGGTTATGTTCACTACAAATCACAATAGTACAATACTTTTGAAAACTGACAAGACCACAATAATTACAAAATGTTAAATATAACTACTTATGCTGGCCTTCAATTTCAATAACATACTCACAAATTATTTTTTTCTTTTTAAGTATTAATTTATTGAACTGGGATATTGTCTTGGCTCAAGACCATTTTGCATCTATATTTAATAGAATGCAAATTTATTTACAAATGTCATGGTGACATTTATTACCTGGCTGCAGACTACCACTATCATGATTTCCACCCTGTCTAAAGGTTTCATTCAGGTGGCTTCGCAGCGACTTTTCAACATCAAACCCGGCCTCTATAAGGAGATGATTTTCACAATTTTATTTTTTATTTTTATACACTCCACGAGAGTATTATGTCTTTGTGCATTTGTTTGTAACACCCAAAAGGAAACAAGATAGACCCATTGTTAATTATACCGATCGACTTAGAATCACTTTTTGAATCGATTTAGCAATGTCCGTCTGTCTGTCTGTCTGTCTGTCTGTCCGTCCATCTATTCTTGTAATCACGATACAGGTCGCATTTGTAGACAGAACCAAATGAAACTTTGCACAACGAAGTTTTTCGGGATAAGGACGAACGCTATTTAATTTGAAGAAAATCGCTTCAGATTTAGATATAGCCCCCATACGAATTTCACTCCCGATTTGACTCTTTTCCCTCTAGATACCACATATTGTACCAGATTGTCTTCAGATTTGGTAAAACATTTTATATTCCCACTAGAAACTCCCATGGTGAATATCGGACAGATCGGTTCAGATTTATATATAGCTCCCATACAAATTTCGCTCCCGATTTGACTTTTCCCGCTCTAGAAACCACATATTGTACCAGATTGTCTTCAGATTTGGTAAAACATTTTATATTCTCACTAGAAACTCCCATGGTGAATATCGGACAGATCGGTTCAGATTTATATATAGCTCCCATACAAATTTCGCTCCCGATTTGACTTTTTCCGCTCTAGAAACCACATAATGTATCAGATTGTCTTCAGATTTGGTAAAACATCTTATATTTCCACTAGAAACACCCATGGTGAATATCGGTCAGATCGGTTCAGATTTATATATAGCTCCCATACAAATTTCGCTCCCGATTTGACTTTTTCCGCTCTAGAAACCACATATTGTATCAGATTGTCTTCAGATTTGGTAAAACATCTTATATTCCCACTAGAAACTCCCATGGTGAATATCGGACAGATCGGTTCAGATTTATATATAGCTCCCATACAAATTTCGCTCCTGATTTGACTTTTTCCGCTCTAGAAACCACATAATGTATCAGATTGTCTTCAGATTTGGCAAAACATCTTATATTTAAACTAAGAACATCTATGGTGAAAATAGGTCAAATCGGTTCAGATTTAGATATAGCCCCCATACAAATGTCGCTCCCGATTTGACATTTTCCTCTGTAGAAACCACATATTGTACTCGATTTTCTTTAAATTTGGCACAACATCTTATAATCTTACTAGAAACACCTATGCAGAAATTGGGTAAGATCGGTTCAGATTTAGATATAGCCCCCATATAAATGTCGCTCCCGATTTGACTTTTTCCGCTTTAAATGCCACATATTCTAATCGATTTTCTTTAAATTTGGCACAACATCTTATAATCCAACTAGAAACACTATGCAGAAATTGGGTAATATCGGTTCAGATTTAGATATAGCCACATACTGCGCTCGATTTTCTTTAAGTTTCGCACAACATCTTATAATCTAACTAAACAAAACTATGGTGAAAGTGGGTAAGATCGGTTCAGATTTAAATATAGTCCAAATTCAAATGTTGCTCCCATAAGTTTAACCGATTTTGTCCAAACTATACATTTTATATTTCACCTATTTCGTTCCAGGTTTCAATATATCCTCATACAAATGTCCTTTCCGATATAAAATTTTTTGTCAAACACATACATTTACAGGATACAAAAAACCTTCCCGTTTTCACTTTTTCACCGAATTGAATTGTATTCGGATTGAAAGTGGAGTGTATCATAGAGTCGGCCACGCCCGACTTTAGCCTTTCCTTACTGGTTTATTAATTTATTTTATTTTTTTTACGTATTAATTAATTAGTTTTGAACCGAATTAATCCCACTTGTTTGAACGACAAACTTTTTAGCTTTCGGGCTTACGATGTTGCCACATAGTCTTCTCTAGTACATTTTCTTGATTGCTTGGAGTGTTGCCATGAAGAAAATATGTACACATTTAACAATTTAAAATTTAGTCTTGGTAGTGTGTCTCATGTGTCAGCGAAAAAATGGAATTAGCTCGTGAAAATATATGCAAGTAACTTTCCATGTTTTAATTTTAATGTGTCAGACCCACACCAGCTTTTATAACACTAGACGACAACAAAATATATTCGAAACCTAAAAAAATATTTTTGTGTGTATTCACATAATTTGAAATGAATATTATTTAAATTTTACTAAAATTTAAATTTTTGTTGAAATCCAATAACATCCGCTTATATATTCAATTAAAGGTAATTATGATGACTACAAAAAAAACTTGCACATAAAACGGTGGCACGAAAAAACCCACACCCATAAAAAAATATTTATTCTAACAATGCCAAAAACAAACAGAATAAGTAAAAGATAAAAATATTTTTATGCGGATACGAAAAACCCATAAAAATAGAAAAAAATGGAAAACTTGTTCTATTCATTTTTTCTTAAAAACTAAAATTCTAACGAAGAAAACAATGCTAATATTTGAGAGATTTATGGATAAATATATAACGTGAACACTTTTACAAGAAGGCCCATAACTTTTACAATTATCCACAGATTTGCTTCATCTAGGCCTTTCAGATATTAAAAAATAAAACAACATATTCATTATAATGTTTAAAGAGGGGTTTGCCGCTATTTAACCAAAAATAAACAAAAATAATAATTTCTATACCCTCCATCAAAGGATAGGTGTATACTAGGTTTGTCATTCCGTTTGTAATAATTTGAAATGTTGACCTAAGACCATATACAGTATATATATTCTTCTATCTACCTAGCCATGTTCGTCTGTCCTTCCGTCCGTCTGTTGAAATCACGCTAGCATCTAAACGGAAGGAGCTAGGACGTCCAAAATTTCTGAGAATAGTCTAATGTAGATCGGTTGGTATTGAAAGTGGGTTCAGAGGTAAAAATGTTCCCTAACAAGTATACGAAATACCCCAATAACCCCTAATATTTTGAGTATTTGAGAACAATAGCTACAAACTACAATAGCTAGTAATTTGGTGTGTACATCCCTCAAATCCCACATAAACGTAAAATAAAGGATTTTTTCGAAATTCGTACTTTTAAGGATAAAATGTGGAAAGAGCGATAAAATTTGTTTATATTGTACTGCAGCTAGAGTCATAAAATTCGATGTGTACATTCCCCTGACTGTATAGACGTGAAAATAAAAAATAAAAAATTTTACTTTTCGATACGGAGATAATGGGGATAAAAAAGGTACCAATCGGCGTATACTTCGAACTAGCTGCGTAGACTCTTATTTTCTATACTATACTTCCTTTATATACTTCCATTCGTATTTTTAGGGTCAAAATAGGCAAAAAGGGATACAATTGGTACCTAGCAAATGGCTGCAGCTGGAATCATAAAAGTCGGTGTGTTTATTCTTTGGACCGTGTAGACTAGCAATACAAAGGATTTTTTGAAATGTTTACTTTAAAGAAAACAGGATGAAAACGTGACAACTGTGAACGTGAAAGATAATGAATTGTCAAAAATCGGATAAAAATAGGATAGAAATGGAATAAATCAAACAGCTGGAGCTGGAACGGGGAATGGGGATGATCCTCTGACTGTGTATAAGGTTGGAATTGAAAATGGGCGAAATCGATCCAAAGAATTACTCCCTTAACAATGAATGAAAATTCCGCCAATAATCTCCATAAGCTTGGTTATGTAAGCATACTTTTGCTGCCTTTTTTTAATGCATCTGAAGTATTATAATTATAGTCAAAGACTATCAGGCTATAAAAAAAAACATCTCGCCGTATACGTTTTTTAATTGACTAATTAATATTATTTCGAAATTATGAAACATCAGATTTTATTTAACAAATATCGCAATATGCAAAAACATTTCATAATTTCTCTAATAAGTTTTATCATTTCTATGTTTAAGTCGATAGCCTTTAATCTGCCGGTAATACTCCATGGTATATAAAAACTTCGGTCCAGCCGAACTTAACGCCTTTTTACTTGTTTTTAATTGCGTCTACAAAGAGTCCGATAAATTCTTCATTTATCCATGGTTATATACATTATTTTCGTGTATACATTAATGTTAGCTATTAAAATATAAAACAAAATATTTTTTCGATTTTTTTTATTTTTTTCGTGCTAGGAAAAAATGTTTTTCCAAAAAATAAACAAATTTTATCTCATTTTTTGGAGACTGTTATTTCACGTCTACGTGAAACAACATTTGCATTTGCAACATTTGTAGCCATCATAAGTACCTTTAAGTGAACATATAAATTATTGGACTAATATTTCCAAAATGAGAGTACAAATATTAGAGGTACCTTCAAATATTGAAATTTTAGTAAAAAATATCCATACAAAATTAAACCGCCCAAATATATCCGAAAATTTTGTACACAGTCCTTCGACAAAAATGTTGTTGCTTTACTCTGGCTACGGGTAACATTCATTTTTGGCTTAATATCTTCCCATTTTCTTTCTCATTTCTTTCTCATTATTTGCCTTAATTTCTTCCCCCTGGAATCAACCAATATTTCTTGTTAATACCTTTCCATGCTTTTATGGCTATAAAGTTATCCCAAACTAATAAAAGCAACAACAACAAAATCTCCATAGAATCTCGATTTAGTTAAATTTTTAAAGTAACCGTATTCAAAATTAATGAGGCATAATTTAAGTACCATTTCTTTTTTTCGTCTTCATCTTCTTCCTCTTCTGATAAATTCAATTGTTCTTAACGACTCACATCAGCCGTATCGGACGGCTATAACATGAAATGTGGCTATAACAATCCAACAAACATCACAACTTTCTTTGCTATAAAAACATATGAATGTGGGCATTTCTTCTTTGGAACATCATCATCATCACCATCATCGCAATGATCATCGTGGCTGGTTAAACCGTTAGAATTACAAAAGATTATTTATCGACATCCACTACTACTTGTTGTTGTTGTTCTTCTTTTTCTGGTATTGGAACAATGGCAACAAGTTCTTTTGATTTACAATCCATTGAATAGATTTGTAGAGGCACAAAAATAAAATAAAAACAAAACTAAGATTGACAAGATGAAATATATTTCAAGTTGTGTATCCAAAACTTAATTGGTTAGAATGCGATGTGATACCGACCAGTGTTGAAGTGATAGATAGGCCGAATACTCTACAGCAGCCACATAGTTTTGGATGGATGATTGTGTCCACATTAGGATAGAATCGCGCAATCAACCGGCCAAATCTTCAATGTGTTAAGAAATGCATACTCGTTGAACAACTAAATGAGTTCAAATGAGGCACAGTGTACTGCGTTTAAATAAGATGGCCAAAAATTGAGAAAAATATTTGTTAATGATTTTTAAACACATTTTTATTCTAATTTCTAATAGCTGTCATCTTAACGAAGAAAACAGAGCCTATATGAAAAAAATCTATGAGTCTACATATTTGATTTTCCCAGTAAGATTATATATACACTCACTTGTTTTGGGAATACTAAGGGATACCAAACATGAATGAATGAATTTCTTGTTCATAAATTAGTGTGTTGCCTTAAATATAAGTCATTCCATGCCAAAACATACGATTTTTTACATCACTAGCTTGGATTTCTTCGAAGGTTTGTGCAGATATTCTTCTTTTAAGAATATTTTATATGTGTTTCAAGAAAAAAAAACATATATTTTTTCCAGAATTCAACAATAGTGGAATTATTTTTTTCCACAAAAGTGTGTCCTCATCCAATCGCCTCTAACTGCTGTAATACTTGATTGATTTTAATATGCTATACTTAGTGAACAGGTTTCCATCAGGATAATGGCACTGTTGGTCTCCCCTAGACGGAGTCTAGAGGAGACAATTTATAAAAAATACAACACAAATGGATTTTAATATTTTATTTCAGCACGTATTCCGTACGAAGCACACACAAAACGACTTTGACAAACATAAAACAAACAATAACGCCATCTGCGTGTGGATGTCACGGTATGTCATATGTGCATCAGGTGATGTCGATCATATGGCCGATCTTTCACAAGCCAGCATCAGCTGATGTCGATCATATGGTCGATCGTCAACACTTAGTTTCGATTTCAATTAATTTAAAATATCAAAGTGTTATGCTATAGCTCCATTATATTTTTTAAAGTTTTTATCTTATGATCTTAAAATTATTACATTTTATCTGGATTTTCAAAATTATTACTTTAACTGATTTTTCTATTTTAAGGTTGTGTTCTTATAGCTCTTCTTATCGACAGTGTGAGTTTGGAAGTGGTGAAATCAAAAATACTCAATTTAGGAAGATGACACTTGTCGCTCGTTTCCGCAGCACGGCGAATTCACTCTCAGGAGTGGACGATTGGGTTTTTCGAATTTATTTATCTACCTCTTTATATACAAATTTTGGTTATTTTCCATTCCCATGCGTCAACTTCCTCATTTAGTGTTTTTGGATGAAATAAAGGGTACTATTTTTTTAAATCTTGAATGTACTTAGAAATGTTATCAGAATGATAAATTCTTCAATATTTTTTTAACATTGATTCATACCTCTAGGGGGTATGAACTAATGTGTATATCATTGGTACAATTTTTGTTCCATTTCACTTCTTAGAGGTATGAATCACTGGTGCGCTTTCACGCTACACAAAAATTTACATACCGAATATGAAGTAAATACAATACAGAAATCTTTCAAAATGTGCTTAAAAATTTTAATATTAGGGTATTTTTGTCCTTCTTTTTTCCCTCTTGCCCAATTTCAACCCTTTAGAAAACTCAACTATTTGACGTATTCTAGGTCATTTCATTTAGATTTTAGCGTACTTCCAATAAAGGAACGTTACTAGATAGCCTTAGAATTTTATGATGGTAGGGAATATATATATATATATATATATATATATATATATATATACTTTATAGCCTCTCAAGTCGACATTTCAAAGTGTGACCGAATCACAAAGTTCAAATAAATAAATTTTGTTTCAGTGTATGCAAAACTAATAAAATTTACAACGTGTTATAATTCTCAATCCACCTAAGAATGGGGGTATATTCACTTTGTCATTCCGTTTGTAACAACTTAAAATATACATCGGAGACTCTGTAAAATATATATATTCTGGGTCGTGGTAAAATTCTAAGCTGATATAGGAAAGGACGCTAGCTTCCAAACGAAAAAGTTAGGAGGTTCAAATTGTCCCCAAATGTTGCATATCGGTTGGGATTGAAAGTGGGCGAAATCGGCCCAAAGGGAAAATTTTTTCCCTAACAATACGCCATAATATTTAGACTATTTAAGATTTTTTTAATTTTTTCTTTATATTCACTTGCATTTTTTTCCGTACATTCCTCTTGCAGCGTAAAAGCACAAAAAATAAATACACGTTTTAGCGGGCGAAATTGGTCAAAAGGGGATAAAAATGGTACCAATGATACGATAACAGCTAGAAACATTAAATTTGGAATGTACATCCCTCTAATTACGTAGATACGTAAAATAGAGGGATTTTTCGAAATTTTAAGGGATACAATTGGAAAAGAGGGATAAAAATGGTACCAACCAAACCGCTGATGTTGAAATCATGAAATTCGGAATTTTTCTAAATTCACACTTTTAGGAAAAAGGAGTGAAACTGGTACCAATAAAACGGCTATAGAATGAATCATGAAATTAGGTATATTCCACTGTGTGACATATTGGATATTCAATATTGGAACTTTTCCTATTAAAATGGTGCAGAGATTTAGTCTGTAAATGGAATCAAGAAATTGCAAATGGGGAAAATCGAGATTGAGGGAAATTGTTTCTACCTAATAATGTTTAGGGTACATTTAAGAAGATTTCTGACTTATAATTACATTAATATTTATATATAGTAGAGGACTATTAATATTAAAATAATGAAGAATCACAATATTGATAATATGGTAGTGAACTTCTATGTGATGTCGACAGCCTCTAATCTGCCGATAATACTATTGAATACACTCAGTGGTGGAGGGTACATAAGATTCGGCCCGGCCGAACTTAACGCCTTTTTACTTGTTTCTTATTTTTTGTTTGTATGGACATCGACCTATCCTAATATACACGTAGAAGCAGTGGTTTAGGAAATGAAAAAAATGACAAAACAAGTAATTTTTTAATCGTTTTTAGGTATTTTTTGGATGTAGTACATTCGAATGACAGCTTTGTCCATATACATATTTCGTATTCAGTGTGGGGATAATTCATCAGAGGAAGTTCTGTATTGAGTGCTGGCGTTACCATGCAAATTTACATATGCGTTATATACACCCAAAAAACCACATAAAAAATCAATCAAAACGGATCAAACAACACTAAAACTAAAAAGTTGGAACAAAAAAACCTAAAAAATAGAAAAAAATCGAACAAATTTGTTTTTATAAGAATGAAATGGAATGCATTCTTTATAGGAGAATTTAATAAATATGTTTTTTAAATTTTTTAATGTATCGTTTTTCTGGCTGGTAGCCTAACGATGAAAACAAGTCATGGTTGAAGAAAATCCATAGATGAATGTAAAAATTGTGCTTGTGTCGTTTCCAAAATTTATGAAAAATTTGTAAGACTTAAATCTAAATCGATTTCCTTGATATTCAAAAGCTAACATCCGAGATGGCTCCGTATCGGTTTATTTCGGCTGCTTATGAACACATTTTACTTGGAGCAAACAATATCCCACCTGCTGGTGTAGACTCAAACAGAGACGCATAACAATGCCATCCATTTACAGCGATGCTAGACTACAAAAAACTATTCCTTGTTATACAGCCTGGCGAAGTCACCAACAATCGCTGCCGATTAATATCAGTCTCACTCGTTCATTTATAGCTTGTTCCGCGTAATTTCGCTAAATGTATAACAGAACATAATGGCTAAAATAGAATGTTGCCAAGTAGGATTTATGCACTGGCCAAACCTATTGGAAAATATGTAACCACCAGCAGTTATATAATCAAGAAGAAGAAGAAGAAAACATTCATGTGTGTACGTTCAGAGTTGAGCGAATGCTTGTGGTAAATTATCGTAAGCGTTTTCAATAGACTTACATATGTACATACTTGGCTACATAAATACAGATTGTGATATGGTGAAGACATCATTGGCCAACATTTATTTGCCACCACTTTAAGTCAAGAGAACATTCTGATTGTAGGCTTTGGCAACCGGTTTCGCGGATGAAGAGCCATAACAAAGAAGTTAAATTGCTACAGATGGCTGGACACACCCACTGGCGTTAGATTTTAGTCCGTGCTGCAAGCTTGCTAAGGAACTGAGAAATGGCCAGGGTGTTCCGGTAGTTTATTTAATTATAATGTTTGCAAATTAATTTTAATTGAGAGCGATTATCATGGAATCCATTTGTTCATACTCATAGTCATTAATTGTAATTGATTACATATGGTCTAGGCGGACTATCAGGACGAAAATAGATTTAAACAGTTGAAATTAATGGATAAATAAAAATTGGTACACTGACAGAAAAATAATTCGAGTTTGGTTTAGTTTTAGTTTTTTTTCTAATGCAATCCATTTGATTACCACCCATTTTGATCAAGTTTTCTTTTTACGGTGGAGATTTGGTAATATAGGGTCCGCAAAATAACATTTTTTTTTGAAAATGCTATAAAAAACTACTGAATATTTTCTCAAATTTCTTTTTTTATTTGAAAGTACAATCCTTCCGGTTAATAATGGAAAATAATTTCATTCAAATGGCTGCCTCGGGCAGCCCACAAATAATAGTCCAACGGTTGAATAGTAAAAAAAACGTTAGATGGCGGACCCTTATATAGCTCCCATACCAATGTCTCCTATGATTTACTTTTTCCGCTCTAGAATCCAAATATTTCAACAAATAACTTTTTTTTTTGAAAATGCTATAAAACAACTACTGAATATTTTCTCAAATTTCTTTTTTTTATTTGAAAGTACAATCCTTCCGGTTAATAATGGAAAATAATTTCATTCAAATGGCTGCTGAGGGTACCCCACAAATAATAGTCCAACGGTTGAATAGTTAAAAAAAACGTTAGATGGCGGACCCTTTAGAAAGGAGGAGAATATCACTTGACTCACACTTTGTCCATATACGTATTTCGTATACAGTGTGGGGATAACTCATCAGTAGAATTATTTATTTATTAGTGATCGATTTTAATTGCTTTTATACCCTCCAGGACTAACTTTGTCATTCCGTTTGTAACAACTTGAAATATCGACCTGAGACCCTATAAAGTATACATTCTTGATCG
Source organism: Polietes domitor (assembly GCA_947397865.1). NCBI lineage: Eukaryota > Metazoa > Arthropoda > Insecta > Diptera > Muscidae > Polietes > Polietes domitor. The sequence continues at coordinate 132,612,084 of OX377620.1, forward strand.
TCATAAAATTTTAAGACGAATTAGCCATGTCCGTCCTAAACCTATAATCGAAGATCGGTTGGTATTGAAACTGGGCGAAATCAGGCCAAAGGTAAAATTTTTTCCCTCACAAGGACTAAAAATACCCATAATAACCCCTAATATTTCACAGTATTTAAGTATATTTTTTCAATATGTCTGCTTGATATTGGATATGCGCATTCCCCCCATAACAAAAACGTGCACCATAAAGTGATTTTTATTCGTAGGGGGTTCAAAAAGGGTTAAAAATAGTACATATCAAACGACAACAACTAGAAACACGAAATTCGATGTGTACCTTCCTCTAATTGAATAGATAATAAAAAATATTTTTTTCCAAATTCGTACTTTTAAGGGGTAAAATGGGAATAGAGGGATAAACATGGTACCAACCAAACGGCTGCACATAGAATAATGAAATTCGGTGTATACATTCCTCTGATTTCGTAGACATGTAAAATAAAGGTATTATTTGAAATTCGTACTTTTTGGGGTTAAACTGGAAAAAGGGGATAAAAATAGTACCAACCAAACGACCGCCGCTAGAGTCATGAAAGTCGAAGTAAACATTCATCTGACTACGTAGACACGCAAAATAAAAAGGTTTTTCCAAATTCGTACTTTCAAGGGATACAAAGGGATAAAAATAGTACCAACTAAACGGCTACAGCTTGAATGATAAAAATCGGTGTGTACAGCCCTCTAATTGCGTAGACATGGAAAATAAAGAGATTTTCGAAAGTAGTTCTTTTAATGGGGTAAAATGGGAAAAAGGGATAAAGGGGATAAAAATGGTACCAACCAAATGGTCGGAATGGAATTCGGTGTATACATTGTTCTGACTGCAAAGACTCGCAAACTAAAAAGATTTTTCCAAATTCGTACTTTTTTATAAGGATGGAAATACAATCAAACAAACGGCTGTAGCCGTCAAAGGAAAGGAAGATAGCAGATGAACTGGCTAGAAATGGTTCGTCCTTGGAAATCGATAGAGCTGACAACTTAGTAAAACCACCGATTGGCACGTTTTATAGACTGATTGAATCAAGAAAATGGTCACAGATGAACGCAGCATGGAATAGTTTGTCAACCTGTAGGATCGCCAGGGCCACATGGCCAAAGATCGATAGGGGCAAAACCAGAACTCTACTAGAGCTAAACAAGGCAGAAATTCGAACTTTGATAGGTATCTACACAGGGCATTACTGCACAAGATGGCAGTTGGACAAAGGACTTAATCGGATCTGGGGTGGCTATTAAGGAACATGGATGTAACCGCATAGACAGTTGGCGACTAACAAAGAAAGAGAGCCATAAAGGCTTACCACCACCATTGGTATACCGGATGACTCTCGACAAATTTTCTTACCTAGTCGTCAACTATTGGGAAACAACCATACACAGAAATACTAAAACACAACTTCATATTCTCCTACCCACATATCCCTTTCCAATATCCTCTTACTTCCCTAACGTCCCATCTATCATCTATCACCAATCACTCCTTCCTAAATCCTATCATTCCCTATCCCTCTCCTATAAACTACAACCTTATACTTTCAGGAAACAGAAGGATTTGCACAATGGGCCCAACTGGGTCTCCGAGTGTTCAGAATGCAGGACCATTCTGGTCCTTTAAACCAAACCAAACCAAACGGCTGTAGCTGAAAATGCATCCACCAGCCCCCAATATTTATGGTATATAAGCTTATATTTAATTTTTGAATTGACTTGATGTATTATTCCGATGTATAGAGTGTAAACATATTGGTGGCCTTGCCTTATAAGCGTGGTTTAAAATAATTAAAATTTTATATTTATTTATAAAATTATTTTTTCAATATTTTTATTTGTTTTGGTTCGGCTGTATTAAAAAATGTAACATTTTCCTGTAAATCCTTTGTGAAATGCAATCCATGGTGGAGGGTATATAAAATTCGGTCCGCCCGAGCTTAACGCCTTTTTTTGCTTGTTCTTCTTGCGAAGGATATTTTGGCCAAGTACGTATTTCGTATACTGTGTGGGGATAACTCATCAGTGGAATTACTGTATTTTTGGTTTAGAGATCAGTTTTTTTCTTAAGTCCGAATTTTCGTAATCGGTAATGCAAAGGAGGAAAGCCACACTCAACTATACACACTTTGTCCATATAAATATTTCGTATCCTGTGTTGAGATAACTCATCAGTGGAACTTCTGTATAGAGTGCTTGTGTTACCACGTTGTCTTCAGCCGTTTAGTAATGGAAAGGAGGATAACCCCACTGAACTTAGTCCTTCTACATATTTCGTATCTTGTGTGGGGATAACTCATCATTGGAGCTAATGTATAGAGTGATAGTGTTACCATGTTGTCATCAGCCGTATATATAATTATTTCAAATTTTCATATGCGTATTATATCCACCGGAAAACCTCATCACAAGCCCTTTTGGAGAGTGTCATTATCTACAGGGTGGGCCACTTAAAATTTTAAATTTGAACTACCGATTACTTTGACTTTGAAAGGTAGAATAACATTCATTTTTATTTTCAGGTTTATGTTTGCAAAATGGGATGCTATACGCTCGAACAAAATTGGGAAATATTAAAATCTTATTTTCAAAGTAGTGAGTCTTTAACGCAAACAGTAAGAATTTTACATGGAAATTTTTCGAGGAGAGATCAGCCTTCATGAAGTTCATTTTCACCTCGGTGCTTCAGTCAATAAGCTAAATTGCCGCATATGGGGTTCAGAGAACCATCTCGTGACTATTAAGAAGCCACTGTATCCACAACGAGTCACTGTTTGCTGTGGATTTTGGGTGGAAATTAGGTGGAAATTGGGTGGATCGGATAAGGTGCTACCGAGTCAGTCGTGGTAGTCATATAAATGAGAGAGATTGTGCTGCATTATTAAATGACAAAATTTAACCTTTCCAATAAAACCAGAAATTTGAAAAAATAATCCATACTTTATATATACCATACACAGCTTTCTCTACATCGAAATATTAGACATATATCACTTTCCCAATAAGATAAATGATCTATAGCAGACCTAGCAATGATGCGATTTGTATATATTTTTTCTATAGAAAAGTTCTGCAAATTCTTTACATTCTTTTCAACTAAGCATTTCCGCAAGTCTCGTTTTTTGCAACATTTTGGAATTGATTTTTTTATATAATTCAGCATTCTTCTTTTGTTAAATGATGCTTTAGGGTGTTTTTCATAATCTTTTCTTACTTTTGCTACGTCATGGCTATAGCAAACGTAATTAAATTGTTATTTAGTCAAATCGATCAAATTTAGTGGATTTTAATCGATTTCTCTATCCATGTTCATATCATCAAAGTATGCTCTGACCAAAGCAAAAAAAAAAACATGTTTTGCCGAAAACAAACGAGTCGTCTCCATTATTCGATTTTTTCGGTATTCACCACCACTATTATGCAGATCTTCATCTTGATTAAGTATGAACAACATATCGACATTTGCCAACGCCTTAATCGTGTTGTTTGTAATTTCCACAAATGTAAAGAAAACATCGCAAACAACATTTTTCTTAACCGCACGATTTGCAGCAAACGCTGTTTTTATTTTTTTGGTGTCTTAACTTAATTGGCGAACGAAAAATCAACTGGCCAAATATACTATCGACTAAAACACTGATTAGACATGAAATTACAGATGTACGCAGCCAGCTACTGCAAGTGAAACATGAAAATAAAACTATCATGAGACAATGCCAATTTATTATATATAAACGTACATTAGAGTGGAACGACAAATCGAATATTGTCAATAGTATGATTAAGGATATTAGAGTGAACATAACAATAAACATATCAAGTCTATCAGGCCACGTAGCTCCTAAAGTTAATGCTAATAATACAATTGAATTATTTGAATGAATTTGCAATAAATAAAAAATTGTCTTTATCTTACATCAAATATATTGGAATATAAAAGGTGAGTTATGGTTATAATTTTTTGGAGAAACTTACAACTTAATTATTCAGATGTTTTGTTGAAGAATCATTTATTATCGGTTAAAAGAACAATTTATGACATTTACTATTAGAAAATGATATAATATAGATGTTGGCCACGATGTTTTGTTGAAGAATCATTTATTATCGATTAAAAAAACAATTTATGACATTTACTATTTGAAAATGATATGATATAGATGTTGGAAATGACTACGTCTGAGGTGGTCCATTCGGAAGGTCCAATTTTAGGCGACTCGAGAGCCCATTCACCGAAAATAACAAGCAAATTTAAGTCGTCTGGTTTCAATTCTTACACTAGTTGAATTTTGCACGCTTTAAGGCCTAGATCGCATTGGAAGTCAAACCTCTCGATGAATCGCCCGATATATTGTTTCTACTTTACATTAGTTTTCAAAATAATTTATGTATGGAATATGCCCTCACTTAATATATCATAACTTTCATAGTTATCTATGATTTTTCTTCAAAAAAAAAAATAATTGTTTACTTACAGATAGAACCGCGAAATTTGAAGTATTTTTAGCATATATTTTCCTCTTTAATTTGACATTTATACAGGTATCGTAGGTTGCGAATAAGTAATTAAAACATTTCTTGAAAAATGTTATCGTTTGAAATTTTTTAGTCCATGTAAGGGACAACGTGATGAGGAAATGAAAAACTGAAAAGTTTCAGACGTATATCATATCATATCAAGTGTAGTATGGGCTGTCGGAAGGTGTTACACCGACCAACAATTTTACATTTTTCATTGCAGCTGAACAAGACGATATACATATGGAGATCGTAAGTAGATAATCTTTTTATTTAGTTTATCATTTGGTGATATTTTCTCCTTTTTACAGGATTTTCAGTTTATTTTCACACTTTTGGGAGTCACTAAATATGGGTATCAAATGAAATAGATGAAAATATATTAAAAATGTTTTAAATTTCTTGCTTCTATCTATATCAGATTAGCAATACAAACTATTTCTAATTTTCCGTATTAAAAAGTTAAAGTTTAGTAATTTTAATGGAGAAATTTGATTTGAATTTTTTAACAGATATTCTTCTTCTCATGTTATACCCACACCCTTTGTATGACTCAGAAAATAAACGAAAATAAATTATTCAAACATCTATAATTAAAAAAAATAGATTTTTTATAAATCATTTTTGCTGGCACGGAAAAAATTCTTAAAAAATAGAAAAAATTCGGAAATAATTATTCTATTTTATTTGTTTATAGTAAAATTTCTATGGATAAATATAAAATTTATGACACTTTTTATTCGCGAACGTTTTTTTAAATATGATTCTTTGTTATTTTTATAAATAACCTTTATAAATTTGATAATATTATTAATTATTATTTATATTATTTATTTTTTAATAAAACAAAGTCTATATGAGGAAAATATATGAATAAATTTAGAAGTTATGACACTTATTGTAAAAGTAAGGAAATTTCAGAAAATCGTGTGCCAATTTTTAAGAAAAAATTTTGGTTAACTTGATACTTCTAAGGGCCATAACATTCGCATTTATCCATAGATATTCTTTAAATTGACCTTGTTTTCTTCGCCAAGTTGTCAGCTATTAAATATATTCTGCCATCTATTTTGTACAGGGGTTTCTTCCCGCAATTAAAACTTATATTAAAAAATCATGATTTTTTAAAAAATTCTTTGCGTTTACAAAGAATATAATATCTTATACATTTAGTCATAGATTTTTTGCATATATACATTGTTTTCTTTGTTAAATTGTTAGCTATTAAAAATAAAACAAAATATTTTTTTCCGATTTGTTTTCTACTTTATATTTTTTTCGTGCCAGAAAAAAAGATTTTTTTTTGAAAAAAATAATTTTTTCTTTAATTTTTTTTGAAGGCTGTCTCTATGTGAAATTGAAGTTCGCAACATTTGTAGCCATCATAAGTGAACATATTATTTATTATTATCGGACTTGAAATGATAGTACACATTTTATAAGTATCTGTGTCGAAAATTTTAATTTTTGTAAAAAATAAAAAAAAATCATATTTTTTTTTATAAATCTTTTCCGAGTTTAGAAAGCAAAATACATCAGAAAATTTTATACATGGCCCTTCGATAAAATTTTTGTTGCATAGTGTATTTGATAAAGTTTTTATAATCACTTTAGGCATACGAAAATTGGATGGTTCTCCACTCCACATTTAGCACCTCACATTGAGAAGTTAAAATTTTATACGGATAATCGGAATACTCTGCGATAATAGATGATAATTTTGTACTCGCTTGGAATGCGGTGCTACAAACCTTCTGGTATCTCCTACACAAAGGGTCAAGTCGTTAGTTAACATAAAACCAATTAGTTAATAAAATAACACAAATAATACTATACTAGATAAACTTAAAGCCTTTAAAACTTCTTCGCGATAACCTCTAAACCGTGATTTTTTATAAATATGAAAGTTGGGAGCATTTGCTACTTTTCATCCATGTACGAAATATAGGACACAAATGTATATTGGGCAAATACAAAAATAAATTCCAGCCACCCCTGCAATAATTTAATAATTATCCACAAAATATTTCGTTGCTGGGTCATGTCGTCTATGAGCTAAACTCTCACGTCACATTTGCAACCTGTAAATGTATGTGTTTGACAGAAAATTTTAAATCGGAAAGGACATTTGTATGGGGGTATATTGAAACCTGGAATGATGTGACCCGCTTTTACCATGTATGTTTATTGGTGAAATATAATATGCAAAGTTTGGCCAAAATCGGTTAAACATTCGGGAGCGACATTTGTATTGGGGTTATATCTAAATCTGAACCGATATTACCCACTTTCACCATAGGTGTTTCTAGTTCGATTATAAAATGTTGTACCAATTTTAAAGAAAATCAGGTACAATATGTGGATTCTAAAGCGAAAAAAGTGAAATAGGGAGCGACATTTGTATAGGGGCTATATCTAAATCTGAACCGATCTTACCCAAATTCTGCATAGGTGTTTCTAGTTAGATTATAAGATGGTGTACCAAATTTAAAGAAAATCGGGTAAAATATGTGTTTTCTAAAGCGGAAAAAGTCAAATCGGGAGCGACATTTGTATTGAAGCTATATCTAAATCTGAACCGATCTTACCCAAATTCTGCATAGGTGTTTCTAGTTGGATTGTAAGATGTTGTGCCAAATTTAAAGAAAATCGGGTACAATATGTGGTTTCTAAAGCGGAAAAAGTGAAATTGGGAGCGACATTTTTATGGGGGCTATATCTAAATCTGAACCGATCATACCCACTTTCACCATAGGTGTTTCTAGTTCGATTATAAAATGTTGTGCCAATTTTAAAGAAAATCAGGTACAATATGTGGTTTCTAAAGCGGAAAAAGTAAAATAGGGAGCGACATTTGTATAGGGGCTATATCTAAATCTGAACCAATCTTACCCAAATTCTGCATAGCTGTTTCTAGTTTGATTATAAGGTGTTAAGACAAATTTGAAGAAAATCGGGTACTATGTTATGGCTACTATGGCTATATCTAAATCTGAACCGATTTCCTCCAAATACAATGCCGATGGTCCTTGGCCAGAAAAAATAACTTCTGCCAAGTTTCATGACAATCGGACAACAATTGCTACCTGTAGAGTGCGAACAAGCTTAGATGGACAGCAGACGGACGGACAGACGGACAGACAGACATCGTTAAATCGACTCAGCTGGTGATTCTAAGCCGATCGGTATACTTAAAGGTGGCTCGATTATTTCTTGGTGTTACAAACATTTGGCGCGAAACTAACTTATAATACCCTAGTCCACGAAGTGGTGTAGGGTATAAAAATTATATTTAAAAAGCTCTCAAAGGTCTATTAATTCAGAAAATCAATATAAAAAATTTACATTAGAAAAACATTGTTGTCAGGAGCAGTGAGCTCGCAGATGACTTCATCTAGGAACGAAATATTTTACAAATCATGGTAATGGCTGGGAATTGTACCACGACCCAGCCTAAAGTTTATACAGTCAGTTTTTTGTCCAATTCTACCCGTAATCCCCTTTCGCATTCGATTTTTAAGGACGTGATTAATTCTCTGACTTTTATCCCTTTACTCTGCATGACCCTTTCTTTCTCAAGATATAATCCAAATAGTGGAACTACCTCCCGAACCTACCTCTCCTAGAAAATTTGACATGTTGATGTCCATTGAACCACCGAAGCAATTACTGGTCAATAAAGTAGTGCATAGCGTAGGGTGCCATGTATTAAACCGTCCTTATCATAATAAAAATGCATTTATATGCAATCGTACCTCATTCAGAATAATCCAAAAGCAAATATGTAAATTTCAAAATTGCACTTGTAACTGTTGTTGGACATAAACTTCATCACCGGCACCGGCTACTACTGACCGCAACACCAAACCAACCAAGTTACTGCCGATATTCTTCTTCATGCCCGCTCAAAATGTAAAGCAAGTGTAGCACAAAGGAAAAGTGAAGTGAATTGAGCTGAGTTGTTGTTGTTATTGCTTATTATGATACTTCTTTCGTGTACTTCCGCATCAAAAGTAATTCATAAGAAATGAAAATTCGAAATTTTAAAATAGCCCCAGCCGAAAGGGGCCGGCGTATAGAAAAAGTCATAAAAGAGAAAAACAAAAACAAAACAAAACTTACCGTTGTAGCATGCAACATATAGTGCCGACAAGTGTATAGCAAATAAACTATTAAAGGCATCCAGCTGGCCAGGCTAAAACCAGGGTAGGTAGCTGAACTAATAACGTTAATGAAGATTACCGAAGAAATTTCTGGAAATGTTTCATTAAGAATTCTTGTCGATTTGGATAGCACTTCACCTATAATCTTGTGTATACAATATTGTGTGTTTATATCATTTTTAATTATTTATTTTGATTTATTTTCATGTTTTAATATTTTCACTTAATAACAGTACTCGAGTGTGAGTGTGTGTTAAGTTAATGAAATCAATGTTGTTACCACCCTCCGCCACAGGTTGCTCGAAGATGTTACATCAGATACGCTGCGATGTATTAATCATTGTTTCCAGTTGGGTTGATGAAAACACAAGCCACAGTTTCCCTAGGAGAATTCATAGAGGGAGAGAGAAGAAGAGATGTGCCCATTCCTAATAGACGTAATAATATATATCATTGAGTGAGATTGTACAAAAGGGCGTAACTGACAAATGATTGAATAAAAATCGAAGTTTTAATTGATTTGAGAAAAATCGGGTTTAGTAACGACATGCGGAGGACTCCATTATAGAGGGTTGCTTAATGTATTTTATCTAAGAGTGATATTATTTTATAGTCACCGAAAGGGATCTACTATTTAAAGCCAGCATTAGAGTGAAATAGGTAATGTTGGCTGTCAAAAAAATTTTAAAAAGTGTTTTTTGAGAATACCAAAATATTTGTTGGCATATGATTGCTGACTAAATAGGGAATATTTGTGACACAATTGTTTCAGAAACTCAGATAGAGAAAGTTGGACTAAAAGCAAATGCAACCGAGAATTTTGGATTTTTGCAACAATTTCACTTATTTTTCGCGACAGACTACATATATGTTACAAGCGATGTTGGTTCTTAATACACATAAAAAAATCAGCGGGATCCTTTGCATAGATAGCGAAAAAATTACAAAACAAACAATGTCAAACATTAGTCATACCTCCCGCGAAAATAAAAATTTTGAAAAAATATGCAATCCCGAATAACTATAATTTTTTCGAAAAAGATCATTCTTCCAAAAAACATGGACGAATTTTAACGGTAGAATTTCTTGTGCATAAATTGGCGAGTAATTTTGAAGCATGAAGAGCTTTATTAACAATTTTGGTGTCTTCGGTGACCCCCACTGCAATTTTCCGGAAAATTTATTCGTAGAACATTTAACCCTTAAATGTCCATTTGGAAACGACTTTTTTTGATTCGAATAAATGACCAAATTGACCCATAAAGAGAGGAGCTAGAGGGTTAAGATATTCCACAAAAGTGATCCTCATTAAATTCCACAAAATACATCTGCCAATAAGAATTCTCTCAGACATTAACTTACAATACTTTTTTCAGGGAGCTTTAGCTCCCTTCGACAACAAAGTTAAAACTTTGGCCCACTGTAAAAAGAAACTTGGACCAGCTGGACTATAAGTTTATTATGCAAACATGGTCTACACAATATGCCCTTTCAGAATTATAGCTTCGCTATTCTGTTCCAATCAAAAAGACTTAATTTGTTGAACAGTGTTATTAGACTTACGAAAAACTAGCTAGGGCAATATGATGCAATGTTAGATTCCATATCCATTTCATGGTCTATTAGCTTACTGCAAAGACCTTTTTATACCCTACACCACTTCGTGGTCTAGGGTATTATAAGTTAGTTTCGCGCCAAATGTTTGTAACACCAAGAAATAATCGAGCTAGACCCACCTTAAAGTATACCGATCGGCTTAGAATCACCAGCTTAGAATCACCGATTTAACGATGTCTGTCTGTCCGTCCGTCCGTCCGTCCGTCCGTCTGTCCGTCTGCTGTCCATCTAAGCTTGTTCGCACTCTACAGGTCGCAATTGTTGTCCGATTGTCATGAAACTTGACAGATGTTATTTTTTCTGGCCAAGGACCATCGATATTGTATTTGGAGGAAATCGGTTCAGATTTAGATATAGCCCCCATACAAATGTCGCTCCCGATTTGACATTTTCCGCTCTAGAAACCACATCTTGTACCCGATTTTCTTTAAATTTGGCACAACATCTTATAATCCAACTAGAAAGACCAATGCAGAAATTGGGTAAGATCGGTTTAGATTTAGATATAGCCCCCATACAAATGTCGCTCCCGATTTGACATTTGCCGCTCTAGAAACGACCCGATTTTCTTTAAATTTCGCAGAACATCTTTTAATCCAAATAGAAACACGTATGCAAAAATTGGGTAAGATCGGTTCAGATTTAGATATAGCCCCCATACAAATGTCGCTCCCGATTTGACATTTTCCGCTCTAGAAACGACATATTGTACCCGATTTTGTTTAAATTTTGCAGAACATCTTATGATCCAACTAGAAACACCTATGCAAAAAATGGGTAAGATCGGTTCAGATTTAGATACATCCCCCATACAATTGTCGCTCCCGATTTGACATTTTCCGCTCTAGAAACGACATATTGTACCCGATTTTCTTTAAATTTTGCAGAACATCTTATAATCCAACTGGAAACACGTATGCAAAAATTGGGTAAGATCGGTTCAGATTTAGATATAGCCCCCATACAAATGTCGCTCCCGATTTCACATTTTCCGCTCTAGAAACGACTTTCTTTAAATTTTGCAGAACATCTTATAATCCAACTAGAAACACGTATGCAAAAATTGGGTAAGATCGCTTCAGATTTAGATATAGCCCACATACAAATGTCGCTCCCGATTTCGCTTTCTCCGCTTTAGAAACCACATATTGTACCCGATTTTCTTTAAAATTGGCACAACAACTTATAATCCAACTAAAAAACCTATGGTGAAAGTGGGTAAGATCGGTTCAGATTTAGATATAGCCCTCATATATTTCAACTAAGAAGACATATTATGAAAGTCAAATATATGGGTCCATATTTTGGTATAACCCCCATACAAATTGGCCCCCATTCCACTCTATTACCTCTCTAGAACCCACATCGTGCATTAAATCTCGATATAATTTTTTATATCATGTCAAATTTCAACGAAGAATACCTACTTTGAAAGTGATCTATATGGAACCTCTTTTTAATGTAGAGCACTTGCAAATGGCCCCATTTTAATTTTTACCCCTCAAGAACGCAAATTTTACATCGGATTTTTTTTCAAATTTTGCAGATTATATTATATTTCAGAATACAAAGTCAAATATATGTGTCCACACTTTGGAATAACCCATTCTACTCTAATACAGCTCTACAAACTACGTCTTACATCGCATCATGATATATTTCAACTATGAATACCTACAGTGAATGAGAAATATATAGGCCCATGTTTTGAGCCGGTGTTGTTATAGGCCTCCTTTCAAATGTCGGTCCGATTTATCTTATTACTACTGTATAATTTGTATTTGTCTGCCGGAAAATTGGATCAATTATTTACCATATTCGTTTAATATGACTAAAGATGAATTTATACTGTATAATTTATATGAACTACATAAAATTGCTCCCATGAAACACCTGGGTTTAGTAATAAAAGCGATGTATATACGCAGGGAGTGGTGTAGGGTATTATATAGTCGGCCCCGCCCGACTTTAGCCTTTCCTTACTTGTTTAAATTACCTTATGGCAAATTTCCTGATTTTCGATCCACCCTAGTGTCTATTTTTTGAAAACCGAGACATACTGTACTATTTCCCTCATTCAGAAATAAAAATTTGCAATCCGAGAACCTAATGAAAATTTCACATGGATTTATTCAATATCGTTTTCGAGTTTAGAAAACCAAAATACACCAGAAAATGTTATACATAGGCCTTCGACAAGACTATAACTTTCTGTTCATTCATTCATTGTATGATGCATTTATTTGACAGGATATCACAGTCTCTGATGGAAGTCGGCATGATAATATTGTCGAGGGTTTGATTGCTGTATTATGATGTAAACCTATTGAGTAAGCTCCTTGCCAGTCTCAATTATTTCTTTGAATTTTTTTAGATTACAAATAATCCAAAAAATCGATTATTTTATACATCGACTGAATGTTTGTGTCTTAAGTCTTTTGTTTTTCGTTGATAAACTTCAAGAACACCGCACAGTGCTACATTTTTTCATCTCTCCATGTATGTATTCCTTTAAAAGCGGAGAATGGTGGCAACATTTCATTGTAATGCTTACTTTTTTAATTAATTATTATTACATACTCGTATGTATATATGTACGTTTATTATTTAATTTCACATTTGTTCACTACTACACTTTTGTTGATGATCTTTGTAATATTTGTTTTGTACATTCATATTCTTTTTTTTTGGCAAAATATCACCAATTCTTTTTTGTTTTGTTTTCTCTATTGTTGTTTACTTAATTGAATTCACTTTTTGGTTGTCTTGTTTCGAATTCGCGTCTTTTTGCGATTTAAACTTTTTCGTTTCGTTTCGTTTTTTTTTTGTGTTTTCATTCACAACGAACAATTGCAGATGTTGATTTCTTTAGATTCAGATTCAGCATCAGCTGAGCGTACACAATGAATGACGCGTTTATTTCGAGACCCACGTGCGCTCCTAACAATGTTCACCAAACGTTTGAGCCGAGCTTGGCGCATCACTCAAAAGAAATGCAAAAGAAATTGATCAACAAAAAGTCGTGGTGGCGGCGTCGTCGGCAGCAGCAAAATGTTGTCGAGATGTTATTGTGGTTTGTTTGGTTCACGTTCGGCTACGCTATTGTTTACCTTTCCATGCCGCTAATACCATTGGTCTTGTGTGTGTGTGTCTGTATTGGTAGGTGTACAAGAGGCTCGCTCGCACGCTCGCTCACTCGCTGTTTTTCTTGTGGTGGGCTTTAGTTGTGGTGGATGGCTATCTGATGGCTGGCTGTCTGAGTCTGCTTAGGCTTAGAGTGGTTTTTCCTCTCCAAGATGCTATTGCCAACCATATTAGCCATAAAGGTGTGTAGTAGTAGCTTTTCTTGAGTTTTCTTTTTTGTTTGTGTGTATGTGTTGTTGTTGTTGCTGTTTGCTTACTCTGATTTTCTATGCTCTGTTAGACTTTTTTGCGTTTCGCTGCTGCACGATTATATTATTTTATGGTATAATATAGATTTGTTTTGTTTTCTTCTTCAATTCTGCTTTAATTTTTCTGTTTTTTTATTATTATTATTTCGTTTGTTTACGTCTGTACTTGTGTAGTGTTGCCTTTCTTATGGTCAGCTTTAATTTGTTTCGAAATTTACCATAATCATCTTCAGCCCAAGTCCGAGCTCCCCTCGTGCACTCACTCATCCGGTGGCGAGTAAAACAAATTCATAATAATTTGTTAACTGGCCGTGCGCTCGTCCGTTAATGTTGCATGATTTGGCATCCATTCTCTGTGCTATTATTATTCCGCAATTTTGTTTAACCAAATTCTTTAGTTTTTTTTCATAATTTGTTGGATTAAATTGTTTTTACTATTTATAACGGTTTTAACTTCTAATTATTCATATGCGCCGCACCGCTCTTTATAATTACATGAAGTTTGTTTCTTAAGTCTTTTGTTTTGTTTTGCAAAACTTTAATAAGAAGTCTAGGAAATCTGCAAATAACAATGATTTGAGATTTATTAGCAGTTTTTTTGGGTAATTGCAATGTTTTATCCGCCTCATGTTGTAGATAAGATCCAAGGGGAGTGGAGATGGGGCTATAGGTTTGTAAAGTGATTTTTATTTTCAAAAGACGGATATCAATAATGCGCAAATCCTATGTTACAGATTTTTTAAACCTTCATCCTACAGGACAGGAGGATATATATCATAAGTACGGCCCATAAAAATCACCCTAACTTAAAATAAAAACAAGTAAGGAAAGGCTAAAGTCGGGCGGGGCCGACTATGTGATACACTCCACTTTCTATCGGAATTTAATTCAATTCAATAAAAAAGTGAAATCGGACAAAATGTTTGTATGTCTCCTAATCACAATTTGTCACATCGAGAAGAATATTTGTATCGGGGCTATATCCAAACATGGAATAAAGTGACTAACTCAATTTTAAGAAATTCTCTGAAAATACGCGGTTTCTGTGGGGGGAAAAGTCAATCCGGGAGCGAAATTTATATGTGAGCTATATGCAAATCTGAACCGATCTGACTCATTTTTACCATAGGTGTTCCGAGTTTAAATATAAGATGTTTTGTCAATTTTGAAGAAAATCTGTTAAAATATGTGGATTCCAGAGCGGAAAAATTCAAATTGGGAGAGAAATTTTTATGGGAGCTATATATAAATCTGAACCGATGTGACCCATTTTTGCCACAGGATCTGTTAAAATATGTGGTTCTTAGAGCAGAAAAAGTCAAATCGGGGGCGAAATTGTAATGGGAGCTATATATAAATCTGAACCGATCTGACCTATTTTTACTATAGGTGTTCCGAGTTTTAATATAAGATGTTTTGCCAAATCTGAAGACAATATGATACAATATGTGGTTTCTAGAGCGGAAAAAGTCAAATCGGGAGCGAAATTTGTATGGAAGCTATATATAAATCTGAACCGATCTGACCCATTTTTACCACAGGTGTTTCTAGTTGAAATATAAGATGTTTTGCCAATTTTGAAGAAAATCTGTTGTTATATGTGGTATCTAGAGTGAAAAGTGTCAAATCGGGAGTGAAATTCGTATGGGGGCTATATCTAAATCTGAACTGATTTTCTTCAAATTAAATAGCGTTCGTCCTTGTCCCGAAAAACTTTGTTGTGCTAAGTTTCATTTGGTTCTGTCTACAATTGCGACCTGTATCGTGATTACAACAATAGATGGACAGACAGACGGACATTGCTAAATCGACTCAGAAAGTGATTCTAAGTCGATCGGTATAATTAACAATGGGTCAATCTCGCTTCCTTTTGGGTGTTACAAACAAATGCACAAAGACATAATACTCTCGTGGAGTGTATAATGAACCGACTATCCTCAAATATTTAGGGGTTTTAAGCTTTGTTGAAGATTGCTATCTCATATTTACTATTTTATTTATTATTTCGATGTATATAGTATAAATATAAAATAATTAAAAATTTATGTTTATTTATAAAATTGCAAAGAAAGTGTGTGAAATTCAAAGGTCCTAGCTCTATTCCTTCTAATTTTTGACGCAGATTCTATGGAAATATTACCGTGTGCGACGGACTCGGCTAAAGTCGTGATTCGAAGGTGATCTGTAGGCGTTAACCTGAGCTCTTATAGATATTTGTTGTGCAAAACAGAGTAAGAAAGTATGTCCTTTTGGGTATTATAAACAAATGTCATAAAATCTTATGTTATGACAAATTTATATATTTCTTATGGATATTTTGTCATTCTCTTAAATAGAGAAATAGTTGGATCGATTTACTTTGAACACACAGACGTACAAAGTTCATAAAATTGCATAAAATGTTACATCAATTGCATCGATTTCAAACCACCAGCATTTTATTAGCCGACACTTATCATAATCTCCATTTAAAAGCCACTTAACATAGTCTGACCATTTGATCGTTTTGAAATCAAATCGCCAAATTTCTCGTCTAACCGATCCGGTTGTGGGCAATTAAATAAGAAAATAAACTCGCCCAGGCGCAGTGTTTGGCATCTTTGCAGTGTCATTGCAGCGATTATATTATTATAAAGGATATCATTAATTACCTGTCTTCGTCTGTGGTAGACGTTCAGACCATTTGTCAAACATAGACTTAATGTAGTGTTAACAAAACTAAGCGTCTATTCAAAAATGCCAAACGCCAGCAAATAAATGTTGGAAAAGAAATGATAACGCAATAGTACAATTTCACTTAAAATCAGTTAACCAGTTTTTTTAATGACATTTCATGGACTTTAGCAATGCATTTTCTCTCTTCCAAGGAAATACAATCCCATACACTACTCCCATCTCACGTAGAAACCGAGATGCCGAAGATTGAGAAGAAGAAGAAGCCATTACGTATTGACGATGAAGATTGTAAATAACACCCGAAAATAATGCGTGGACAAGGTTTGCGTTTTCTTTGGCCTCAGAGCGGTCAAACGCAGCGATTGGTAAGTAGCCATGCTGTCTTGTTTTTGGGGACATGTTTTGATAACCATAAAATATCAAGTTTATTATTATAGTAATGTATATGGGGCATTCCATGATATAGTGTAGTTAGTGTAAGGGTGGACATTATTTTAAATCTCTCACGGAGTGGGTTATAAGTTGATATGTACAAAAAGTGCATCGCATCAAAGTGCGTAATTTAATAGTCCTGTAGCCGGCAACTGGATCTAATGAATTAAATGGAAATTAATTAAATAATTAATGGAATTAAGATCAGCATTAAATGAGAGTGTGTAGGATTCAATATAACCACACAAATTGTAATTTGGGAGCAACCAGAAACTCAAGCTTGATGCAAGTGCCACTCCTCGTGATGATCGTGCTCAGAAACGAGCAACATACATTAAAATGTTGTCAGAAACATTTGGCAGGCTAAGTTAGACCTAAGTCGAGATAAGGTATAAATAATAAAGCAATTTGTCCTTAAACAAGTAAAAAGGGCGGTCCTAACCTTGTATACCCTCCACCATGGATTATATTCCACAACGGAAAATTTTTTAAATATAGCCAAACCCAATCAAAATATTAAAACAAAGAAATAATTTTTAAATAAATATAAAATTTTATTTATTTTAAATAACGCTACAAATAAGTTTATACTACATACATATAACGAAATAATACGTCAGTCAAGTCAATTCAAAAGGTAATTATAAGGCAGCAATCCCACAAAATAAAAATATATTTCCATATTTCGCCCTTGTAAATGGATAAAATGGAAACAGAGGAATAAAAATGGTACACTAATTTGGGAAAAACCTTTCTATTTTTCGTGTTAACAATTTCGGAGGAATATATGCTCCGAGTTTCATGTACGAGTTTGGAAAAGTACTTTTTATTGTGTATCTATTCAACTAGATGAATGTATACACCGATTATCATTATTCTAGGTGAAGCCGTTTAGTTGGTACCATTTTTATCCCTTTTTGCCTCATTTCACCCCTACGAATAAGAGTCACTTTATGGCGCATATTTTTACTATAAGAGGAATGCGCATACCAAATAGCAAGTAAATATATATGGAAAAAACATGCTTAAATACTCTATTTTCAGTTCTTGTGAGGGAAAAAATTTTCCCTTTGGAACGATTTAAACCAGTTGCAAGCCCAACTGATCTACTATAAGACGCATTTATGAAAAATGTGTACGGTCAGACTGATATGGCTAGATCGTCTTAGAATTTTACAACGATCAAGAATATAGTATATTATACTTTAAAGGGTCTTAGGTCGATATTTCAACGAAATGACAAACATAGTATTCCCCCATCCTGTGGTGGAGGTTATAAAAATACATGCAATAGCTTCCTGAGATTCATTCATAAAAATGATAACATTCCGACAGGATAGATTTTCCAGCTTTAAGTACTCTAACTATATATCTATCACCACTATGGAATGACCCATAAGTGCGGACGAGTATAAATGCACACTGTACGCGGCACTTGCATTGCATTGAACTTGAAATCAAATGACGTATTTACGCCACCATGTCTAATGATTTATTCAAACTTGTTTTTCTTCTTGTCGTCGTTGTTGTGTTGTTGCCTTTCTTTCTTTTTTATTTCATTCCCAATATAAAAGTGAGAGTGATTTTTCATCAACTTCAAAGGTAGCCAACCAAAAGCAGTCAAATGCCCTCCTTCACCATGATGTCTTGTGAATTAATGGTTACTTTTTCTATTCGATTCAACTATGATTACATATATACTTTCTGGACTGGGTAGTTCATGAGATGGTGATGAGTTGATTGGTGAACAAAATTTGAATAAATTTATTTGTTTTATTAAAAATGTGCAAAATTCCACAGATTTTTTATAGAAAAATATATGCATTTTATAGCTCCAATTTTAAATTAACACTTTAGTTTGAAGTAAAACAGTTGGCCTTAACGGCTTCCTTCAATTACTTTTTATACCCTCCACCAAAGGATGGGGGTATACAAACTTTGTCATTCCATTTGTAACAGTTTGAAATATCGCCGTAGACCCTATAAAGTATATATATTCTTGATCGTCATAAAATTCTAAGACGACATAGCCATGTCCGTCCGAACGAAGAACGTTCAAATTTTACATGAATGCGTCTTATAGTTGTAGATCGGTTGGGATTGCAAATGGGTCCACAGGGAAAATTTTTACCTCACAAGGACTGAAAATACATCTAATGTTTAGAGATATGCGGGTGATTTTTTAAGAGCTTGATAACTTTTTTTTTCAAAAAAAAACGCATAAAATTTGCAAAATCTCATCGGTTCTTTATTTGAAACGTTAGATTGGTCCATGACATTTACTTTTTGAAGATAATTTCATTTAAATGTTGACCGCGGCTGCGCCTCAAGTGGTCCATCCGCTTAGTCCAATTTTGGCATTTCCACGTTTTTGAGTAACAGAGGCCCAATTGCTGCGAACGGCGACGAATCGATAATTGATGGTCATCATTAACATTGGCCGATACAGCTGCGATATTTTCTTCAGTTCGTACTCTACGTAAGCGTCTTGGTGGTTTAATGTCCAACAATGTAAATTTGGTGCGAAATTTAGTCACAATAGCCCGAATAGCCGCTTCAGTGGGTCGATTAAACTGACCATAAAATGGAAGCGTGCGATGAACTTTCTTAACAGAGCACGCATTTTGATAATAAAATTCAATGATTTGCAAGCGTTGCTCGTTAGTAAGTCTATTCATGATGAAATGTCAAAGCATACTGAGCATCTTTCTCTTTGACACCATGTCTGAAATCCCACGTGATCTGTCAAATACTAATGCATGAAAATCCTAACCTCAAAAAATCACTCTATATATAGTATAAACATATTGGTAGCCTTGCCTTATAAGCGGTTTTAATTAATTCAAATTTTATATTTATTTATTTATAAAATTATTTTTTCAATATTTTTGTTTGTTTTGGTTTCGCTATATTAAAAAATGTATAATGTTAATATACTTCTACGAAAATTGATAGCCTCTGTAGAATGCAATCCATGATGGAGGGTATATACAGTTCGTACCGGTTCTAACAACGGAGGTCATTTTAAGGGCGGTTTAATATTTCCCCCTTTTGCAAGTTCTTATGATTAACTGAAATAGCAAACTTTGTTATCCTTATATTTTAGGTATAGGATGTGTTCTGTAATATTACTTAGAACATCACGATGAGCATTTTTGTGGAACATTTTAACCCTCTAGGTCATCAATGTAGGGGTCTTTTTGATCCTTTTTGTGAAAAGGGTAAAAAACACCCTTAAAACAGGGGGTTTAATGGAGTTCAACAAATTCTACAAAGGTATTAATAGTCTTAAAATAAGTCTCCGAAACACACAAAAACTCAAAGCTTATATTAAATGCTTGAAATAAGTCAAAACAAAAAATTTAGTTTTCGTTTAATTTAATTTTTTCGAATTGGTACTAAACTGTCCCTCAAAGCTGAATATTAGGGGGTACGCACAGTGGTTCAGAATCAAAACCCATCGGCCAAAATTCATTAACTTTTTTCTAATAGACATTTTTGAGTTCTGTATGAAGAAATCTGACCAAAGCTGAAAGAAAATTAAAATTTTTATTTTTTTATTTTTATGTTTTGTTGTTGTTTGTATGTATAGTTGGTCTGTTGTGTTGTATGTCTTGTCATTTATACTACTAATATGAACCCTGATTTAAGTCAAAGACATACATTCGTTGCGAAAGTTCTGATGAGATGGGGTAGCACCCATCGAAACTGCGCAGTCAACTTTTAGCTGCAACAATAAAGGACTCACTTTGCCTTTTTGCTAATTTTTGGGTTCTGTTGAAGACTTCAGCACAACCTTTGGTCTTAAACCAAAATAAATGACAAGACATTTTTATGTTTTTAACATATTTTTACGTATTTGTTCATAATGCGAAGAAAATTTTTTATTATTTTTTTTTTTTGATTACAGATTTTCACGTTTTTCAGATTTTGAAAAAACGTAATTTCGACTTTGTCGAACTGTTTCTCACACATTTTAAGAGGTTTTGCTCTCAAGCTTTATTATGACGCCAAAACTATGTTTGTGCCAAATATAGTTTGGTTGTAATGAATATTGTTAAAAATATCATTTTTGACAAATGTCTGACTTTGAAGCAATACAACTTTTTTCCTTCAAAGGCTTTTAACGAAATATATACATATTTGGAAAGTTTGAACGGTTCCCCGTTTTTGTAGGGTAACTTTTGCCTGCACGAAACTGTACACTTGGCAGATAGGATAAATTTAGTGCAAAAAGTCAGATTTTTAGTTCCAAAACACAATTTAGTCATTTTCTTCACATTCACTTTTGAAAACCAGGTACACAGATAAAAAGATGAGTAAATTTCTTCATGCTAAATATGCCCAAAAAACTAAAATAATAAAATTATCAAGTGTTATTTTGGTTTTTGGGTCAACTATATCGAAAGTTATGGAATTTTTGCCGATGGATTTTGATTCTGAACCACTGTGGGACGGTGTGAATGGAAATATATTCTACGTCGAATTTCACTATAAGTCGAAAAAGTTTCATTTTGTTCCACAGTATATTCAACCCACCATACTCGGTTACTACAATCGTTTACAGCTCTAGCGAATAAATCCGATTTATTCACATATTAATTATTTTTGATATTTGACGCTTATACACACAAATAATGTAATGTACATACATGTATATGGCCGGACGGTGGACCATGACAACCACCAACACACATGTGTTGTATGTCAGATGGAGTATTTTTAAGTAACCCCTTTGGATTTTTGTAAACGCTTATTAGTGTTTGTTTTCAAATTGTCACTTGTGTCTTATTTTCATTTCGATTATCTGCGGAATGGCGCGTGGTGGTGTAACGTATGACGTCTTTGCGTTAATAAATCAATTAAAAACGTATGCATTTCCCAATAATGAGAAGATGTTGTTTGGGATGCTGCTGTTGTCGTCGTCGTTGCTGTTGCTGTTGCACGTAAGCTTCCTTCCTCGCATTTTGTCACTATCATTATTATTATGCACACATTTTAACGAAGCCACGCTAGAAACAAATTAACAACTTTGTTAAAGAAAAGTTTTTTATGTGTTAATTGGTAAATACATTTGCTTAAACACGTATATACGTATATACAAATGTACATAAGATTGTTTGTAAGTGAAAATATTGTAGTTTTCTTACCAGTAAGTTTTGGTAAAGAAAATTAAATCGCAAAGCACTTTATCCTTTCGTGAAAATGTTCGACCAACAATTGTCAAAAGACAGGTTCACTACACCATTTTAAATTGTAATACAAAAGACATCGCTTGAAAGTCAAAACTCGTCATTTGAAATTCAAAAAGACACCATTTGATATTCAAAACTCGTCAATTAAAATTCAAAAATTATTCCTTTGAAATATTTTGTATTTCAAATAGTGTCTTTGGAATTACAAATTACGAGTTTTGAATTTCATTGGAATTTCTGAATATCAACTGATATTTGTATACCCTCCACCTTTGTCATTCCATTTGTAACACCTTGAAATATCGACCTGAGACCCTATAAAGTATATAAATATATTCTTGATCGTCATAAAATTCTAAGACGTTCTAGCCATGTCCGTCCGTCTGTTGCAAGCACGCTAGCATCTAAACGAAAGGAGCTAGGACGTCCAAAATTTCCATATATCGTTCATTCCATATCAAACCGAACGATTTTCGTAAAAAAATACGACCACGACTCCGATTTTAACGATTTTTTGCAGACATATTCTATTATTAAAAATATACGTACTTTAAAAAAAACGATTTTTTTTAAATATATGACCAATTGAAAAGACGTGGCGAGGTATAAACATAGAAAATGGTGTAGTGAGAAAACGCGTGAGCACATTTCAAAGAATTAAGGCTTATTTTAAAGGTAATTACAAGTACTTTTGGCCGGCGTTCTTGGCTATTGACTACTACAGGCAATAATTTTATGTATTTCTGATTTTTCTCCTTCTTTTGTATTTTTCACTATGAAAACACCAGCCTAAAAATTCAGAAAAATATAGGTATATTCCCTGATCGATTCTAAACAAACCCTGAAAATTTCAGCGTGGAGAAATAACGGGTAGTAATTTTTAAAAAACATTTACTAAATGTAGTCACCCGAAAAAAAATTCCTGAACGATGGTTCACAAAATAACATCCACACACACGTAGTTTATGTATGATTCGCTAACGGGAGTACACTAGATATACGCCCCTTCTCATATATGCGTCTTATAGTCATAGATCGGTTAGGATTGAAACTGGGCGAAATCGGTCCAAAAGGGAAAATGTTTTCCCTCACAAGGACTAAAAGTACCGTAGTTTTTAAATATGTCAGCTTGTACTTACTTGATATTGGGTATGCGCATCACCCTATAACAAAAAACGTACACCATAAAGTGATTCTTATTCGTGAAATGGGGCAAAAAGGGGAAAAATGGCAACTATCAAACGACAACAGCTAGAGACACGAAATTCGGTGTGTACCATGCCGTTTGTAAATAAATTTGCATTCTATTAAATATAGATGCAAAATGACCTTGATCGAATCAAATCGAATATAGATTACAGACCAAAGAAAATACAAACGAAAAAACTAAAACAAATGAGCGTTGGCACGGCAGAAGTATTGCTGGGTAACTATACCTGCATATACACATACTTACATATGCAACTCAATGATATGCTTGTAAGATGGCATGTGTACTGTATTACTTGGTGAGATTTTTTAAACACAAATTCGGCAAGTGTATTGTGCTTCTCGTTCGTTTGTGAGAATCATCTCCTTATAGAGGCCGGGTTTGATGTTGAAAAGACTTTTGACATGATCGAAATCATGATCGTGGTAGTCTGCAGCCAAGTAATAAATGTCACCATGCCATTTGTAAATAAATTTGCATTCTATTAAATATAGATGCAAAATGGTCTTGAGCCCAGTTCAAATCAAATATTGATTACAGACCAAAAAAATACAAACAAAAAAAACTAAAATTTTATATTTATTTGTGAAATTATTTTTTCAATAGTTATTTTTTTTTTGATTTGGCTATATTTGAAAAATTTTAAATTTTCCTGTAATGATATACTGATCTTCTGTAAAATCGACAGCCTCTGTGGAATGCAATCCATGGTACATAAAATTCGGACCGGCAGAACTTTGCTTGTTTGAATTCTAAATGGAATTTCTGAATTTGAAATGGTGTCTTTTGAATTACAATTGAAAATGATAGTGCGAATTATTCTTTTGGCTTTTGTTCGTCAAACACGTTCGCTAGTGGAAGGCTTTGTAGCGCCTCACAGTGTATCAGTTGATCTGCTGCAGAAACTTGCTACTTTTTTGACTGAATACTAAAAGATTTTGACGACATTGTGGAAAAATATTGCTGTTTAAATTTTAAAAATGAAAAATTTTAAATTCAAATAAAGGGTGTTTAAAGGGTGTTTTGTATAAAACACAAATTATTTAGGAAAATATTGTCATTTCTTTTTATTATGATAATATTGGTTCAATTATGTATGGAACAAAATATCGGCCAAATGGCCGCCTCGACCTCGTCGGCACACCTCCATCCAATGGTCCAAATGTTCGATGACGCTGAGGCATAATTGAGGTCCTATGCCGTTAATGTGCCGAATTATCTCATCCTTTCGCTCTTGAATTGTTGCTGGCTTATCGACGTACACCTTTTCTTTCAAATAACCCCAAAGAAATAAGTCCAACGGTGTCAAATCACATGATCTTGGCGGCCAATTGACATCGCCACCACGTGTGATAACACGGCCATTGAATTTGTCGCGCAAAAGAGCCATTGTTTCTTTAGCTGTGTGGCAAGTGGCTCCGTCCTGTTGAAACCACATATCGTCCACATCCATATCATCCAATTCGGGCCATAAAAAGTTCATTATCATCTCACAGCAACTGCCGGACCTCCTTCATTTTGGAAAAATACGGCCCGATGATGCCGCCAGCCCATAAACCCCACCAAACACTCACTCTTTGTGGGTGCATTGGTTTTTCGACAATCACTCTTGGATTATCATTCGCCCAAATGCGGCAATTCTGCTTATTGACGAATCCACTGAGGTGAAAATGTGCCTCATCACTGAAAATGAAAAAATCACGAAGTGCACGATATGCATTTTGATTTAAACGCCCATTTTCATAATAAGCCTGAAGAACTCTAACGCGTTCGATCGATTGTGTATCTTTCCATAGTTCAAATTGAGTTAGTCTGAAATTGAAAAATGTCAAATGAAATACAGAAAAAAACTTGACGTTTAGGTGAACCACATTCAACATCGGTCCTTACAATTTAACCACCCTTTAGTTGTAAAGTTCATTATTTCAGAGATCAGTTAGTGTTCCTGAAGTGTACTTTTGCACTAAAAAAGTTCGTGTAAGTTCGATTTCCCATTGATACTCTGGAGTTGCAGTCATTGGCGTAGGAGGGATATTATTCTCCAATTTCTTTTATGGTAAAAAGTAAAAAAAATATTTATAGCCGCACGGATAATAGGACTGGTTTTCTTTAAGACTGGATAATAAGCTACAATAACAAAAATCTAAATAAAATGTTAAAATTTCACTCAAAATAAAAAAATATTCTTTAAAATTTCCGCCAGCAATATCAATGTGTGTATGAAAACTAATTTTGAAAAAATGATTTTATGTTAAAAACTTCGGACTTAACCTGGATAATTATCCAGTGTAGCAACAACAGTTTTTTGTACAGCATACCTTTAGGGGCAATATTTTTGTCTGTCATTCAAATATAAGTGTTGTTTCGTATTAGTTTGTACCTTAACCAGTGTTGCCAAATACATTTAGTGTAAGATCGTCAACATATTTTTTGACCGGCCGGGCCCAACTTTATATACCCTCCACCATGGATTGCATTCCACAGAGGCGGTCGATTTGTCAGAAGAACAATAATATTACATTAAAATTTTATTTTTTATATAGGTTAGGTTAGGTTATAAGGACCAGAATGCTCCTCCATTCTGAACACCCGGAAGTATTTCCTGTTCCTGGAAGTATAAGTTTAGAGGAGAGGGATAGAGAGTGGTGGAATGGGGAGGAAGTAAGTGGTGGTTGGAGATGGATAATGGAGAGATGAGCAGTGAAGGAAGTACGGGGAGAAAGGGTGGAACGTGAGGGTATAGCTTATGATATGTTATTATATTATGATAGCGTAGAAGCCGAGCAAACTTTGTCAAAGATGCTCTTTCTTCTATGTGTGGGTGTGTTATAATAGTTGATGACTAGGTAAAAATTAGGTCGAGAGCCATTCGGTATACTGTTGATGGTATGCCTTTATGACTCTCTTTCTTCATTAGCCGTCATCGGTCTGTGTGGTTACATCCTTGTAACTAAAAAACCACCTCTAATCCAATTTAGACCTTTTGAGAATCTCAAATAAATAAATATAAAATTTTTATTATTTGATTTGAACTGGGATATTGTCCTGGCTCAAGACCATTTTGCTTCTATATTTAATAGAATGCAAATTTATTTACAAATGGCATGGTGACATTTATTACTTGGCTGCAGACTACCACGATCATGATTTCGACCATGTCAAAAGTCTTTTCAAGTGGCTTCGCAGCGACTTGACATGGTCGAAATCATGATCCAATCAGAGGAATGTAAACACCGAATTTCATTTTTTATTCCTCTATTACCATTTAACCCCTTAAAAGTTCGAATTTGAAAAAAATACTTTTATATTATGTATCTACACAATTAGAGAAATGCACTCCGAATTTCGAGTCGTTTCATATCCTTTATCCCTTTTAACCCTTTTTGTCCCAAACAAAAATCATATTGTTGTACACGTTTTTGGTATAGGTGTAATAAGTCTAGGGTCAAATCTTAATGATAGCTCTTAATGAACGTTTCATACATTTTTTAAGATTATGTTTATTCTATATATTTTATGTCTAAAACTATGTCAAAAAAAATGGACATTTGTCTCTTCAGCAGGATTTCGTATGCAGTGTGACAAGGAAACATATTAAAGGATGAAACATACTAAACCACAAACAAACGGTTGGATAGTTTTAAGTTTAATTTATTTATATTGTCATACTTCAAACTCAAAAAAATTGGGGAAACTCTCAGGACCCAAAATCGCCATTTTAAGTCAAATCGTCATTACCACTTTTTGGACCTTAAAATCATCAAAACAAAAGAAAATTTATTATAACCCTAAAATTATGCATTTCAAAATAGACATGTTTCAATTAGCCGATAAGTTTATAGGAATGAGTTGGCCAAATATTTGGAATGATTTATTAAATAACAAAAATGTTGAGCTGATATATTAAACCTTAGTTACTTATAAGTCACAAGAGCTGGCTGCAATCGCTTAAAGGGTGCAAAGAGTTTCATTTCAGATTTCGAAATCGTAAAAAATAAATAAAAATTTGCATATGGGCGTTGGGCGTAGCACTGACATTTTTCATTTAATAGTGTACTCAAATGAAATCACTGGTAATGATATGTATTAACGTATATATTAAAATAAAATTGCGTGGATTTAAACAGAAACTGGTTTTATCTAATTTTTACAATACAAGGGATGTGTACGAAATTCCAAGCGCTATTCCTTCTATTTTTGCCGTAGCTTGTATGAATGTTATATATCTTTCACCCCCATGTGTATTTTGTGTAACAAATTTAATTGCAAATATTTTTTGTTTTTAAAAAGTCCCTACTATAGGGTTTAAACCTATAAAATATTTGTACAAGCATCTTTTTGGCAAAAGCAATTATTTACTAAACACATCTAACCACAAACACGCATTTGATTTGCACAAAACCATTTTACCTGACATTTTGAAGCGACAACATGTGGGTGTGCTGCCGCAGTAATAGTTATGACTATTATAAACAAAATTTTGATGCAAGAAATGTAGAGCCACATCAATTCGAAATATTTCTATAGTGTTTTTCATTTCCCTTAGTGGGGAAACGAAGATTTAATTATTGCATTTTTACAAATAGCAATAAATTCTTCAAAAGAAATTCATTTTTTTTTTCATTTTATTTCTACCTTCTCCTTTTCATGGATTTTTATGGAAATTTCAGTAGTAAATTCGTCTGAGAAAATGAATGCTCACGATGAAATTCAAATACAAAACATTTGTATAAATTTAGCAAAAAATATGTTTATTAAAAAAAGCGCACCACAAATTTTAAATATTTGCCCAGCAGCTCTTTTACACAATATTATATTCGTCTAAACACCCCTTTAAGTAGCGAAACTTAAAATTGCTAATTGCTCGTCATCAATATCGAGTAACCGGGTACTCAAGATTTTCCCAACTCTGCTGACAAGTCACAGCCAAATACAACACTGACTTCATTCATTTCACCACGCCATCCTAAATGTAACTCCGTCGGGGTGAGTATCGTGTACTGTCATTTGATGAGGGCCGTTGGCCGTTTTTACACAGCAACACATGTTATTTTGGTGTAAAAAACAAAAAAACGTCAGTCGTCAGTTCGCAAAAAGTTAGGAGTCGTTAAAATAATTCCAAAAACTTAACAGAAACCAAATTACACAAAATGTCGGGCCTGTCAAATGGATCCAATGTCGATAAAGGTGAAGTAATGGAGCAAGTAAGACAGCAAATCGCCGTTGCAAATGCTCAGGAACTATTGACGGTGAGTTATTCCTTTTTTTTCGTTCAAAGTTTTTGACCCCAAGTAATTACCTAATCAAAAAGTGTCCAAAAATGAAGAATATGAATGAAGTATGTAACGAGCAGTTTGTATAATGTGTTCTTGTTTCAGAAAATGACGGAAAAATGTTTCAACAAGTGCATTAATAAACCCGGTACCTCATTGGATTCGTCGGAACAGGTAAGTTTAATTATCGCTACTTATGTTCTCTTAAGTGGAGTGTGGTGGAAGCTAGCCATCAGTTATATATGTCAAGTTATCACGTATGCATTAGTCCAACCTAAATCCGCTAATGCATTTTATCCACAGCGTTTAGCCGCACTGTAAAATTTAACCATTTTGGATTTAGATAGCCATGTAATCGAAACTGACTGCAACAGTTGACCGGTTGGCGGATTTAGGTTGGAACCTATGGAGCTACATGGAAATATGTTTTTATCATCACTTATCGGGTGAAGCTTATTCAAAATCGACGTAATAAATATTTCGAAGAGTTATATATATATATATATAAAAATCAGTGTGTGTCTATATGTTGCGTATAGGACGCCAAACCGGTCAACCGATTCGCTTGCAAATTTTATTGTATCTAACTTCTGGGCAGAGGATGGTTCCTGGGTATACTAGGTCATGATAGGACAAATGGCGGTGGTACCTCCCACACAAAAAATATTTTAAAACTATCAAAAATTACTCATTTTCCATAGGAAGTAGGGTAATAAGGAAAAATGAGCCCGTCCAACGCCGGGTACAAAATACTAGTTATTTATATAAATCCCAAGTATTCCTGCTGCATTTTCTTATGTTTTTTTCATTAAATGTCTTAGCGTAATAAACTAGAAAAATATATGAAGTAATGCCTAAAACACATGGGTTTTCATGAAGTAATAAGACTGCAAATTGAGAACTGGTAACTAACATCTCATCCATTTTTTTTGATGACTATAAAAACGCCACATTTTATGAAATTGTGCTGTTGTATGTTTGTTCCTGTTCCGATACCTATTGCCTCCTGGCTGAATTTTTAATATTTTGTGGATGTTTGGTTATTTCCATAAACTTTCACAATTGTTCTACCACATTTGCATATATCCTGTTGCAGATCTGGTTGTGTTAACTCTCTTTGAACATTATTGCACCGGTTCACCTCTCCGCATCTTTATTTTGGTGGTATTTTAAATTTCTGAACATATTTTTGTACCATTTTCAGGTTTTTCAATAATAATCCAATGTTATTCAGATTGAAATCCCCACAACTAGTCTTTGCCTGTTTGATTGTGAAATCAAAATGTGGGAATAACAATACGCACTGAGAACATAATCGAATTTATCGAAATATTTTGATTTCATATAAACAGCACAGTGCTTACTTCAGTTCTTTCAAGTAGAAGCAAAAACAAACTACATGTGCTTATGGTACGTCCTTTATATGGTAATCTTTGAAATCCACTTATTTGTAGTGTTGAGCTACATAGAAACCAATGACATTTAGAACATTTCTATTTTTTATCATTTTTGAGATTTTTACCTAACCGAAATTCGTTTAATTGCAAAGATTTCACTCAACCGAACTTCGTTTAATTGCACTTAAACTAACTTCACTTTTTTTGTATACATCGTATAAATAAAACAACACCTGCCAATTTCCATTTTCAATTAAGCGGATTAGACTATATTAGTTGCCAGTTATCCATTAAATAAAATCTACTACACACATCATTTAAGCAAAGTAACCTATAGAATCATTTTTATTGTCCCCCACTTCTTTACTACATTTCCAATTTTATTCTTTCCCTTTTCAGAAATGCATTTCCATGTGTATGGATCGGTTTATGGACTCGTGGAATTTAGTGGCCCGCTCGTACGGTAATCGCCTGAAACGTGAACAAAACAAAATATAGAACATAACAAATCCTCAAACATAAATTTACACAAAAATAGCCATTATGTTGTTGATTGTTTTTAAGAATATTACAATATACTATACCATGTATACAAAAATCAAGTTTTAGTTGAGAACTTAGAAAAATCACCCTAACAAAGTTTTAATTTAATGCAATATGTATTTAAAACAGCTCCATAATTTAATTTGAACAAAAATGAAACATTAAAACAAAACTAAAACAATCACTTACCGTATAGCCATATTATTATGCTGCATCATAGATGGCGGTGCATGCAGCTTCTTGTGAGCCTTGAGGCTCGATGTATGCGATGAACCGCCATGCTCCGAATTACATTGTGATCCGCAACGGGAATTGTCACAGTAGCGACAGCACTTGTTATAACTGAAACTGGACGTACACAGGGTACAGAAGGAGTCCAATTGACCATTTTCGAAACAATTCAAGTGGTCATTCTGTGCGTCATAACAATCGATTAGGGTCGCCCTATCATCGTCAGAAGAAGAGTAATCAAAACGTCCACTTTCTTCACTATCATCCGTATTGTGATTGTCTGATCTGGAACTTTGTGGTGATACACTATCGTCGCTATTGCTAAAGGTACTCAGTGGGCAGGATGGATATCGGCTAAGGGGATATTGTCGCATATCGTATTTGCTGGTCATCGTAAGATTCTCATTGAAATAGATAACTTCATTGTTGTTGCTGGGCGGATAGCCATTGACACCCACATCGTAATATTTGCGTAGAAAAGCTGCATTGCAATCGGCAGCCGTGTATTCATGTAATTTCTTTGGTTTGTGTTGTGTCTTTGAGGTAGGATTTGTGGTCGATGTAGAATTTTGATTGTCGCCCACTGAAATGCCTCCGGAACGCAAAAGATCAATTAAGCATTGTTTAAGGTCACGCATTTTGGAAGGATTTTCTTAGCCAGAACTTGTGGGATAATGCATGTGGAAAGTGAAGGAACAGCAGTGAAGTTTATCTGAAAGAAAAAAGAGTTATTTTATTAAATATCATAATATGCCCTACGCCACAGAATTGCCAGTGGAGTAGAGAAAAATAATTTCTAGTGATAAAGACATGGGTGTAAGTTCAGGATGGTTCATCAGACCGACTCCTTTTGTGTTAACCCAAGAAAAACAAAAAAGTTATCTTTTCTGATTATTCCTAAAGTATTTCGGCGTTGTCAACATCCGCTGGCGAGTTAGCTAAACCGTTTTCAAGCTGCATCTAAATGTACATGAGTGTTTTTATTCAATATTGAACTCGTTATCCTTTAAATTTATTGCATCTGATTTATTGTGCAACTTGAAATCTGATTGTAGTTCTAGGCTTTTCGGATAATAAATATTGTATGATTTATTAGCTCTAAGCCGTAAATCACAAATACGTTTCCATCGATATATGATAAATTTCTTAAGTTTTCGTCATAATCTATTTCAAGTTGTATAATTTTATTGTGTTATAGAAAGAAAGCTTTCAACTAAGGGCACTTGAAATAATTTTGTTTAAGAAATTTACATTACCAGCTAATATTCCAATAAAACCTTAAGCCAGTAATAAGGGTAAAATTAGA
The DNA here is from genome assembly GCA_947397865.1 of Polietes domitor. NCBI lineage: Eukaryota > Metazoa > Arthropoda > Insecta > Diptera > Muscidae > Polietes > Polietes domitor. The sequence goes on from OX377620.1 coordinate 132,644,070, forward strand.
ATAACTTTGGGATGGGATGTACAATTTTCGTGCTGAGTTCTGTATATGGGCATCTCCCAAAAAATGAAATCAGACCATACAATAGCTTTTAACTTTTTTTCCTTATTTAGACAACTTTTTTATTATGAAACTTGAAGTTAACTTGTTCTCTTTTATTTTTATTAAAAGTTGAAGTGTTATAACCAAAATTACTTTTTTTACTACGCGTGGAAATATTTGTAGCTAATTAAAAAATCTAAGAGATGATTCTCATATTTCATAAATTTACGAAGAAAATATATCTGACCTACAATATAGAAAAAAAAAAACAAAAAATCGCTGAACTTTGTATATTTCTATAAGAGCTTCAAAAGTACTTATGTTTTTTGTAGCGTCCGTTTCAATGCAAAATTGTTTATAATTTTGTACTAAATACTGACGATATATTTTTAAAATGTAGTACTCTTTAAGCGCTTTATAATACAAAAAAGGCTGATCGACTTTTTCAGTTTCTTTCTTGTTTTCGGCGTAGTTTAAGGCGTGCGAATGTCGCATCCGAGCAACTGGGGATGCCCATATGCATGTATACATTTTTTCCGTTTAACATCTTCACTACATGAAAGTTAAATATGAAACCAATAAAATTTCGTAGGCATCATAGCCTTGTCACACTGTATGCGAAATATAGCTGAAATGTCAAATGTCATATCCCATACAAATTTAACATTTGAAAATCGACCCTATGCCATTTTAAGCTGATAGTTTGATTTCGCATCCAGTCTGAAAAGGCTATAACATTTTTTAGATAGATTTGCATCAACAAAAAACATATGACATTTAATATAAGTGTAATGTAATGCAAATAATATCGACATTATTTTAAAAATTCTAGAGTAATACTTATATAGTCAGCGAATTTCCTTCCCAAGATCATTTATTTTTGACTAGCTTTTTTACCCGGCGTTGCGCGGGTTCTTTTTTTCCCTATTCCCTATTGATGATAAAGTACTAATTGACAATTTTAATGTATAGTTTGTGTGAGCAGTACCACGCCCGTTTGTCCTATCATGACCTAGTAGAAACCATCCTCCGTCCACTGGTTAGCTAAAGTAAAATTTACAGGCGAATCGATCCACGGGGTCGGCGGAACATACAGACGTTTTTAGGCGAAGAATCAGACTAAAGTAAACAAATGGCTTTCTTTCGTATTTACGAAACGATGAAAAAACAGCTAATATATGTCGTAGAAAGTTGGCATCACTAATGAGGTTAAGTGACGTTTGACACTTGACAGTCAAATGTTTTTGTTTTGATTCACTCAACACGTTTTTCTGAAATCTCTTGATAAAATTAGAATTTGTAAATATTTTATATTTTGAATAAAAATATAAAAGATTTTCTTCGCTAATATAAGTCTGCAGCAAAATGAGTACGGAACGTGGTAATGGGTCACGGACACGTGCACAAAAACACAAGAATCGCACCGTGTTCAAGAACGATTTACACGACAAAACTCCGATGCAGAAACGTCTCAACTCCCTGCATATATCCGAGGTGTGCCAACATTGCAAAGGTGTCATCGAATGGAAGATTAAATACAAGAAGTACAAGCCCCTTAGCCAGCCCAAAACATGTACGAAGTGCCAGCAGAAAAAGATACGCAAAGCCTACCATGTCCTATGTCGCGACTGTGCTGTGGAAGCGCGGGTATGTGCAAAATGCTTGAAAAGTGCCGAAGAAGTTGAAATCGAACCACCACAACCGACGGCCGAGGAAGAGCTTAAGTTGAAGGTTGAAATGGAGAGGTTGATCAAATCGTTCCCCGAACGTAAGCGAAGAGCTTTTCTGCGTTATATGGATAAAGGTAAGAAGGAACTGGATGAGGGAGTAGATGAAGAAGAAAAGGATGGCGTGGCGGAAGATGGTGCTGATGATGGTGAGGCTGAAGAAGGCAAGGTTAAAGTGAAGACAAGGATTCCACATACAAGAGACGAATTGCTTCTGAAGATTGAACAACTGAAACTGAAAGATGATGACAATGATGATTTTGGTTCCGATGACGATTACGATGATGATGACGATGAGGAAGACGAAGAGGACAATTTAAGCGATGCCGATTAATTGTAGGCTTTAGTTATTCCATTTTTTATTAAAATATCAGAATGTATTTCATAAATTAAGAAATATAGTTGAATTTGTACGTATACGAGTTTGCTTAAATTTAAATTGTAGGTGAAGTGAGTTTTCAAACTCAGAATCACGAATATTAGGGAAAAAGATCTACATAAAGATCTATAAGCACGCTCAATTAATTGTCCACGTAAATTTCTTACAGTTTGCGTTAAAGATACTACTTTGGAAGTAAGTTTTTAATATTTCCCAATCTTGTTCGAGCGTATGTGTCCCATTTTGCAAATGTCAAACATAGACATGAAAATAAAAATTAACGTTATTCTACCTTTCAAGGTCAAAGTAATCGGTAGTTCAAATTTAAAATGTTGCATGGCTTGGCCTATAATAGCATTATTGTTAATGTAATAGCATTTTGACACGGATTCAAGTGTTAAATTGCAATGGGTTCAAACATTTGAAATCGAGCTGAACTATATTTTGCTATCACTTTCAGACTGCATTCGAAATAAATCTATTTTGGCATGAAATGACATAATAGGCCTGTTCGATTGGGCTTACTAGCTTAATTTTTGTATGGAATTTACTCGCTTAACAAGAAAGTAGCTTACTACTCTCTTAATTACCGAGTAAGGTGGTGCCAGATTTCTATCTTTGATTTATTTAAATAAAACCAATGGATTTTTAATCGAACGGTCCCAACGCCTCTCACTCCCGCCCCTTCCGATCGAGAGGGCCACGTCCCCATAACGTAGGGACAACGTACACACCACAGTCCGAACCATGGCGGCCAAACAGTAGAGGGTGGACACCGGCTACAGATTAAATATCAACAGCCGGTATAACAAAAATATTATTAAACAAAATATTAGTATCACATGCAAATAATGGTATTCTTAAAGTTAGTAACTAAAAATATTAAAGTAAACATATCATAACAAAACTAAACATCCAAACAGGAGAAAATCCTGGACTTTATTATATCGATTCCTAATCCGAAATCTATGATGTGACATAATGAATTGAAATCAACACACATTCTACGAATGGGCTCTGTGGAAGCATAATTCGTACGCTGAAAATCAATATGAAGAAACTGATAGTATCTAGAAGGTCTAAATGGCACATTAAACTTAATCCTAGAAATAATATAGTCAGAAGAGAAATCACCATTTATAACCTTATAAACCATCACGGTGTTTAACATAACACGTCTGCTTTTTAAGGATGGCAAGTCGATCAACTTCAATCTACTAGTATAAGGGGGAAGAACAAAATCACTATTCCAATGTAAGTGTCTTAAGTGTCTTTGTGTTATTGTTCAAATTTTTGAATGAAAATCATAATTTTTGCTATATTTTTACAATTGTTTTATATTTGTAGTCAATTCTTTTCCAGTTCTTTTTCGAATTATAAGAAAATAAGACGGAATTATGGAAATTTATAAGTTATTTATACAAAACAGTGTCAAGAAAAGCCTTCAACAAATGTGAATTTTGACGAGATTTTTATCCCGTCTAAAAATTTATGTTTATATTTTTTTTGCTTTATTTTGGTCTGTAATCAGTTTTTGATTTGAACTGGAATATTGCCCTTCCTCAAGACTTTTTTGCATCTATGTTTTATATTATTTGGCTGCACACTACCTCTATCATGATTTCCTGTCCGTTACGATCTTTTTCAGGAGCTAGGACAATATATCAGTTTAAATGTAGTCTAAGTCGTTTTTATTTAAATTGCAATCACAATTTACTATGCCGTTGATAAACAAGTGTTGGACGAACTTGTTTCTGCAGTGAAAGGAAAAACAACGACGAACACAGATGTTCGTGGAACTTTTTGTTGTTGTACAACTTCGTACTTAAAAGTTCACCAGTGTAAGGCCTGCTTTAGTAAATCTTATCGAAAATAGGCAGCTGATAATTGACGTTGTTCGATTTACTAATCGTTTCCAATAAAATCGCTATTGTTAGCGCAACATCGATGTTCAACCAAAATCTTAATCGATTTAGAAATCACTACTGTGAAAGTTCATATAAATGTATTTTTACGTAGAAATATTAATAAAATATATTGTGCAAATAAGCGGAAAAGTAAAAGTTATCAATAATTTTTCAAAATTTCGCAAATACTGCTAAGAATTTCATAGAAATTATTAAATTACTCGCGAAGTTTTCTATTATTTTTTTACCTTCCCAACAAAAATGTCAACAAATGCGACGAGAAAACGTCGACAGAAAGGAGCCGGTGGTGGCACCAATAATTCTTCCAACAACGCTGCTGGCCACCAGAACCGCAATGGCGGCAAGATGGAAAAGGTTAATATACCGGAAAACGAACGTTTACCGCTGCAGATAAAGATATCGGAGTTCCTAGCCTCCAACGATGATGAGATTGTTTTCAAATTTCTTTCCAACATACATCGGAAATATTTACATCAATATGCTGCTCATCGAGGTCTGAAGAGCAAAAGTTACGGCCACAAGAATAATCGTGAGCTGCACATAAGCAAGCGCAAACGTCTGACTACACTGGGTGATGTTAAACCACTCAATATAACTCCGGCCACACGGGCCATACTACAAAATCTCTTGCCGGCCATACAGTCACAGTTGGTCACCAATCATGCTCTGCTACAATCAAGCGGACATCGACACAAGGGCATACGGAGTGAATCGCTGTCCGTCGCTTTGGGGCCGCGAATGGTGCCACCAAGGCCGCAGCGAATTAGCAATGAATTGTTTCGGGATAAGCAAGAACTGCCGATATACCACTACCAAGCGGAACTGCATCAAATGTTGAAGCAGCATAATGTAAGTGGAAGAAGTGCTCACACTGCACAGTGCAATTTTGAGTTAGTACTTTTGCACAGGGAGCACTGTATCCCCAATAATTTTTACCGTTTATATATACCTCCAATATATATGTGCTAGATAAGAAATTTAAGATAACAGTGGTCAGTAATTGACATCTTTGTCATTTCAATCATTTCTCAGGGACATAAAACATAACATAAAACATAACAGAAAACATATACCAGTTTTGTTTTAGATTACAATATTGCAATGTGGAAGTATCCAGATTATTTATTCCAAAAATAGTCAAACTTTAGGTGGGTTTTGGTTCTATGATAGCGATTTTCACGATTTTGTTGTTGCAACATCAATATATATGTTCTTTGTGTTGTTCATTTTTAATCTCTTTCTAATGGTGGATCTGCGTAATTTGTCTCCAGATGCTGGGAGTAGGTCGGGTGCGTCAGTAGGAAGTTGGTTGGGATGGACAGTCGCAATTGCAATTTGTGGACGTACCATATTGAATGGACAACAACTAAACTTACACTGCAATGGTTGCAAGTACAAATTTAATCAAGCAAAATAGACCAAATTTCCGCAGATTTCGAACATTTTTTAAAAATGCCACTTATTCCGTAAAATTGTTTCACGTAACATCTTAAAATCGCCTGTTTATGATGAAAACACTCCTATTATGTTGTAAAGATAAAATTGAAATCCATGCAGGTTTATGGAAGAACATACGACATAATAACCAAACTATAAAATGAAAGATAATCCAAAGGAATTGAGTAAATCTTTTGGGATATTATTTCCTCTTTTTAATAAGCTTGCTATGCTCGTTGGAATGTTTGCGGACTTCCTAAAGTCAAAAGTTATCGTTTAAAAGACAAAGATATCGCTCAATCTATATGAGAGATTCAGTTGATCCATTGTTTTGCCGTGGGTAAATGCTGAGGTCCGTGCAAAGTACACCGTGTGGGACATTGTCTGACCATACCGACCTCTCAGGACAGATTAACTAATGATCAATGGAACACATTTTATAGTTCATTTACCTTGTGAGCTCTCTCAGGTGATCTTGCCTAAAAAGTACTCTGATACATCTGAATTGTTAGAGGCCAAAAACAAGAGTTTTTTACACATTTTAAAAAAATGATACCAAAAAAAGACAAATGCAGGATTTCTAGTCCATAAGTTTATATATAGCTGCAATGACATTCATCTTCTAAAGATATTTCCTGTGGAAAATGTCAACATTTAATGGACATTTTCCTTTCATAAATGTTGTTAGGTACACTATTCATTAAAGACTGATTTTTATCCCAAAATCACAAAGGGGACGTGGCTTCTAAGAAAGTAATGCCAATTTTTATTTAATAAAATTTGTATGTAAATATTTGAACTCTCCATATTCATTCCTCTCCCTAAAATATAGGTCTTCATTGTTAATGGTGAAACAGGTTCGGGTAAAACCACCCAAGTTCCACAGTATATACTAAACGATGCCACACGAAGAAATCGACCTTGCCGCATAGTGGTAACACAGCCCAGAAGAGTGGCAGCCGTCTCCGTGGCTCATCGTGTTGCAGAAGAAAGAGGAGAGCCACTGGGTGAAACTGTTGGCTATCAAATACGAATGGAGAGTACGTATTCTCATGCTCATACACACAGTTATGCAATTATCTAAATACATTTATTACTTGTCTCAGGTCGCGTTAAGAAGACTTCGAATTTAATATACACAACATCTGGCTGCTTCCTACGCTCCATTATGTCTGATGTCCGTGATCTCTTTCGCAAAGTGACGCATTTGATTATCGACGAAATACATGAACGCGACAAGAACACCGACTTCACACTGATCACCATCAAGGAGCAGCTGAAATTGAATAAAGATCTCAAAGTTATTCTTATGTCGGCTACCATGGATATTCAATTGCTATCGAAGTACTTCGATAATTGTCCAGTATTAAATGTGCCCGGGCAAGGTTATGATGTTAAAATCTATCACTTGGAAGACATTCTATATCATACGGGCTATAGGACCGCTTTAATGGAGAAATATTTACGCTCAATGAATGACAACTTTCAATTGCCCGCAACAATGTTCGATGATAATATTTTGGAGTCGGGTAAGCGAAATACCGCCGAACGTTTGGAAGACGAATACCTGCAGCAGGTTTTGGATACACTCATCGAACAGTGCTGCGACAATTTGGAATCGAAGACTAGAGAAGAGCTGCACGAAATGTTCGATCAGATCCAATACTACATAGAGAGCGAGGGTATGTCCATCAATGCGGGTCATACGGACAGCGGCATTACCCCCTTAATGGCTGGCTGTAAATGCAACATGCCGGACTTCGTACAATTTCTCATACAAAGACAGGCTAATGTTTTGATACGTGATAATGACGGGTATGAGGCCATCGACTATGCTCGTCTACATCAAGATGGTTTGTGTTTACAGATAGTAATGAGTTCGTCGCACTGCATGAATAGAGCGAAACAGCAGGAGGAGTTGAGTCATCAGGACAAGGAGAAACAGAAGGTTCTGTTGGCATATCAGCAGCAGTTCAACGATGACAACGAGGTAGACCATGACTTGATTTTGTCTCTGCTGGAGGGGCTGTATCGCAATGCCCATCCGGGCGCTATAATGGTTTTCTTACCCGGCTACAATGACATTGTTCAACAGAGGAACTTGATTCAGAGCACTTTGCCGGGCGGCACTTATAAACTCTGTATTCTCCATGGCCAAATGGATTCAAAAGATCAATTTGAGGCACTGCATCAACACCCTGTGCGTAAGATTATTTTGTCCACCAATATAGGACAGACTTCTATAACCATACCCGATCTGGCGTATATCATTGATTCGGGCAAAGTTAAGATGAATACTTACGACTCGATAACTGAATCATCACAATTGCAATCCATATGGATATCACAAGCCGATGCTTGCCAACGATCGGGCAGATCCGGTCGTACCCAGAATGGCGTTTGTTACCGCCTGTACTCGTTGGCGAAATATCAGTTTATGCCTCAGTTCAGTATACCCGAATTCATGCGCATTCCACTGACCGAAATATGCCTCTATGCCAAGACATTGGAGCCGAAATGCGAGGTTCAACAGTATTTGCAAAAGTCGTTGAATCCTCCGTCGAGCTTCAGTATTCAAAACGCCCTGAGGAAATTAAAAATTCTGGGCGTTTTCCGTGACGATGAATCGGTAACCGAATTGGGCAAACATTTGGTGGATATACCCTTGGACGTACAATTGGGCAAGTGTCTGCTGTATGGAGTGTTCTTGAAATGCTATGACCCCATACTCACCATATGCTCCTATCACTCGGTCAAGGACCCCTTTATCTTGCCCTCGGACAGGTCGGCCCAAGGCCAGGCCTCATTTCAACGTAAATCCTTTGCTGGCCAATCGTTCAGTGATCAAATGGGCATACTTTCCTTGTATAAATCCTACATGGAAGTTCGCCACAATCCCCGTAAAGTAAGAGATTTCTGCAACAAATACTTCCTCTCGAACTCAGCCATGGAAATGTTCTGTGCCACACGCAAGCAAATCAATGACGTAATGAAGAATAAATTCAATATTAATTACATGGATAAAATGTTCAATAATGACTGGCATATGATACAGGTAAAAGTTGATAACATTTCCAATAAATATGTTGTATAATCTCTTAATGCATTCATCATCATTTCAGTTGTGCTTGGTGGCAGGATTCTATCCGAACGTTGCTCTGATTGACCGCAAAGGCTTTAAGCTGATCTGTGGGGCGGAGAAGCAATTGATCTTGCAGAGATCGTCGTCGCTCAATCCGCCTGGCAAAAAACATCTTAAGGAATTCATCAACCAAATGCCTCATGACTGGATTGTCTTTTACGAAAAATCCCGGATTTCAAATACCTGTACCATCAACATGAACACGGTGGTACCTTCGCTCATGATAGCGTTACAATGTGGCCGTGACTGTGACATACTCAACAATAATGGCCTGGATGACGACGACGACGATGATGATGATGACGTCGTCGACGAAGACGATGATGAGGAGGACGATGACATCCCCGGTGGTTTGGCGGATACGGATTCTGAATCATCCGAAAAATCCCTCGAACTACCTGTACCTTCAAATGATTTCGAAGCCTTGCAAATGAAATTGGCCTTGCAAATTGAAAACATATCGCTTAGTAATGCCAACAGCAAAACTGTTTTGTCGTTGGACAATTGGATAAAGTTCGAGTTAATGTCGGGCGATGCTAAACTACTGCTGCTCATGCGCATTGCTTTGCACACCCAATTTCTGGCGTTTCTAAAAACCGGACCCAATTCCAATACATCAAATGTAGCCTACTGCATACAAAAGCTGTTGCATTCGCTGAATAGCAATGCGCCTGCATTGAAATTCTCAGTTTAACTGCTGCGTTTCATTTCATCAGCTATCAGAGCTATAGAGCTGTAGACGAGGCGTTAGGAGAACGTTGGTTCGCTGGTTTGCATATGATTTCTTTCTTCTTCGTTTTCAAAGCACAATTTTAGGCTTGTATTTGTTATTATCGTTTTCATTTCTCTAGTATATTAAGTAGTTTTAAATAACAATGATTGATTGATGGATTAAGTACACACATACATATATATGAGTACTTGAGAGTTAATTTGAAATTGTATAAGATTTAGAATTTGAACTACATAAACATGAATATTTATTTTAGATACCCCCTTTAGAAATGGAAATAAGTAAAAAAATGCAAATGGTTTAGGAGAAATATCACTACTCATTACCCAATTGTAGGCGATGTTCATGATTTTCCATACTGCCTCAAGTTATGGTCAAAAAAAATCATCTGGACATGCTGAACAATTTCACCACCCACACAAACAATATCGTTTGAAGCACACCCACACATACATACACCTCACCTACACCTATTAAAGAAAGTATTAATGAAAGAAACAAACAGAAAACATCAAGTTATTACGAAACGTTTATGTATAAATAGTATTTGCTTGAATTTCGATAGTTAGAGTTATATTTTCAAGTGTTTTAAATGCTGTTCTACGATGCTTTGTTTTTATAATATTATTGGAAATAAACGCTTTCCTGTTTTCGGCATGTTGTACAATCTTTAAATTAGAGTATTTATTTTCAGTTCCTTTACGTAAAACAAAAACTATGTGAACAACATGAATATTTATATGCATTTTAGTACTAAAGCGAAAATACAAATGATTTTGTAACACATCATTAGCATGCATACAATCCACAGTATGCACATACATATACATATATATAACTATATATATTTATTCAGAACTAATGCTTGATATATTTTCTTTCTAGTAAGACTTATCATTATCTGAATTATAAACGTCATTGAAATCATATTTCGAATAAATTCATACATTTTACACTGTATAATAATTAAAAAAAAAAAAAACAACAACAAAACAAATATCGATGTTTTATTTGATGTCCATATATAGATTTCATAAGACTCATCAAAAAAGGTGTTATTTGGGACTAAATGTGATTGGTTTTCGTCTTCAAGAGAATTTCGAATCGGAATTTATTCTGCGTTCTTCCCACTAAATGCCTATGCAAAGTAATCATAAATAAATTTGCAACCACATATGCCTACAAATGGAAAATATATTTAAATGGATTCAGAATAAGATTTTGAGTAAATCACACCAATTATAACAATATTTGGAAATGTGAATTTCCACTCCCATAAAACAAGAATTGTATAATAATTCTCTGTTATGAAATTGTAGGAATATTGAACTATTTTTCAAAAACTAAATAAAAAATACAAATCCCCATTTCCCAAAATTGTTAGGGAACTTAATTTCATAATAAGGGCGATTTTATGCTCAAATGTTAAGTAGTTGCTTCTTTATTTGAATTTTAGAAAGTTCGACACATAGTAGAGAAGGTAGCTAGCTAGCTAACTCCTCCTCTAACTTGTATTTTATTTCAAATTCTGTTTGTGTTCTAATATATTACTAATGTTACAAATGATGCCTCAGAACCGATGGATAGTTATTTTATTTTAAGGATTGTAATTGTCATTTTAGGGTTATTTGAAGAAAAGAAAAGTTTTAAAATTCCTGTTCTATAAATAAAGAGTGATTTTTTTGAGGTTAGGATTTTCATGCATTAGTATTTGACAGATCACGTGGGATTTCAGACATGGTGTCAAAGAGAAAGATGCTCAGTATGCTTTGACATTTCATCATGAATCGTCTTACAAACGAACAACGCTTGCAAATTATTGAATTTTATTATCAAAATGCGTGCTCTGTTAAGAAAGTTCATTGCGCGCTTCCATTTTATGGTCAGTTTAATCGACCCACTGAAGCGGCTATTCGGGCTATTGTGACTAAATTTCGCACCAAATTTACATTGTTGGACATTAAACCACCAACACGCTTACGTAGAGTGCGAACTGAAGAAAATATCGCAGCTGTATCGGCCAGTGTTAATGATGACCACCAATTTTCGATTCGTCGCCGTTCGCACCAATTGGGTCTCTGTTACTCAAAAACGTGGAAATGCCAAAATTGGACTAAGCGGATGGACCACCTAAGACGCAGCTGCGGTCAACATTTAAATGAAATTATCTTCAAAAAGTAAATGTCATGGACCAATCTAATGTTTCAAATAAAGAACCGATGAGATTTTGCAAATTTTATGCTTTTTTTTAAAAAAAAAAGTTATCAAGCTCTTAAAAAATCACCCTTTACATGTCCCGTATCCTCAAGTTGTAAAATGATAAATAAATCACCATATTTTTTGGCAATCAGTTAAGTTCGGTCTGTCCAGTCTGAGGGGTATGAAGAAAATTTTTATGTTCAAGATTCTTCATAGATTACACGTCGGTTAACGGCAACGTCTATATACTTATGGGTGCCGTGACATAACCTATTTTTTTGTAACACAAAATGCATTTGGGGTTAAGTCCGCCTACCATCTCGCGATGCTTTTTGGAGGTTAACTTCACAGAGGATTGGGTAATATGCCCACTTTCAGTATTGCCTTAAAGCTTCATTGTTAAAAATGGCACACAGTGGTTTAGAATGTATTTTTGGTTTTTTCAATTTAATCCTTAAATGCACAAGCTCGGCGATTTTGATAAATAAATGTAATATGATGAAAATACCAAGTGTGTACTACATGTTTGATACAGAAGATACAGTGAGCACTCCATAAAGTGATTTTCGACTCCGTATCCGGATATTCACCAAGCAGATATACTTTTCAATCAAAATACCTTATACCACACTGTGAAATATGGTATTATAAGTTAGTTTCAAGTCAAATGTTTGTAATACTTTAGAAATAATTGAGATAGACGAATGCTAATGAAAATGAAGAAAATCTGTTAGTTTCAAGTCAAATGTTTGTAATTCTTTAGAAATATTTAAGATAGATGAACATGATGAAAATTTGGCCATATTTTGATATATCCCCCATACAAATGTCTCTTGTTTATAAAAACCGCAATAACTTCCATATTTTTAGTTCGATTTGTGTTTTTGTTGGATCGTTCTTACAAAAAGATAATTTTTGAAAAAAAAAACATCTGACATGTTGGTCTTTCAATGGATAAATTGGGAGGAAAACTTCACATAAGATGTTACAATAAAACCGTGCGACATGGTTTCCCTCCCAAGAACGATATTATATAGAAGTGAAACTATAGGCCACTAATACGAAAACTCATACTCAGTTTTTTATTTCGTGGTCGTTTGTCTTTTTTACAGGACTTTTAATTTCCAAAGGATATAAATGTTTCAATAATTTAGTTTCGTACTTTTGCGTATCATACAATGGGAAAATGGGTACCAAATCAAAGAGATGAACATCTGCTAAATATACTTTTAATTTCATGCGTCTATCTATGCTAATTTAACATTCATGTCGATTATGCACGCCGACGGATTTGCTGCGGATCGGATTGACTCGATCCGCACTCGACTCACTTTGTGAGGAAAATTGTATTATGTAATCCGTCGGATGACTGCATTACCAACATAAAGTCTATATTACATTACAGCTGTCAAATTGACATTTATAAGCAAATGACAAACAAAAGTAACCAATAAAGTGCGCTGACATATTCTTAGATTTGAAATTAAATAAAATAATTGAAATTCTAACATTTTATAATGTATTCATCAATTGGTTTTTTTATAAATTTGGAAGAAAAAAGTGGCAATAGAAGACAGGTACGGAACAGGGCCGTAAGTGTTTTCAAGTTAACCGATGTAATGTAAGTAGAAAAATTCCTTAAGTGAAAAGTGAATAAATTTTATATATTTCCACAGGTTTGTGAAGCAATTTCGGTTAAAACAAATAAAGAAACAACCAAAAAGTACTTTATCCGCATCAAATCAGCGATGATTTTCTGTCGGATATTTTTGTATGTGAAGTGAGTCGCATGAGGAATGCATAATACGAATTTTTCCGCAACGGCATTACCATCGGCTTATATAATACCAAAATACTCAACTGCGGAAAAAATCCGATCCGCAGCCATCCGTCGGCGTGCATAATCGACATGATTAACAACCATTTCAATTTTTCCCCGTTAAAAAGTTTATGTAGATTGTTCATGTTTTAATTTTTAAGGGGGTTATAAATGATTGAATTTCTTTCCAAAAATTAGCTTTATATAAGACTAGAATGTTTTTACGATGCAAATAACCCCATATTTCAGGTTTTACTTCACATTTAACCCACTGAGTATTAACAGCAAGAAAAAATTGCGGCCCTTAATGGGTTATACCTCTCCCACGAGCCCAGAAACCAAGTATTTTCACCGAATTTCTTCAAATTGAGCATAACACGTTATACTTGAAGTGGAAGATCCTATTGTGAAAGTGGATATAGTGGATCCCGATATAAATATTCTTTTCGATTTGGGTCAGGTCATATCAGCCTATGATTAGGAAACATACAAAAATCATTCCCGTTTTCACTTTTTACCGAATTGAATTGTATTCGTATAGAAATTGGAGTGAATCATATAGTCGCCCCCCTTTAGCCTTTCCTTACTTGTTTTATTTATTTTTCCTTTCCCGCAAGGATATCCCCTTGTAAAAGTAATTCGAACGGTAAGTGATGAGTACATTTCGGTTTGGATTACCCCCAATGTTTCTTGGTGATGGGAGTTTTTGTTGGGATTAGAGATGGGCGCGATTCACGTGTGATCGTGAGCAAAATTTATTTTACTCACTTGAGCATGAGGAATGAAAAAATGTTCGTGCGTGAGTCTAATTTCTGCGTGAATCACGTGATTTTTTTGTTGAGTCGCACATATATATTAATTTTTAATATTTTCATTATATTTTTTCACAAATGTGAACATTTTCATTCAAAGTAAAATATGTATGTATATATATTAATTTCTAAAACAAAGTATAATTTCTAATTTTTCTATTATTTATGTAAGCATTCCATGCGCCAACACTAGGCACTGCATTTATATATATACATGAATATATACATGAATATGAATTTAAAACAAACATCGCAAACGTAGAGCGATTTAAATAATATAATTTCGGATTTGCGCGGCGTTTCTCATTTCGATTTAGAATAGGAATATTATTTTCTTTGTGGAAATTGTTTGCGTGAATCACGCGTGATCGTGAAACGTGCGTGATTCAATATTTTTCTTTCGTGAACGTGAGCCAATAATCACTCACGCGCCCATATCTGGTTGGGATGTCTTCGAAGAGGAACATTCCGAAGAGGGAGAGAATGAAAATTTTACGTATTGAACGTGAATTGATTTGAACCCTCAAAGGGGCTACATAAAATAAGAGATTTGAGTGATTTGCTTTGACAAAAAAATTGTGTGTAAACATTTTTTTAAATTTAGAGATTTTTCTTCTTTGAGATATGTACATTAGAGCGTACCAGGTTACAAGTAAAAAAAAAAGTTCGCCGTACACCTTCGAATATGAAGTATTATTGAAAGGTAGTTTCAAAAAAATTTTTTTATTTTTTTATGCCGAACGTTCGGGTCGCGCTTTTACATTTTTCTATATTACTTCTGCATTTATAAACGGATTTTAAAGTGTGATACATCGATTTTTTTGAAACTACCTTTCAATAATACTTCATATTCGAAGGTGTAAGGCGAACTTTTTTTGAGGTACGCCCTAATGTACATGTCATTTCATTTGTGATATTTCCAAAGCCCGAGTACTCAGAGTAGTGGAAATTGCCATATTTTCGGCACACTTATCGTTCTTGTGGGAACTGAATAAAGCTGATGAAGAGAAACACCCTTCCAAGAGGAGATGATTATTGCATTCCAAACCCAAACAAAAGACTTAAGATACAAACTTTGTCCCCTTTACACTACTGCATTGAATATGTGCCGGCAAGTCTTAAGCAAGAAACTTCTTTCGGTGTAGACCGGTGTAGACCACCGGATTGTGGATATTATCTCAAAACGAAATTGAAAAGAAAATACAAAAATAGAAATAAACAACTTTTGTTGTCCACAATAAAGAGCATTTCATCGAAACTCCATGGAAACCAAAAGGGGGACAAGAAAAATTGTCATGCAACTGACACAAGAAATGCACTCACATCGGCTGATGAAGGAGGGAGGGGGGAGGAGGTGTCCGCATTGATTGCATCAAGTCCGTGCGTCTCCAAACAAAAATAGAAATTGCATATCAAATGGTATTTAACAACGAAATTGCAACATACCGGCAAACCGCCAACAAACCGACATAATAAGGCGTTACAACACGATCGTTGTTTGTCTTCCATTGGCTTTTCTTTGTCTCTATGAATTGATAAGTGATGGTGCTTAAACAAGACTCGCTCTCGTATCACCGGCAATATGTATCACAGCATTGTTTGCCGCCAAATGCTCCGATACTCACTCAACAACAATGGGTGTTGTTGGCAGGCGGTCGCTGGTTGCTACTCCGTGCTCCATGCTCCACGCAGCATCAATTCCATGCCATTGAGTGTGAACAATAACGATGAAAAATCGTGAAGCCAATTCGGACACACTCCACCACCACGAGTGTGTGGAAATATACAAAAGCAATTCATTTCACTTTTTTGTCTGCTTTTCTTTTCATTTTTACATCTGAAGATTATAAGGCTCATTGCCCACAAGTCGAAGTGGAAATAACTGTAATGCTCTGAATTTAAAAGCCAAGAAATGTTTGAATCGAATTTTTTGCTTTGGTTTTTCACACTCTCTAGTATTTCCAAGTGGCAAGAAGCAGTGTGAAAAGGCCGGACTAGATCGAAATTGATATACCCTTCTTCAAACAAATGGTGAAAAGGGGGGCGGTTATGAGAAAATAAAAATATGTCACTCCTTGATTTTTTTTCTAAAAAACTTGTTTGATAAATAAACCACATCTAATATGTTACATACCGCATAACAAACATACTATACACTCCATCCCATGGTGTAGGGTATAAAAGTATACAAATGAAAACCAAAATAAAAACCATCATCCGCTCATAAAAGATTCATTGAAGCAGCAAACAAAAAAAACAAAAAACATAAAAATATGGATGGCTTGTTAGTGAACAACAAAAATTAAGTTAGTAGGCAATTAAGTACTTTTCCCAGTTTTCTTTGAGGTCTTTGCTGGGGGTTTTGTTTTCATTTCGAATTTTTTCTCTCGAGGTGTTTCAGACAGACATTAATGTTTTTTATGGCTCACATCATCACCGGCAGTAAGGCATTGTACTTATCTAGTTTTTTTCTTTCTTCTTCAGCATTTCATTCATGCCCTGCAGTGTGAAAATCAACTGCATCAATCAAACTTCAGATATCCCAGTAAATAGAGTGTTCTGCTGATGTAGAAATATTAAATTAAGAAAAGATCAGTGGTTTATTATTGAAGTATATTCCCGATCGAACCGAATAATACCTCAAATTTAAGGGAAACAAATGTTGCGATTATATCTTTCACGTAGAAACAGTGGTTTAGTAGCGATCGTTATAGAAAATCGAAATAACGTGTTTTTTTTTTTGAAAAAAAAAAAAATAGTTTTCTTTATCGAGCTAAACTAAATTTTATCACAAAAATAAAATTATATCGGAGAATAACAAAGCTTTTCATAAAGGTTTTTAAAATTTTGAAATTTAAAAAAAATAATTTTATTTTTTATTAAAATTAAAGGGTTATTTTTAAAAGCTATAGGAAAGTTTTTCAAAAAAAAACATAAAATTCAGAAAAATGCATGAAATCTTTATTTGAATCGATAGTACGGTCCATATAATTTAATGTTTGAAGATTATTTCGTGCAAATGTTGACCTTGACTGCGCCTCAAATGGTCCATCCGCTTAGTCCAATTTTGGCATTTCCACGTTTTGAGTAACAGAGGCCCAATTGCTGCGAACGGCGATGAATCGATAATTGATGGTCATCATTAACACTGGCCGATACAGCTGCGATATTTTCTTCAGTTCGCACTCTACGTAAGCGTGTTGGTGGTTTAATGTCCAACAATGTAAATTTGGTGCGAAATTTAGTCACAATAGCCCGAATAGCCGCTTCAGTGGGTCGATTAAACTGACCATAAAATGGAAGCGCGCGATGAACTTTCTTAACAGGGCAAGTATTTTGATAATAAAATTCAATAATTTGCAAGCGTTGTTCGTTTGTAAGACGATTCATGGTTAAATTATAGACCAAACTGAAGATGTTTGACAGTGAACAAAACAGGAAACGTGCGCCAGCTGTTTAAACCAGTGTTGCCAAAAAGATAATAGCTAAAAAATCACCCTTTAGAATTATCGTCATAGGTACCCTTATTATTTTTGAAGTATAAGCTCGATCGAGGCAACTAATACCTCAAATTTAAGTATGTATCTTCCAAGTAGAACCAGTTCTTTAGTAGCAGTCGTTCAAATAAATACGTGTTTTTTTAATCGATTTTTTATTGACGATTTACCGAGCTAAACAAAATTTTATCACTAAACATCGATTTGAGAAAGGCAAAACAATCACCACTTGTTTTGAAAATCAAAAATTGTCTAAATTTTTAAATTTGAACTACCCATTACATTGACTTTGAAAGGTAGAATAACATTCATTTTTATACCCTCACTCTACAGAATAGGAGGGTATATATTATTTGGGACAGAAAAAAAGTGAGGAGTGACTTAAGACCTCAGGTGTATTTGGACCAAATCAGTTTCGCAACTTTTTAAGTTCTTTGAGCCATGTTCGTCCGTCCGTCGTCTCATAACTCTCGAAAGTAGTTAAGGATTCAATTCAAACTTTGCACATGATAATATATTTCCCAAACTTAGTTTAAGTTCGAAGATGGGCGAAATTGCCACGCCCCTTCTGGTACCTCCCACACAAATGACCCATATTCTTATGTTACATTAAAACCACTGTAACTTCCACACGGATATTCAGAATCCGCTATATTTATACCCTAAACCACTTCGTGGACTAGGGTATTATATGTTAGTTTCGCGTCAAATGTTTGTAACACCAAGAAATATTCTAGCTAGACCCACCTTTAAGTATACCGATCGGCTTAGAAACACCAGCTGAATCGTTTTATCTTGATAATATTCTACAGATCATCAAATAAAAATACCTACTTTGAAAGTGATCTATAAGGGGCTACGATTTAATGTAGCGCCCTTGCAAATGGGCCCCAATTTTTACTTTTACCTTAGATTCCATAGTTTAAATCAGAAGTTTATCAAATTTTGCAGATCATGTTATATTTCAACTAGAAAGAGCTATTATGCAAGACAAATAAATGGGTCCATATTCTGGTATAAACCCGATCAAATGGGGCCTCCAATTTACACTATTACCGCTATAGAACCTACATCTTACATCGAATTTTAATAAAATTTTGCAGATCATGATATATTTCAACTAGGAATACCTACCTAACTATATAGGTGCATGTTTTTGGTACATACCTCAAGTGTTGTGATAGGCACCCTACAAATATCCGTCCGAATTATCTTATTACTCATGTAAAATTTGCATTTGTAATGGGATCTTGATCAAGTTTTCCATATCATGTTATATTTACTCTCGGAATACCTATCGGTAAATTAGATCAATGGGTCCATGTTTTCAAATACACCTATTTTCACTAAAATCGTCATATTACCATGGACCATATAAGTGCACCATTACGCAAATATATGGTCACCGCACATATGCAACTTCCGATTTGTTGATAACACTCTGGATTCATCTTATTACAGACAATCTTGATGAAAATGATTGTTATATTTTTCACTAGGCGCAGCTATAATGAGATGAGATCACACCGATTTTGTTTGTGTATGGGCCCTCGCATGTATGGGTAACAAAATGTAAAAGATTTTCATCAATTTTACCATATTTGATGAAGTTGACTAACGATTAATTTAAAGTATACTGTATAATTTATATGAACTACATAAAATCACCCCATAAACAACCTGGGCTCAGTAATCAAATCGAGGTATATACGCAGGGAGTGGTCTAGGGTATGATATAGTCGGTCCCGTCCGATTTAGCCTTTCCTTACCTGTTTTTTATAAAAAAAATTATTTGTACAGAGTAGGAGGGTATAAATCATTTGACACGGAAAACAAGTGTAACGTATTGAATGAGTGACATAAGAGCCTAAGTATGTTTGGACCAAATCCGTTTCATGACTTTTCAAGTTGTTTGAACACGGACATGGTTCGTCTGGCTGGCTGGTGTACACGATAACTAACGAAAGGAGCTAAGGAATCAATTCAAACTTTGCACATGGTAATATTTTTCCCAAACTTAGATTAAGTTCGAAGATGGGCGAATTTGCCACACCCATTCAGGGACCTCTCACACAAATGACCCATACTCATATGTTAAATTAAATGCAATTTCCAAACGGAACTTCGGAATCAACTCTATTTTGGTATTTGATAAAGTATTTATAATCACTTTAAGTGTAGTAAATATGGTGGGTTTTGCCACGCCACTTCCAGTACTTCCCACACAAATCACCCTAAACTACGTAAAATTAAAACTGTTATAACTTCTATACGGATGCACAATGGAACCACACACCAATTTGAGAGGCAAGTAACATATTTCTGAAAGTAATAATGACGATTTTTGCTAACACTTAAAAATGGCAAAATATAAAAATTTGGATACAGGTGGAAACTCGTTTCTTTAAACCATTTTTGATATTTCAACCAAAAGTAATATGAAAACACATCTGTTGTAAAACGAAAAAGCACAAGCTAATAACTTTTTCGAAAATTAGAAAATACTAGCACAGATTTAATCAGAAATTAAAAAAAATAATAATGTAAGAAGGCGTTAAGTTCGGACGGGCCGAATCTTATATACCCTCCACCACGGAGTGCATTCCACAGTATTATCAGCAGATTAAAAGATGCCGACATAGAAGTACAGAACCATATTACGAAAATTGTGATATGTTTATGCACATTACTATATTTGATTACTATTTCATTATAGTTTGAAATAGTAATCAAATATAGTATAGTATACTTATGCGCACCGTTTAAAATCTACTACTATAAATAAATACAATGATGTAATTGTGAAAGTAAACATGCCGAAAATATTAGGCGATTGTCAGTCGCCATTAGGGATAAGCATTTTCAGATACAAAGTGACTGCATTATTTTGATAAGAAAAGTACAAATAAAGAGTGATTTTTTTGAGGTTAGGATTTTCATGCATTAGTATTTGACAGATCACGTGGGATTTCAGACATGGTGTCAAAGAGAAAGATGCTCAGTATGCTTTGACATTTCATCATGAATCGTCTTACAAACGAACAACGCTTGCAAATTATTGAATTTTATTATCAAAATGCGTGCTCTGTTAAGAAAGTTCATTGCGCGCTTCCATTTTATGGTCAGTTTAATCGACCCACTGAAGCGGCTATTCGGGCTATTGTGACTAAATTTCGCACCAAATTTACATTGTTGGACATTAAACCACCAACACGCTTACGTAGAGTGCGAACTGAAGAAAATATCGCAGCTGTATCGGCCAGTGTTAATGATGACCACCAATTTTCGATTCGTCGCCGTTCGCACCAATTGGGTCTCTGTTACTCAAAAACGTGGAAATGCCAAAATTGGACTAAGCGGATGGACCACCTAAGACGCAGCCGCGGTCAACATTTAAATGAAATTATCTTCAAAAAGTAAATGTCATGGACCAATCTAACGTTTCAAATAAAGAACCGATGAGATTTTGCAAATTTTATGCGTTTTTTTTTAAAAAAAGTTATCAAGATCTTAAAAAATCACCCTTTATTAAAGATATCCCCATTCGCCCCATTCTCCGCCCTAATGTACAAATTTGGAAAAATATGTTTTTTGTTTCGAGTCTTCATAGTCAGACCACCGAATTTCATGATGTCAACTTCAGCGGTTTGGAAGGTCCCATTTTTATTCTTTTCTTTTATTTATTCTTTTTCACTTCTTTGGAAACACTTCTTTGGAAACAATATTTTACTTTTTATCAGTTTTTGTTTTCACATAAGAACTACTTTTCATACAAGTCGTTTAGTCGAAATTAATGTTCCCTATAAACCATTTAAACATTTATCTTGTCTCAAGCAAGTTACATACATATATTCTAAATTTCAGTTTTGATGAAACAACTTCTTTGAAAAGAAGTTGTTTTGTTAAAACAAAATGTATATATGCAAAAAAATATTAAATACAATTTAGATGTTTTGTCAAAATGATATAACAATTTTATTTCTTGCATTTTAGAAAATTATTAAACTCTTTCAGATAAGATATTTTATCAAATATTTATTCCAAATATAATGAAAGAAGTTGATTTGCCAAGAACTGTAGATTTTTAACCAAATGGCGTAGAAATGCAAGGATTACACCAAAAGAAGCGTCTTATAAATTTATATTTAATATAAAAATCTTGCAAAAATATCTTATTTCGAGAGAAGTTGTTTTGTCAAAAGTTCACAGATATATAATGGAAATAAAGTAAATATAAGGCAGCAATCATAAATACCCTTAATATTGGGGGATAGAGAGAGTATTTTCGGCTGCAGTCCTTTGGTTGGTTGTATTTCCATCTATTTTAAATTCAAAAGTATACATTTTGAAAATACATTATCTCTCACGTACGCAGTATAAGACAACTTCGTGATTCTACCATTTTTTGTCGTAAAAGCAACAAAATAAAGTACGAATTTGAAAAAAAAAAAAATATTTTACGTGGCTATGCACTCAGAGGAATGTATATACCCAATTCCATGATACTATCTGCGGCCATTTTGTTGGTACCAGTTTATCCCCTTTTTCGCATTTTACTCCTTAAAAGTACGACTTTCGAAAATTTCATCATTCTAGCTGTAGCCTTTTAGTTGGTACCATTTTTATCCCTCTGCTCCCATTGAATCCCTTGAAAGTACGAATTTGGAAAAACGTTTTTTTCGTGTCACTCAGTCAGAGGAATGTATACCGCGAATTTCATGGTTCTAGCTGCATCCATTTGTTTGGTACAATTTTTATCCCCTTTTCCATTTACACCCTAAGAGTACGAATTTCGAAAATTTCCTTAATTTTATGTGTGTACGCAATCAGAAGAATATATACACCGAATTTCATTATTCTAGATGCAGCCGGTACTATTTTTATCCCTCTATCCCCATTTAACCCCCTAAAAGTACGAATTTAGGAAAAATACTTTTATATATTGTATCTACTCTATTAGATATATACACGCCAAATTTCGTGTTTCTATCTGTTGTCGTTTTATAGGTACCATTTTTATCCCTTTTTTCCCATTTCGCCCCCTACAAATAAAAATCACTCTATGGTGCCCTTTTATAAAGGGAATGCGAATTGCAAATATCAAGTAAATTCAAGCTAATATGTTCAAAAAACATGCTGAAATACTCTATATATTAGGGGTATTTTCAGTCCTTGTGAGGGAAAAAAAGATTTGCCTCCCCCGTACCATGCAAGACACATATGTATGCGGACTATATTAAACTCTATACCGATCTGTCAAATATTTGCACCAAACAAAAAAACAAAAAACAAAATCCCCGTTCAGCAGTCATAATGAGAAAACGAACGAATATCCATATTCCCCAGGCATTGTTTGCTGGGACGTGTCATACTGAATGAACTAATACATAATTATTATCATCATTCATTTTTGCTCCGATTATAAAGCATTGTAGTTTATGTTTTGGTTTGTTGTGGTTGGTTTTCCTCAGAAGTCAATTGCATTCATTATCCAATTGCCAGTGGTTCAGCGCAGTTCAGCTCACCACAGTTCAGTTCAGCTCAGATCAGTCTATTCTTTGTTTCACCTGTCTGGTCTGTTGATCGCCAAACTACAATCCATGTCGATCGATAATAATGATTAATGTTCCAGTTATTTGTATATCGCTTACAAAAGCATGGAACAATTTAAAGAAAAGGCGATAAAAAAACATGTTTTGTACAATTTACATAGATATTTCTGCATGTAAAAGTATGTACAATGTAGATATGTATGTATTCATGTTTGTTGTTAGAGGATGTCACTTGGTATTGTAAAATGTTCAATGGAAATTTCTTATTTTTTGTGCATTTTATATATACAGCTTTTTCGGATTAAATAAATTTCATATTAAATTAAAGGTAAACAAACAAGTTTTCACAACTAAATAAGTTGGATAAATTCTATGTTTTAGGAAAAGAAGTAAACATTAGGCTGTCTAATAAAACGATAATTTTGCTATTTGGATTTCCAACAGCATACAAATAACTCATATTTCGGCGACGCACAGTGGTTCATTATCAAAATCCATCGGCCAAAATTCTATAACTTTTGTTCTAGTAGACATTTTTGAGTTCTGTAAAAAAAAACAAAATTAGACAAGGACCCAAGGATTATTTCGAAATACTAAGATTAAAAATCTGGAAATCGGATATATTTTAGAAATCGGCCCAATGTTGACTACTTTTCGTATTTTTCGATTTGTAAGAATTTTTTTTCCGTGTTTATGTTTTTTAACATATTTTTAAGTATTTGTTCATAATGCGAAGAAAAATTTTATTTTTTTTTGTTTTACAGATTTTCACGTTTTTTGAAAATTGAAAGAACGTTATTTCTTTTTTTGACTTTGTCGAACTGTTTTTCACCCATTTTAAGAGATTTTTCCCTCAATTTTTTATTAGAAATTCTGGGTTCTGGTTCTGGTTTACAGAAAATACAATAGCCAGTGCTTCACGATCAATTTGAGACTAGTTTTTCTCTGCTTCAGTAAGCGATCTCGAGACAAATGCGATAGGCCGTTGTACGTCTCCGATCATAGATAGCAATTCCAATTGGAATTATAAGAAACGAGCACACGGTCCATAGCTATTCCTCCCTTAATGTCATTGAATGCTTTTTCACATGATGATGTCCATTTAAATTTGGCATCCTTCTTGATGAGGTAACGTAGTGGTGAAGTAATAGATAAACAATTCGATATAAATCTAGAATAGTATGTAAGCATTCCCAAGAACCGCCGCACATCATCAACTGATTCAGGTTTGGGTAGTTCTGTTATAGACGAAATTTTTGATTTTGATTTAAGAATTGTATTAATTTTGATATTATGACCCAAAAATTCGATTTCTTCTTGTAGGAATCGACATTTGTCCTTATTCAGATGCAAATCGTACTTTTTCAGTTGATATAAACATTTCAATAGATTTCCTATGCATTCTGATTTCAAAGTCTGCTTCCATTTTTGGAACGTCGTGTAAAACTTGATTTAGAATTCGATTAAACTCTGATGGTGCTGTCTTTATACCAAAAGATAATCGGTTCACTTTATAAGTACCACAATGTGTATACATTGTTAGAATTTCACTTGATTCGTCATCGACAGGAATGTGTAAGTAGGCCTTATACAAATCCAATTTGCAAAAATATTTTGAATTGCGCAAACTGTAGAAGATATTTTCTATCTTCCTTATGGGGCTATGGGCGTCCACTAAACGACCGTTTACGCCCACTTTATAATCAACGCATAAACGTACTGCGCCGTCTGCTTTCGGAATGTCCACAAGTGGCGAACCCTAACCCTCGCTAATCTCGGTTTTCGAAATTATGCCCCCTGCCTCTAGCAGGTCGAGCACAATGTTGACTTTTTGGACTAACGCATATGGAATTACCCGCTCCCTAGTGAATATAGGCTTCGCAGTATTTATCTGATTTGTGGAAGAGTTGATCTCATTTAAATTTATGTTATTATCTCATTAAATTTATTTTATGTTATCGAATCCTCTGGAACAATATAGATTTTGTCAACAATTGATATACCTCCATATTCTCACTTCACAATAATTTTCCCATCGGGGGATCGCATTGGTATAAGACCGAAATGAAATAGTGGCTGGTAGAATTGGAACATTGAGGTTAAGTTTTGAAAATTGATTCCTTGCTGAAAAGGTGTATCCCGATCCCGTATCGATATCAAACTGTATGGGGTTATCTTGAACGTTTAGGGTTATGAAAAATCGGTCAGAATTTGTTGAACTGTTTTAATGTATATCGACAACGCTTAAGACTCCATATTGATGTATATCTTGAACTTGATTAGTTATTTCTTGATTCGAGTTATCATCTTTCAAACGTGCCTTTATACATACCTTAATCTCATGACCAGTTTTATTACATTCGGAACATCTAAAATTGTTTTTGTTGCTACGACAATATTTTGCATAGTGGTTGTTCTTACCACATCTTAGACAAAGTCCATCTAGGCCCAGAGCTTTATAATCAATCTCCTGCTTTGTTTTTTTTTCGGTTCGGTTTTCTTTGGTATTTTTGTTGATATTTCACAGCTGTACTCGAAATTTTTCTGTATTTCCTGAGGATTTAATCTAATTGTATTATTGGCAAGTTCCCTGGAGCCGTTTTTCGCCCCTTCAAGAGCCAGTGCCTTATGATACAATGTCTGAGCATTCGGCAATTTCACCTTTAGTCTGTAGCAATTGTTCCCGAATATTGTTGTCTTTAATGCCACGAATAAATTGAGCACGGAGAAATATGTCAGCTACGGACTTTTTGCATTCACAATAGAATTCGCAATCATTGATGTCTGTCCATAACGCTGCAATATATACTGCTATCGATTGTTGGTCTACTCGATATTTCGATAAAAAATGAAGTTGTGAAACCAGTACATTTTGTTTCGGCGATAAATGTTCCTCCAAAAGTTTTACCAATTCGTCGTATTTGAGCTCACTTGGATCTTTTGGTGACGCTAGAGCAGCAACAATGTTAAAACTTTTGGCGCCAATGGAATTCAGCAATAACCCCGCACAATACTCCTTATTGTTGTTGATATTTTTCATGTGGGTGTAATTTTCAAACCTCAATTTATAACTCCGGAATGATTCCTTTGAGGTATCCAACAATTCAAAATTCGTAACCAACGTAATATTTGTGTTCAACCCCAATTGATTTGATGAGCCTGTAGTTTGTTACCTTTTCCAAAATCTTTTGCTGTATTTCCAGAAATTTGGCAAACTGTTCGGCGTTCATTGTGTAATATGTTTTACCACTTGATTTGATAATAATTGATGATTTAATTAGTGTTGGGCATTATCGTTCACTGAACGGACCGGTCCTTTTCGTTCCTATCCGGCAAAGGAACTCGTTCAGTCATTTCGTTCCATCGTTCCTTTAGGATCCTTCGTTCATTTGACATATTCATTCATTCTAACGTCAAGAAATCTGTTAGTTTTTGTCATGAACGTGATAAAAACAATTCTTCCAAACAAGAAAATTTGAAATATATTTAAGTATGTATAATTTAATTTAATTAAAAATATTTTGCTGGTTGTATTTAAATAAAAACAATTGCTAAATCCCTGTTATGTGTATGTAATGTGACCGGAATGGCAGCACTAAAAATCGTTCGGAAAAAGTTGTTGCAACAACTAGTCAGTGTTCAATGGTGAAACGAACGAAAGTATCACAGAACGAGCGAATGAGCGAGGAACGAAGTGAACGATGGAACTGAAATGACGAAAGAGCAGGAACCAGTTCCAATCATTTCTCCAAGTGAATCCTCCAATTGAACGAGTTCGTTTCGGAACGACCCAGCTCTAGATTTAATCGATGATTGATTCGTGGCCAATTATTGTGTATTTTATATATAACACGCTTTATTTTATACAAAAGTAATTTAATTTACAGAAATAATAGAAGGTATGATATGATGTAAAGCTGTAGCAAGAAGAGAATGACAATTTAAAAAGTAACTATATGATAATAACAGATAAACGTCAAAAATAGTGAGATCATAACAGTGTTACCCGATTACTGAAGTTACAATATTCGTGCAGGCAAAAGTTACCCTACAAAAATCGGGGAACCCTTCAACCTTTCCAAATATGTATATATTTCGTTAAAGGCTTTTGAAGGAAAACAAGTTGTGTTGGTCCAAAGTCAGACTTTTGTTCAAAAAGGATATTTTTACAATATTCATTACAACCAAACTATATTTGGCAAAAACATAATTTTGGTGTCATAATAAAGCTTTGATTTTGTGAATAAATACACAAAACAAATGTGTTTCAGATCCCAGACATAAAATGTTTTTTTTTGTTGCATAATGTTAGCAAATATTCCGGCGTACTCATTTCCGACTTTAATTTGGTGTGTTCCTATTTTTTCTACATCGCCTCACTTTCTTTTGACTTTCGATTTCATTTCAGTACTTTACGTCACAATTTTTAGAAAAAATAGATTTTTTATTGCCTAAGAGTACATGAAACGTAGACGAAACGATGTTTCACTTAATTATTTAATAAATAGTTCATCATTGTCAGACACCGACAACGACAGACTTAGAGATGAATCTTACACTTTCACTGATTTTTTGTTTTGACGGACACATTTCAGCACTAAGAGGCTTCTGGGCACACTCTGCTGTTAACAATTTTCGGCTTTCAGTTGGTTTCGTTTAATTAACGATTCCCCCAAAGAATTGTTAACAACGCCGAATAATTGATTTTTGATAGTCATGCTGGCTGGGTGGCTAGATGGCTGCCTGTCTGTAGTAACTATCTACATAATATGTGAAATGAATTGATCATGTTAGGCAATTAGCTGACTGAAAGGGAATATTTTAGAAGGGCTTTCAATCAAAACAAAATATTTGGGAATTTGGTGAAAGACAGATAATGAGACCATGGACTTGCGCCACATCATTTGCAAATCCTCTTATGTCGCTAATTTAACAAACACAAAGGCATATTCTATTTATGTTATACCACACATAAGTTAATTAAAATAAATATGTGTAACCTCATTGCTAAGTTTATTTTACTGATTTACGAAAATATATTTGTAAACATTTGTTTACATTCATTTTATGGCATTTTAGAAAAATCAACATGAAATTGTTATAAAATCAGCAATCGTTCGTTATCATCGGTTACATGCTGTTGGTCATGTTTTTGTGTTTTTTTTTCTTCTTTAGTTTGGCCAAAACGCACAAAATTGCAACCGTGAATAAATGAATAAATGTCACGTTGAACGCATGGTCTATGTCCCAAGCGAATTTGCAGAGTTTCGAAATGGTATGTATGTCCATGGTATGTGTTAGCAACTCAAATTAATCCTATAAAGAGCGATCGATGCAGCGCCTAAGCATTTTCTTCCCACCAAAGATAGTTGAAGATGGGAGAAGAGTAAAAAGATCTTAACACGATGAAGAAAATCCAGATAGGTAGGTTTCGGAAGGTAGCGATAATATAAAATAATTCCAAGCGATAAAAACAAATAACAAATATATAAGTAAGGTTAGGCTAAAGTCGGGCGGGGCCGAAGGGTATCATACTCTTCACTTTCTACGTCAATGGAATTCAAAACCGTGAGGATTTTGGAATTTGTCCTATATCATGGACCACTTTTACAATGTATGTTTCCAAGTGAAATATAAGTTGTTCTGATCAAAATCTGTTTAAAGTAAAATCAGCGACATTTGTATGGAAGCTGAACCGATTTAATCCATTTTCATAATAGATGTTTCTAGTTAAAATATAAGGTGTCGTGCCAAATTTGATCAAAATCGGTTAAATTATATGGTTTCTAAAGCGGAAATAAATCAAATTGGAATCGAAATTTGTCTGAACCGGATGGATCAGCCCCACTTTCACCGCAGATGATTTCAGTTGTAATATAAAGTGTCGTGGCAAATTTGAGTAAAATCGGCTAATTTATGTAGTTTGTAGACCGTAAAAAGTCACATGGGGAGTTATATTGTATAGGAGCTATATATAAATCTGAATCGATTTGACTACTGTTCACCAGAGATGTTTCTAGATCAAATGTAAGTTGTTGTGCCAAATTTTAAGAAAATCTGTCAAAATATATGGTTTCGGGAGCGGAAAACGTCAAATCAGGAGCGAAATATATAGGGGATCAATATATAAAAATCTGAACCGCTCTGACTTTCACCACAGATATTTGTAGTTGCAATATAATGTATTGTGCCAAATTTGATTAAAATCGGTTGAATTATCTGGATTCTAGAACAGAAAAAGTCAAATCGGGAGCGAAATTTGTATGGGAGCTATATATAAATCTGAACCGATATAACCCACTGTCACCACAGATGATTTTAGTTGTAATATGTATAAGGTTTTGTGCTAAATTCGAACAAAATCGGTTAAAATGTGTGCTTTGTAGAGCGAAACAGTCAAATCGGGAGCAACATTTGTATGGGGGCTATATCTAAATTTGAACCGATCTTACCCATTTTCAGCTTATTGTTTTCCAATTAGATTATAATATATTGTGTCAAATTTAGAGCGGAAAAAGTCTAATCGGGAACGACTTTTGTATGGGATTTGTATCTAAATCTGTATCGATTTGTATCGATTTGCTTCAAATTAAATAGCGCTCGTCCTTGATACACGAAACTTACTTGTGCCAATTTTTGTTAAGATCGGTCAATAATTGCGACCTCTACTTTGATTACAAAAATAGATGGACATTGCTAAATCGACTCAGAAAGTGATCCTAAGCCAATCTGTATAATAAACAATGGGTCTATCTCGTTTCGTTTTGGGTGTTAAAAACAAATGCACAAAATTGTTGCACAAATGCAAATATACAGTGGTGGTCACGAGTTTAGCACACTTCACATGTGTTGTTTATAATAGCAAATAATTTGTTCTGATAATGAAATCTGCGCAAGATATTTGTTTTATAGTGTTGCTTATGGTGTGATCAGTAAGCCCAATAATTTTTTTCGAATTCTTTTGTGCCTTTTCTTCGTACTCTCATGTTTTTGCAAGTAATTCGTAATCTGGGCTGGACACAAATTTAGCACATTTGATAAAAGTTGTTATTTTCTAATTATTTTTGCGTTTAAATTAATTAATTGGTATGTTTGGGTAATTTTTACTCAAATGGAAGTTATTATGTTACACAAATTATAATTAGACATTGCTAAAAGAAAATAGTGCATTGAGGCGCAGCGTCAGGTTATTATGCAATTGAACGACAGTGGAAGTACCGCTGGGGATATTGCAAACATTATAAATTGATCCAGGCAGATTGTGTGCAATATACTAAGCAATATTGGCACTTATGGGAGCTTCAAAAGTATTGCAAAATGTCCTACGCCGAGAAAAACAAGCAATAAATCGGATTTTTTAATTTATAGAACCTGCGTAGCAGATCCATTTAAAAGCTCAACTGTGATTCAGAGAGATTTTTCGGCAAAAATATACATTAGCATTTCCTCAAGAACCATAAGAAGAAGAACCAATGGAAAAAATGTACTTGGTTGCATTGTTCAACATAAGTCAGACGTATCAAAATATGGCTTACAGTGTCAAATTTAATCTGCTCAGGATCATTTAGAAAAATCCAAGATTTTTGGGAAAATATCGCCTGGATTGGCGAATTGAACATTTGTCGGTGCGGATCTAATAGGAAACAATACGAATTGTGCCCTCCAAACATGCAGCACGACCCAAAGTACAAATCTGAGACGGTAAAGCTTGTTGGCGAAAATCTGATGGTGTATACGGCGTTTTCTGGACACGGCGTTGGTCCGATACACAAAATCGATGCACTAATGGATCAGTATATTTACAAAAATCTATTTGGTGATACTATGATAACATATTCAGATAAAGACATGTCAATTAAGTGGCGTTTTATACACGACAACCGACCAAAACACACTTAACGCCAGTGAAGAGCTGTTTGTGGCTGAACAAAATAGACTTTTAAAAATGGTGCAGCACAGTCACCGGATCTCAATCCTATTGAGAATCTATGGAATGGACTTTAACAACATATTATAGCAATAAAACCCAAAAATTTGCCCGATTTCTTGAATTAAACTCAAAATTCCTCCAATGGAGTCTTTTATGTCTCTAGTGGAGAGTATGTCCAGAAGATGTACAGCTATTACTCAAAATAGCGATTATCCAACCAAATATTAAGTTTATTGGTTAGTTCAGTTTTTTCCGATTTCATTAAAGTTTTTTAAATTTGTTTGCTAAATTACTGTCCAATCACTTTTCGTATTATTTGTACTTTAAATTGCATAAAACTAAAATGCAGCATAAGAACGTTAAATGGTCATCTAATCGTACGTAATATTTTAGAAAAAATACCGGTCAAAAAACATAAAGTTGAAGTTGAAATATTTGCTTTATAAAGTTACATGTGGTGACTGTGCTAAATTCGTGTCCACCACTGTATATATATAGCACAGTAAAAGGAATGTGTTTGACTAATTGCACTATTTTAGCTGAACTCCCTTTTTATGTTTCATTTTCAACAGATTCGACCCGTTTTCGAACAAAAAATTACAAGCGCAGAACATTTTATATCCTCGATCTCATGTTTCTTGATGTAGCCGGTCATTTTATAACTTTTTGCCCCTGTTTCCCAAAAAGTAAACATTTTGAAAAATCACTATAGGTAAAATGTGTTCTTGCTTCTCCCTTGCTGTACTCGAAAAATCCAATTTTATTGCAAATTTCACAATTTTATCCCTTTATGTCCCGCTCACTCCTTAAAAGTACTAATTTCAAAAAATCAATCTATGTTGCTCGTCTACGTGGTCGGAGGAATGTACACGTCGAATTTCACGATTCTACCTACAATACTTTAGTAGGTACCATTTTTATCCCTATTTTGCCTCATTCACACCGTATAAGTACGTTTTCAGAAAAATGTAAATATCCATTTTCACGAATATACCTGTATTACTTAAATTGGTAGCATTTTTATCCCTACTTTCTCTTTCCTCCCTTAAATGTACAAATTTTGGAATATCCCTTTTTGTAGAACGTTTGCATGGTCAGTGCAAGGCATACACCGAATTTCATATTTCTAGCTACTGCCGTTTAGTCAGGACGAAGGTTCGATGTTTATCCCTTTTTATCCCATTTTACCCCCTAAATGTCATATTTGGGAACTACGCTAAAAATTTCTCGACCCTGGCTTCAGCCGTTTGGTCTGGGCGCTAATCAATGATAAGTCAGTCAATCAACCGTTAAATAACTCTTTTATATATATACATAACGGCTAATAATAAACGCCGAGGACTCTATACAAAATCCCCACTGAAGATTTGTCCCCTCACAGGATAGTGAAATACACTATCCTCCTCTCTGTTAGCAAATACAAAACTGACAATTATTTCAAAATTTGGTATAGGCGACGTGACCAGCTTCGGAGGGTCACAGAGGGGCCCACAAGGAATACTTCTGCTCTATGCATGTGAAGAGGATTTGGAACCACAGTGCAGTCGTGAAATTACTATTTTTTCATGAAGGTGTGGCCATTTAATCGCCTGTAACTCCAGTAATTCTTGACCGATTTTATTGCACTATACCTTCTTTGGAAGGTAATTTCCATTATCTTTAAAGTGTCGATGCGAACATTTAGATTTTTACAGTTTTATTTCTTTTATTTTGATTGTCGATTAATTAATTTTTAATTATTATCGGAATTGCAAGAAATCGAAAGAAAATAGTAGCAGAAATTGATTTTACATTTTTTCTGATATCCATTCAACATTAAGGTCAGTAACTGTGTGGCTCCTCACAGTGTTAAGACCGCACATGAAATCTCCAATTCAAATCTTCAGCGACAATCAGAGACACACAGAACACAGTTCAAATCGTGTGGTTGCCAAACAACTTATCGTGGACGCAACTATGCAACCGGATAACTCCTTTCGGCGACGTTTACTGCCAAGACACTCGCTTATCTCTTTGGGTGTTCAAAGGCAAAAAACAACAAACACCTTCAACTCGTGTGTTTTTGCCTTTCTTCATCATCATGCATCAACATACATATTCCCCCGTTGCATGACGTTCGTAAAATGCGTTTACGTTATATATTTTCTTTCCCTCCACCAAACGGATTATTCATGGAAAAGGCGTCGTCAGTCAAACCATTGTCTCTTCTTCGTCGCCTATACTGAGTGACGAGCGATGGCTGGAAAGCTTATAAATATTGCTTCATGCAATATGACTATAACAAGTTAGGCAATGACTCGGCAGTCAGGTCAATCCTACTAAAAGTGCATGTTCATAAGTACGACGTTGTATACCTACTTAAGAAGTATGTGTGGATTATGCAGTGTCAGCTTGGATTTGCCATTGCATTCCAGCCAAACAATCACCTCCATGGAGATGTTCTTTGAAGAGTTAGGCAAAGAATATTAAAAAAGTAATGATGTCAGGGAGTTGTTTTTGTTCCACAATTTCTATAATGTGCCATTATTGGAATTAAGGACATTAGAACTGGTTGGGTTTAGCTTCAATTATACTCCTTAATCAAATATGTAAGTGCGAGTTTTTATTGAATTTTCAGTGTAGATAGAGGTTTCAAAGTCACTCTGTAAATACAGAATATGCAGTGGTACTTGCCTGATGATTACGTTGGAAATGTTATCTAGGCTTCGAGATTACAAATAAGGTCATCCAGCTAAACTAGAAAAGATTAAGAAAAATATGTATATTGTTAATAGGAATGGTATTGTTAAGCTTTACAGACAGAAAATATGTATATATAAATATTTATGCAGTAGATATTGTAAGAATGAGTTATTTAAAAAAACGCTTGTTTCTTAAGTCTTTTGTTTTGCAATAGGAGAAGTCAAAGAAAAAACGACGACTTTAGACTCCCCCACTTATAGGGGAGTGACAATTATTTTAGGTATTTGTACATTAGGGCGGATTTTTTTATTTAACATGGAGTGGTCATAGGAGGGAAGTCTATTTTGGAAGACTTAACAGTCAATTTCAAGTTGTGACAAAAACAAAAAATCGTTTGCGTTTTGGAAAAATTCTGATTATTTTACACTAAAAGTATTCTATCATCCTAGGAGGCAACCGACTTACATATGCATATATAACGTGACCATTTTCATTTGGGCAAAAAGCGGGATATGGCGGGATCTTGTGGTAAAAAAGTGGGATCGTAAAAATCTAACCAAAAACGTAAAATAAAAAGATTCTGGTACTTTTATGTATTATAAATTAATATAGCTGTGTTTAGAATATATTTTTCTGATTTTTTTCTTATCGTTATGGTGAGTTTTTCTATCTTTAGGTGAACTTAAATAATTTCTATATGTGCATGAAAAGTAGCTGCAGTGATGGCTTCTTGTAAGTAATGCTGCGTTCAAATAT
This sequence comes from Polietes domitor, assembly GCA_947397865.1. Lineage (NCBI taxonomy): Eukaryota > Metazoa > Arthropoda > Insecta > Diptera > Muscidae > Polietes > Polietes domitor. The sequence continues at coordinate 132,678,702 of OX377620.1, forward strand.
GCACTCAAGATCCACTTTGAAGGGAGTTTGGCCACCAAACCATATGAAAAATTCGATAGGTTTAGAAACTATTATTTTCCGATGTAATCTAAAAATAAGAAAGAAAAAATCCTAATATATAAAAGGAATGTCTCATTAATTTTGTAATTTTAAGAATTGTAAAAACATGATCAAATATCAAGTCATAGTGGACTCCAGGCACCAGTATAGAAGTTAGAAGTTATAAATGATTTAATTTTAGCTAGGATAGGGACAACTGTGTGGGAGGTGCTAGAAGAGGCGTGACTAAAGCATAAATATTTTATTGGTTGAAAGTGATTATAAAAAGATTTTTAAATATAAAATTGCTATTGATTTCGACAATCCAAATGGAAGTTATATTAGTTTTATTTTAAACAAAACTTATGCCAATTTATGTGGGGGTATCAGAAGGGGTGTGGCAATATCGCCCATATTGCTGGTTAATGCAACGCCTATAAAAACATTGTCGAATGTAAAATTTGGGGGCATGTCCATCATCCGTATATAAGTTATAACAGCTTTAATTTTACGTTGATTTGAGTGGGTGGTAATAGAGGTGGCATGTACACTAGAGCGTACCAGGTTACAAGTAAAAAAAAAAAAAGTTCGCCGTACACCTTCGAATATGAAGTATTATTGAAAGGTAGTTTCAAAAAAATTTTTTTTATTTTTTTATGCCGAACGTAGGGGTCGCGCTTTTACATTTTTCTATATAACTTCTGCATTTATAAACGGATTTTAAAGTGTGATACATCGATGTTTTTGTCCGATTTTTTTGTCTTTGAAGTCATTGAGCTCAAACATGATTCATGATTTTATGCGAGCTTTAATTTTCGATTATTAGAGTGGTACATTAGGGTAGTAGCAACTGAGAAATGATGGGTAAGTACCAGAAGGGGGTGCTTGAGCTCAATGACTTCAAAGACAAAAAAATCGGCCTCGTCGAGACAAAAACATCGATGTATCACACTTTAAAATCCGTTTATAAATACAAGTTATATAGAAAAATGTAAAAGCGCGACCCCTACGTTCGGCATAAAAAAATAAAAATTTTTTTTTTGAAACTACCTTTCAATAATACTTCATATTCGAAGGTGTACGGCGAACTTTTTTTTTTAGGTACGCCCTAATGTACACCTAAAGTGATTAAAAAACTTTAATAAATCGCAAAATATAGTTGATTCCGAATATCAATTTGAAAGTTATACGGGTTATAATTTAAGATTGGAATATGGGCTATTTGTGTGAGAGGTACCAGAAGGGGCGTGACATTTGCGTCCATCTTCGAACTTAAACTAAGTTTGGGCAAAATATTACTATGTGCAAAGTTTGAGTTTAGTTTAAATTCCTTAAATCATTTCGACAGTTACCGTGTACACCAGCCAGCCACACAGACGGACGGACATGGCTCAAACGACTTAAAAAGTTGTGGAACAAACATATTTAGGGTCTTAAGTTACTCGTTCAATGCGTTACACTTTTTTGCCCTCCTACTCTGTAGAGTCAGGGTATAAATACTTTCAAATAGCTAACATTCTAACGAAGAAAATAATGTCTATATGTAATAGTAAAAAATTTTTCTAAAATAAATTATCTATACAAAATTTTGTGTTGATTTTATGAATCATTATGCCCCAATGAACACAAAAATAATTTTTTAAGTTTCTGACATAAAATATTTATTATTAATTGTATAGTTATTTCAATAAGCACGTTTGTGTCTTAAGTCTTTCGTTTTGCAAATAGGAAATTTAATATATATAATAATGTAAAATGAGAAACGGTATAGAGAGGGTTATCGGCTTATTTTCCTTTTAGAAACCCTGCAGAACTGGGACTTTTTACTGATAAATGTCACTTAATACCATCTAAGCACGAAAACAAATAAAAGGTTTTAGTTGAAATTAAAGTAAATTACAAGACGTATGTATATATATATATAACAAGTTTGCGTATATTCATTTACATATTTCGAGAGTTATCGAGAGACGTATGGACGGATGTTTGGAAGGATGAAAGGACATACCTTTGTTCTTAAGATACTATTTTGATATTTTAACCTAATGGCTGACACATTATCTAAGAATTTCTAATGAACTTAAGAATTGTTCTTCATTAATCATTCCTGTAAATTGTTTGGTTTGGTTTGCATATAGTCTCTCTCAATGACAGTTAATATACAATTTTCTGTTTACTCTTTGTCAAATAAAGGCGAAGTTAAATTCAAGAACTGAACTGTAATTCTTCAAAAGGGGAGAATTTTGTGTATTCTTGGAAATTTCGGGTCACAATAAGAAACAAGTACCAATTCGTAAAGAACTGATTTATATCTGATAATCCACTATTATGTACATATATTCAATTTACTTTTGTTCATTCCATTCCATACTTATCTCAAACCGAAGTTTTGTTATTGATTTTTCGTGAGGAAGATGGGGATGTGTTTCTTTATTATCTTTGGTCTCACTCGAAGACATTAAATAAGGGAAGATGTTTTATGACTAAAATTGAAGAACTTTAGTTTACGGGGAATATGGGAAGGAATGTCAAAAGCAAATATATTTCCGTTTTATTTTTAATTTAAATGCTGCTGCCTCAACAATGGTTTTTGTTTTTATACCCTACACCACTTCGTGGGCTAGGGTATTATAAGTTAGTTTCGCGCCAAATGTTTGTAACACCCAGAAATAATGGAGCTAGACCCACCTTTAAGTAGCTGAGTCGATTTAACGATGTCTGTCTGTCCGTCCGTCCGTCTGCTGTCCATCTAAGCTTGTTCGCACTCTACACGTCGCAATTGTTGTCCGATTGTCATGAAATTTGGCAGAAGTTATTTTTTCTGGCCAAGGACCATCGGTATTGAATTTGGAGGAAATCGGTTCAGATTTAGATATAGCCCCCATACAAATGTCGCTCCCGATTTGACTTTTTCCGCCCTATAAAGCACATATAGTACCCGCTTTTCTTCAAATTTGGCTTAACACCTTATATATCACCTTATAATCAAACTAGAACCACCTGTGCTGAAAGTGGGTAAGATCGGTTCAGATTTAGATATAGCCCCCATACAAATGTCGCTCCCGATTTCACTTTTTCCGCTTTAGAAACCACATATTGTACCCGATTTTCTTTAAATTTGGCACAACATTTTATCTATCATTTAGATCTTAAAATACCTATGCTGAAAGTGGGTAAGATCGGTTCAGATTTAGATATAGCCCCCATACAAATGTCGCTCCCGATTTCACTTTTTCTGCTTTAGAAACCACATGTTGTACCCGATTTTCTTTAAAATTGACACAACATCTAAAAATCCAACTAAAAAACCTATGGATCTTGATCAATTTTTCCATATCATGTTATAAAGGGTGATTTTTTAAGAGCTTGATAACTTTTTTTTAAAAAAAACGCATAAAATTTGCAAAATCTCATCGGTTCTTTATTTGAAACGTTAGATTGGTCCATGACATTTACTTTTTGAAGATAATTTCATTTAAATGTTGACCGCGGCTGCGTCTTAGGTGGTCCATCCGCTTAGTCCAATTTTGGCATTTCCACGTTTTTGAGTAACAGAGACCCAATTGGTGCGAACGGCGACGAATCGAAAATTGGTGGTCATCATTAACACTGGCCGATACAGCTGCGATATTTTCTTCAGTTCGCACTCTACGTAAGCGTGTTGGTGGTTTAATGTCCAACAATGTAAATTTGGTGCGAAATTTAGTCACAATAGCCCGAATAGCCGCTTCAGTGGGTCGATTAAACTGACCATAAAATGGAAGCGCGCAATGAACTTTCTTAACAGAGCACGCATTTTGATAATAAAATTCAATAATTTGCAAGCGTTGTTCGTTTGTAAGACGATTCATGATGAAATGTCAAAGCATACTGAGCATCTTTCTCTTTGACACCATGTCTGAAATCCCACGTGATCTGTCAAATACTAATGCATGAAAATCCTAACCTCAAAAAAATCACTCTTTATTTACTTTACTCGGAATATTTGCTGGAAAATTGGCTAAAGATGAATTGATAGTAATTGTATAATTTATATGAACTACATAAAATTGCTCCCATGGAATACCTGGGTTTAGTAATCAAAGCGATGTATATAAACAGGGAGTGGTGTAGGGTATTATATAGTCGGCCCCGTCCGACTTTAGCCTTTCCTTACTATTTTTTTTTCTATTTTTTTTTTATTTAAAGATTTACATCTGTTAACTTTCATAGTTTCAATAGCATTGATTTGATTGATTCCCAACTATTCTAGTTTTAAGTTTTTCGATGGGGTACAATCGCCATATTGCTGTGAATGATCTTTTGTTTTCCACACAAACATAAAAAGTTATAACAATATTTTTAGTACCACAAAAATAAGTCTGCTCTGCTATAATTTACAAACTGGAACTTTTAAAGGCTCCTCCTCCTGCCCTATGTTTCACAGGTGAATATATGTATTTTATGTGTTTTCATTTTATTAAAGAAAAGTTTAATTTTAGAAAATTCAATTTCAAGCAAGCGAACCCACAACATCGCCGCTGATTTTTTGGTGAAATGAACAAAAAATAGGCTTGCGGACCTGATACGACCATCATCATCAATTCAATTGAAAGAACAAGTAAAAAGTCAAATAAGTTCAGCTGGGCCGAACCGATTATCTACCGAACAGATTATATCGAGTATCATTACTGGAAAATGTTACATTTTTATATATAACCATACAAATTAAAATATTAAAGAAAATAATTTTATAAATAAATATAAAATTTTAATTATTTAAACCATCTGTTTTGTTTTTATATTTGATCTTTTCTTTTCATAGTTTTGTTGTAAGTCTTACTCAGATTCGAGATAATTTGTTTTTACTTTTGTTTTCTTAAAAAAAGAAAACAAAGTATTTTAAAAAGAGGTGTGTGACATTTATTTGGTTCGGTTGCTAGCAGGGCAGACAAGGGACGCTATCAATGCCCAGCGCAATGGAACAACTACTCTGGTTAATTATTGGTTGTCTGTCTGTCTCTCAAACTCAATTGAATGAGAACTTCGGACTTAAACATACACCCAAAAATTCCAATTCAGTAGTTACCGAAAACAAACAAATGTCCACTCTTCTTCTCGTGTGTAATCGCAATTCGCAATTTGCTATGTTGAAGCAACAACATGTTTAAGTCGTAGCTCAGGTCCAATTTTTCAATTGGTGATCTTTTATCATTTTTACAGGACTTTTAATTTCCGAAGGATATATTGGTTTTAATATTTTATTTTCATACTTTCGAGAGACATGCACAGGTGAGTTGAGTATCAAATGAAAGATAAGAGCATTTTTATCAGACATAAAAATGCTAAAAACGTTATGGCTCTATCTGTATTAATTTAGCATTAACAGCCATTTAACAACCATTTTTCTCCCACTTGAAAATACTAAACTTATACAGATATAAGCATTATATTTAAAGTCTTTTTTAACAGATATTCTTTTCTTTTATTTGATATCGATATCGTCTTTGTATGGCTCGTTAAAGCATGAAAATAAATTATTTAAACATCTATGTCGTTAGGAAATTAAAAGTCTTGTAAAAAGGAGAGATTACCAGATGAACAATTGAGTACACAGTTTTTCTACCTATAATCTCTAGTTTTACGTGTATATTGTCTTGCTCCAATAAAATAAATGTAAAATTGTCGCACGGTGTTTTAATTCCAAAAGTAAAAATTTTGAAAATCCATTATCTCTCTTGTACACTGTGTAAGATGCAGTCAGAGGAACTATTTTACCCCTTAAAAGTACGAATTTGGAAAATATTCTTTTATATTGTGTATCTACTCAATTAGAGAATGTACACACCGAATTTTGTGTTTCTAAGTGTTTAGGTGTTGTCGTTTGATATGTACCCCTACAAATAAGAATCACGTTTTTGCTATAAGTGACAGACATATTCAAAAAATATGCTGAAATCCTCTAAACATTAGGGGTATTTTTAGTCCTCGTGAGGGGAAAATTTTCCTCTAATCTACAACTATAAGACATATTCATTCATGCAAAATTTGGACGTCCTAGCTCATTTCGTTTAGAATTTCGTCTTAGAATTTTATGACGATCAATAACATATATTTTATAGGGTCTCAGATCGACATTTGAAGGTGACAAATGAAATGAAAAACTTAGTATACACCCATCCAGCGGTCGATGGTATAATAATAAAAATTAAATGTTTTATTTTTTAATTTTTTATTGGCAAAAAATATTTGAAATTAAATTCATTTTATAATTCCATAAGAAAACACCTCTCAAACGTATCTTCGCGCATCAATATATCTTAACTATGTCAGAAGTAATGGAATTTAGAAAACAGTTGTCGCTATCGCTCACCTCAAATTTCCCTCGACTTAGCAGCGGAACCGCGCCATTTTATTACAGCAAAAAATATTCAAAAAAGAAGATTTTTTTAAATCGTTTTGCAGAGAATTCACACATCGTTACTCACTTCTTTTTTTTCAGGAGACGCAAAAAGACATGCAATCATGAGATCATGTCAATATTCTATATTGGACGTAGAGACCTATGATTTTCCGATATTATGTAGTTCAGAGATATGCAAATATTAAAAATATTAACGAACATTTACAAAACTGGTAACAACTAAACGGCTGCAGCTAGAATCATGAATATGTACATATATTTCTCTGACTACTCAGACGCGCAAAATAGAATCGTTTTTTCCAAATTCGTACTTTGAGAACCTTGGCAGTTTGTAATAATATAAAAATAAGTATAAATTCTTGCACACAAAATATCATAATTTTCCAAATATTATACTGCAAATCGAAAGCCTCTAATTGGCCTGTAAACATTTAAAATGATCTCATGTTGAATGTTGTGTGAGAAATTTTGATTTATGGCGGTGCTATAGGAATTGCACAAAAATATTTCCCTGTTTGATTACATTAAATCAATACACAAAAATGTGTTATTAAATTATAAATGCGTAAATATTTAAGTAGGCATATAAATTGGAAATAAAATCATTACATAGTTGGGAATATTGTTTGAAATTATCATACAATGCAAACACATTGTGTGAGTGAATTAAATAATGATATTAATCAAAATTACAGGCAGCTAGCTGTACATCAACATTAGCCAACATGCGCGTACTTAGGTATGTACGTACATTCGCCTATACATACATATATAACATATCAATAGAAAGAAATGTGCAGAAAAAATAAACAATTTATAAATTTTAAACAATTGAATTTTTATGAATGAAATCACAACTTTTGCACTCGTCTCTATCAAATGAAAACAATAAACAAAGGCCCTGCCCTCCAATATGATTATCATGATTGAAATACAAGACATTTTGTGATTGAAAATAAAAGAAATTTCTTCAATGAACAACATTTTACGATAAAATAAAAACGTTAATTGGGTTTTATCTAAAAAATAATAATAACGAAGACGTCGACTACGAATGTCAAGGCACTTTGAAAGACAGGTAGTTGTAGCTGCGCCGGCGCTTGCTGCTCACCTGTCACAGAGAGGAGATGATGTTGTCATGTGCGATTTTTTGTTTTGTTACGGAGTTGTAGCGTCATATGGAAACCGATTGTGTCGTATAGAGTTGAGAGCGAGAGAGACCATGCTCACATGTACATAATTGCTTTTGCAAAAGCACGAGAAACGAGAGGTGGCAGCAACACACAGAGACGGATCAAGTTTTCGTGGGGCCTAGGTCTGTTAGGTTTGTATAAACTCCAGTAAAGGGTGGTTAAATTTTAAGGGCCGATGTTGATTTTAAATAAAACACAAATTATTTAGGAAATTATTGTCATTTCTTTTTATTATGATAATATTGGTATGGTTCAATTATGTATGAAACAAAATATCGGCCAAATGGCCGCCGCGATCTCGGCGGCACAGCTCCATCCGATGGTCCAAATGTTCGATGACGCTGAGGCATAATTGAGGTTCTATGCCGTTAATGTGCCGATTTATCTCATCCTTTCGCTCTTGAATTGTTGCTGGATTATCGACGTACACCTTTTCATTCAAATAACCCCAAAGGAAGAAGTCCAACGGTGTCAAATCACAATTGACATCGCCACCACGTGAGATAACAGGGCCATTGAATTTGTCGCGCAAAATAGCCATTGTTTCATTAGCTGTGTGGCAAGTGGCACCGTCCTGTTGAAACCACATATCATCCATATCCATATCTTCAAATTCGGACCATAAAAAGTTCGTTATCATCTCACGATAGCGAAGACCATTCACAGTAACTGCCTGACCGGCCTCCTTTTGGAAAAATACGGCTCGATGATGCCGCCAGCCCATAAACCGCTCCAAACAGTCACTCTTTTTGGGTGCATTGGTTTTTCGACAATCACTCTTGGATTATCATTCGCTCAAATGCGGCAATTCTGCTTATTGACGAATCCACTGAGGTGAAAATGTGCCTCATCACTGAAGATGATTCTCTTCGAAGTGCACGCCCATTTTCATAATAAGCCTGAAAAACTTTAACGCGTTGCGCGATTGTGTATCTTTCCATGGTCTGAAATTGAAAAATGTGCGGTTCACATTCAACATCGCCCCTTACAATTTAACCACCCATTCCGTCGACATCACGTAGAGGTGCAGCACCATATGAAGAACATTTTAACATTTCTTCATAGATTCAAGATCTGATATCAGTATACTATTGCCAACTGCTACGCCCACATATAGGGGCGATGCGATGGACGTCAAACGATTAACTTTATTTGGAAGCTTATACGTATTTTGGAGAACTTCAAGGATGGTATAATGGAATTGTTGCAAAATTTTGAAACAACAAGTAAAAAGAGCGTTAAGTTCGACTGGGCCGAACCTTTTCCACCCTCCATCATGTATTTTATTAATGATTTTAGCCACCAGTTATATCACTTCTCCCATTTTTGCCATAAAAGTAAAAAACAAGTAAAAACGGCGTTAAGTTCGGGCCGGGCCGAACTTTATATACCCTCCACCATGGATTGCATTCCACAGAGGTTGTCGGTTTTCGTAGAAGTGCAGTAATATTACAGGAAAATATAATTTTTTAATATAGCCAAACCAAATATTGAAAAATTAATTTTATAAATAAATATAATATATTAATTATTTCAAACCACGCTACCAATACGTCAATACAAAAAATAAATATTCTTATATTTATATTGTCAAAAATATTTTCAAAGCCATAAATATTGGTTGATGGTGGGTGCTATAGTTGGTTGTATTTCCATTCTATTTGAATTCCAAAAGTACAAATTTTGAAAATCCATTATCAGACGTACATAGTGCAAAATAACCTAACTTCATGATTCAACCAATTGATGTAAAAGAAAAAGTACGAATTTGGAAAAAAACTTTTTATTTTGCGTGTCTATGCAGTCAGAGGAATGTATATGGTTGGTACCATTTTTACCCCTTGACGTTTCTAAGCAATTAGAATTTTATAATTCTAGCTGTAGTCGTTTAGTTGGTTCTATTTTTATCCCTCTGTACCATTGTATCCCTTGAAAGTACTAATTTCGAAAAATTCGTCTATTTTCCGTGTCTACGCAGTCAGAGGAATGTATACTCCGAATTTCATGACTCTAGTTGCGGTCATTAGATTGGTACTATTTTTATCCCCTTTTTGCATTTTAACCCCAAAAAGTACGAATTTTGAAAAATCCGTGTATTTTACTTATCTATGCAATCAGAGGAATGTATACACCGAATTTCATTATTCTAGGTACAGCCGTTTGGTTGGTACCATTTTTATCCTTCTATTCCTATTTTACCCCTTAAAAGTACGTATTTGGAAAAAATACTTTTATATTATGTATCTACTCAATTAGAGGAATGTACACACCGAATTTCGCGTTTCTAGCTGTTGTCGTTTAATACGTACCATTTTTATCCCTTTTTGCCCCTTTGGGCCGATTTCGCCTCATATCAATCCCAACCGATCTACGACATTTATGGAAAATTTGAACGTTCTAGCTCCTTTCGTTTAGAATCTAGCGTGCTTTCAACAGATGGACAGATGGACGGACATGGCTAGATCGTCTTAGAATTTTATGACGATCAAGGATATATATATAGTTTATAGGGTCTCAGGTCGATATTTCAAGGTGTTACAAACGGAATGACAAAGTTAGTATACCCCCATCCTGGAGGTGGAGGAAATATTTTGCGTGTCAATGCAGTCAGAGGAATGTATACGCCGAATTCCATGATTCTAGCTGCGGCCATTTGGTTGGTACCATTCCCCTTAAAAGTACGACTTTCGAAAATCTCTTTTTTTTACGTAGGATGTACACAACGAATTTCATCATTCTAGCTGTAGCCGTTTAGTGGATACCATTTTTATCCCTCTATCCTCATATCCGTGAAGACATATTTGGAAAAGCCTTTTTATTTTTTCCTTTAGACCAATTTCGCCCAGTTGCAATCTCAACCGATCTACGACCATAAGACGCATTTATGGACGGACGGACAGACGGATATGGCTAGATCGTCTGAGAATTTTACGACGATCAAGAATATATACTTTATAGGGTCTCAGGCCGATATTTCAAGGTGTTACAAACGAAATGAGGAGGGTGTAAAGATGACAAAATTACTTTTTGTAAAAACCTCTATTTTTAATTTTATGGTTTAATTTGTTAAATCCTAAACATGATATATCTCAAAAACATAGATACAATATTTTGGGGCCCTTACATACAACGATTTTGGGGCCCCTTATTATACGGGCCCATTGGGCTGCACCAAAGCAGCAAAATTGAGTTAGGGTTTGCAACTGCATGACAATGTCGTTGTACGATAGATACTTCAACGGTAGGATGGACGCGTAAATACAGCAACATATTTTTATTTTCGAGGGTCGTACAAAAATGGTAGTAGATTTGAAACATGTATACTATGGGTCACGAAAATAATTGCTACAGAAATGAAGATTGGATTTGTTAATGATGATCTGCAAAATATTTCGTCGCTGGGCCAAGCAATCTGTGAGCTAAATGTTTCTGAAAACACCTCTAAAAATCATGTTTTTCCCGTGTCCATTTTGTACAGAATTTTTCTATGAATTTATAGACCCTTGGAATCACTTTAACCCTTCCGCCCCTAAAGTTGCTTAGATTGATTTTTTGTGGTTTTACAAAGTGACAACTAAAAACTCATATTTCTTGGAAACATATTGTGAGAGGTGTTATGAAAAAAAAATCAATACCTTCTGAATAATGCCTAAATGAATATCGAACGAAAAATGACATCACTGACTACATTTTTGTGAAATAATTTAATACAGTTGATGGATTTTCAGAGCCAAAGTTTTCAAACTCTTTTTTACAAAAATGATTTCCTTCCGATTTATATCATTTAGGTTTTATTCGAAAGGTATTGAATGCAGCTATGTACTCTTTACTATAGTTTAATATAAACGTCCATGGTTCTATTAATTCAGAAAAAAATTGGTCAAAAATGCAACATACAAAAACTTACATGGGAAAAACATGATTTATAGGGGTGTTTTCAGGAGCGTTTATCTCTTAGAAGGCTTTATCTAGGAACGAAATATATTGCAAATCATCATTAAACAATCCAAACTTTATTTTCATGGGGTGACTGGAAATTGTTTTTAACATTTGTATGGACTACGGCCCGGCCTAATGTATGTGTCATGTTTATCTAGACATTAACAAATAAAAAGGTTTTTTGATAAATTAAAATAATTTTAAAGACCACAACCACTTATAAGACTGGCCAAGTCCTATAAGTGGTCCGACTACAGCAAATTTCACAGACTCCTACTCCGCAGCCCTGTTACATTCCTGAGTTTTCAGTTTTCTACGATTTTAGTGCCAATTATGTCTTTGTGCATTTGTTTGTAACACCCAAAAGGGCACGGGATGACCCATTGATAAGTATACCGATCGACTTAGAATCATTTTCTGCGTTGATTAAGCTATTTCCGTCTATTCTTCTTCATCTATTCTTGTAATCAAAGTACAGGTCGCTATTATTCTCCGATCCTAACAAAAATTGGCACAAGTAAGTTTTGCGGGCCAAGGACGAACACTTGTTAAATCGGCTCAGATTTAGATATAGCCCCCTACAAATGTTGCTCCCGATTTGACATTTTCCGCTCTAGAAACCACGTATTTTAGGTGATGTTCTTCAAATTTGGCACAGTACCTTTTAATTGAACTGGATACATCTACGGTGAAAGTGGGTCAGATCGCTTCATATTTATATATAACTGTCATACAAATTTCGCTCTCAATTTGACTTTTTCGCTCTAGAGACCACATACATATATAGTACCCATACAAAAATCGTTCCCGATATCACTTTTTTCCCCGAATTCAATTATAATGTGGTAGAAAGTGGTGGATATATAGTCGGCCCGTCCGTATAGATATAGTCGGACCGTCCGACTTTAGCCTTTTCTTACTTGTTATCCGTCAAAAAGAACATTTTTCGCGTTCAGGCTATGAGTGGAATGTATTTCAAGTGAACATACGACAGAAATGTTTAAATACTCTAAATATTAGCGGATATTTTCAGTCCTTGTTAGGGAAGAAATTCCGTCTGGGAATTCCGTCCGATCTGCAACCATTAGAAACATATGTTGAAAAATTTATCGTTTTAAGCTAAAACGTCGTAAAAATGGCATACGAATTTTTGAACTTAACTTGCTTCTATAATAAGGGTCATAACTTTTACGTAATTTTATACATAGATTATAATAGCTGGGATCGTAATGAAGAAAACAAGGTCCATTTGAAGAATATCTATGGTTGGATGGGATATAAAACCCACTTGACTAGGTTTTTGCAACAATTCAAATAAATTTTTGTTCGAATATTGTGCACTTTTTTCTGTGTAAATTTCTCCGATTTTCAAAAAATATGAAATTGCAGATGCTAGTGTGGTTTAAAAATAATGTATTTTTGTCATATGATATGAGATACAAATATTATTAATAGAAAATTGTCTTAAACCTATATTTTTATTTGTAAAATTTTTATTACGTTTTTAGTTTTATTTTTAATGCATTATTTATAAAGTTAATTTTTGTCCGACATTTGTGTTTGTCTGAAAGACACACGAAAAAGTTAATTTTTTAATAACATTACCACAAACAACTTTATATTAGGTGTAATAAATATGATGAACGTGAGAACGTCAATAAATTAAGTCTACTTTGGCCCAAAATTTCCGGACATATAATACAAACCTCGTATCTATGTAGCTGTCGCCTATGCTTGTTATATTTAACATGTTTATTTATTTAGTTTCGTTGTGTATTTTTTCGGCCTCAACTTTAGTTTTGTTAACGTTGTTTCTTGCCAACAAAAACTAGATGTTCGCATAGAAAAACTAATGATGTCTCGCGAGTAGATCTCTTAATTTGTGGCATGAACAATAGATTGAGTGATTTTACTCGTATAACTACCAACAAAAGGAGAATACTTTTAATTTGAACAGTAATTTGAGCAGCAATCTTTTATGCGTACTGCTGTTTAAACGAAAAAGGCGGCAATAGAAAGTAGGGTTAAATATTAAGAGTGAGCCAAACATGGCATTGTCGGTATATTCTGGTCGTTTTATTACATTGCTCCTATTGGAAGTCAATACTTATGGAGTACACTTAAATATTAATATTGTTATTTAGAGTAACAATCTATATTTATAAAAGAGAATGCCGTCCGTGTGAACACGCAAAACTTTATAACGGATCGTCTGATTTTCACGATTTTGGGCTTGATGAATTCGTGTTGGCCCAAGGAAGGACATAGGATGTAGGACAATTTCCAGAAAAATATAAAATCCGGGAAGATTTTAACGAAAATTTTACTGTTTTTTTTGTGAGTTTAACAAAACCAAATAATATTTCGAATGTTTTAAATTTTTTTTCATGTCAATGTCATTTCTTTTGTGATTTCATATGTCGGTAATTATGAAACTCAATTAAATTCTTCGAATATTATTACATATTTTGGGTTTTCATTTTAGTGATCATGCCGCCAATAAGAAGGTCAAACCTTTCACGTCGCTGAAAATTGGAACCTATATATTACAAACCACGATAATATCAATATGATAAGATCAATATGAAACCTGATTTTAATTTTACCATTTGTATTTTGCCTGGCGAAGCGGGCGGGGTTCAGCTAGTTTATTATAAAATAAACAAATCTAAACTTAAAGGTATTTAAACTGAATAATTTATTTGATATTATAATTTTTTTTGGCAACGCTGTGATAAAAATTAAGACGTTTTCCATATGATGGTTTGTTTAAAAGAAAATGCCATCATAATCATCAAGATTCTTTCGGTGCCAGCGTTTTGTAAGTTCTACAATAAGGGTCATAACTCCTGCATTTATCCATAACTTTTCTTCAAATAGACCTTGTTTTTTCATTGAGATCCCAGCTATTATACAATAAAACGAACTATTATTATCTAACTAGCAGTTCCCGCTACTTCGCACGCGGAAAAGCCAGTTATTTGTTATCAGTCTTATCCATCTCTGTTTAGTATTAATTAAATTTTCGTTTGATGGAGATCTATAAATTTAAAATATTAATTTTCAAACCTACTTTTAGATAGCTCAAATCGGGAGCGACATTTGTAAGGAATCTATATATAAGTTTGAACCGATTTGACCCATTTCCACTATGAATGTTTCTTGTTATAATAAACATAAGTCGTTGTGCCAAATTTGAAGAAAATCTGTTAAAATATACGGTTTCTTAAGCGGAAAAAGTCAAAACGGGTGCGAAAATTGTATGGTGGCTTTATCTAAATCTGAACCGATTTGATTCATTTTCACCATTCTAATTTAATTATAAGGTATTTGAAGCAAATTGAGTAAACTATGTGGATTCTAAAGAGGAAATAGTCAAATCGGGAGTGACATTTGTATGGGGGCTATATCCTAATATGAACCGATTTTCTTCAAATTAAATAGGGTTCGTCCTTGGGTGGCAAAACTGACTTGTGTTAATTTTTGTTAGGATCGGACAACAATTGAGACCTGTACTTTGATAACTAGAATAGATGGACAGACAGACGGGCATTGGTAAATCGATTCAAAAAGTGATTCTAAGTCGATCGGTATTAACAATGGGTCTATCTCGCTTCCTTTTGGATGCTACAAACAAGTGCACAAAGACATAATACTCTAGTGGAGGGTATAAATACAGCCGCAGATCCGTTGACATCCTCATTTTCATGTTTCTAGTTGGAGCCGGTCGTTTAATCACTTTTTGTTCCTCCCTCTCTACCAAAAAGTACACATTTTGAAAAATCACTATAGGTAGCATGTGTTCTCGCTTCTCTTCTAAAATTATGAATTTTAAAAATTCAGTTGGTACTAGGTTGGTACTTTATTTAGGACCACATTTATCCCTTTTCGTCCCGCATCCCCATTAAAAGTTAAAATGTTGAACAATCCATTTATGTTGCGCATCGACGTAGTTATAAGGTTGTACACATCGAATTTCACGATTTCTCCTCAAACAATTCGGTTGGTACCATCTTTATCCCTTTTTGCAATGCTTCGATGCATTTATCCATTTATATTGTTTTTCTATGTGGTCAGAGGAATTTACACACCAACTCGAGCTACAATGATTTGGTAGGTACCATATTTATACCTTTTTGTCACCATTAAAAGTGAATTTTTGGAAAAGTAAAAATTTCGAAGAATCCGTTTATGTTGCGCTTCTACCTAGTCATTGGAATGTGCACATCGCATTTCACGATTCTAGCTGCAATACTTTAGTTGGTACCATTTTTATCGCCTTTTGTCCCGCGTTTCTAAGTGGTCAGAGGAATTTACGCACCGGATTTCACTCTTCTATCAGTAAGACTGTGGTTGATACCATTTTTATCCCTTTTTGCCCCGCTTCCCCACTTAAATTTTGAAATGAAAAACCTTCTATGCCGCTCTTCTGCGTGGTCAGAATTTCATGATTCTAAATGTAATACTGGTACTAATGTAAGTTGGTACTATTTTTTCACCTTTTTGTCCCGCTCAGTCCTTAAAAGTAAAAATTAAAAAAAAAATTACGATGCGCTTCTAGGCGGTCAGAGGAATGTACACACAGAATTTCACGATCCCAGCTGCAATACTTTAGTTGGTACCTTTTTTATCCCTTTTTGCCCCCATCGAAAAATGCATTTACATTTCGTTTCTAAGTGGTCAGAGGAATTTACTCACCAAAATTTCACGATTCTACCTGTAAGGCCTTTGTTGTTACCTTTTTTATCCCTTTCTATCCCGCTTCCCTCCTTCCATCAAATTAAAAAACCGTTTATGTTGGGAGTCGACGTTTTC
Organism: Polietes domitor; assembly: GCA_947397865.1. Classification (NCBI taxonomy): domain Eukaryota; kingdom Metazoa; phylum Arthropoda; class Insecta; order Diptera; family Muscidae; genus Polietes; species Polietes domitor. The sequence goes on from OX377620.1 coordinate 132,695,091, forward strand.
AGACGAATGTACATATTGAATTTCACGACTTAATTAAAATACTTAAATTGGTACCATTTTGATCCCCTTTTTGTCTGCCCCTCTGTCTGCCTTAAAAGTAAAAATTTCGAAAAATATAGAAGCAAAGTGGTCTTGAGCCAGGACAATATCCCAGTTCAAATCAAATATTGATTACAGACCAAAAAATACAAACGAAAAAACTAAAAATATATAAAAAACTTCATAATGGATACATTAAATTTCACTATTGCAAAAATGAATAGGATCATGTCTTTATATTTATATGGTCCATAAATTCGCGGATTTCAATCATGCAGGGGCTTAAAATGTTGTGTGGGGTATAATATAGTGACCTACGTTCCAATTCAGTCTTTTTGGTTATTTTTAATTATGTAATGTTAAAAAATTAAATTAACTCATTTTGGTCCCAAGAAGGTTAAGGGCCGTGAATTTCATAGGGGCTCCGAAAGATTTAATTTTTCTTAATTCTTCACAATTTACATTTTTCAAGCTATCTCTTTACATTTTTGTTAACATAATATCAGACTTTAAGTTTTATGACTTTTGGACAGTGAAATGGCCATGGCTATGGTGAAGTAATTTTTCAAAATATACATGCCTCAAAGACACCTTCAACAGTTTCCATGCTTCGGTTCGAGAGTCGGTCATAGACACATGGAAAGAAACGATTTATGAGTGCGATAGGTAAGTTTTTATTCGTTGTTACTATTCTATTTTGGTTCCATGTTCTTTTATGCGCTTTAATGATTTTGTAACAGTTATAATCGACATCGACGTACCACAACCACCACCCATCCATCCATCCGTACACCATAAAATATGACAATACAACCAACGAGCATGCGCAACTCAACTCAACGCACAGCACAGCACCACACTGTCAACAATGATGGGCGCACGAACGGACGGATGGATTGATAGAGATAAAACAAACGCTAGCTAAGAATGAAAGTTGTGTTCTTTGTTTTGTTTTTTGGATGAAAAACTTTCGAATTTCGTAAAGATTATATATATCAGTATTTTCTAATTTTAATTAAAATAAGAATGTAAGATATATTGAATTAGGGATTTATAATCCCTTTTTATTACAGCAATAAGCTGCGATTAGATTTATAATGTTTACGCTATCATTTGCATTAGGGTGATTAGAACCAATAGCCATATTCTTGAGGTAATAAATCTGATAACATGTTTTGATCCATTATATCAATAAATATGTGTTTTGAAGCTTAGAACGTGAAGCAGTTGTACTAGAATTAATGATTAATTGTGGGGATTAGGCTAGCTTATAATGCTATGCCCTAATTTTGCCCACTGTATTTTTATCGCTTAATTTGATGAGTCTAGATTAAGTTAAAGGCGCTTTTGAAAATTTACTCAACGGTTAATCTACAGTTAGATCACATCCTCAGATTTACAGGGGAATATTTCGGCTATGCTGCTTATGCTGGCCTTTGAAGCAGTTTTTTGGTGAACATTGGGCCGAATAGTTGGGACTACATAGTCAAAAATAGTTACATATATTTTTCAAACTATATTGATTTCGTTTCCAATTTCATTAATAAAATCGCCATTTGTAGAAATAGATGACGAAAATTCTGCGAGGATGTGTGATGTGATACGATTTGTGAGATGTTCCATTCGTTTGTACTTCAGTGATAATTGCGTCTCTCTCAATAGCTATCCATGACATAAAGTTAGAACTTGACAATGTTTGGTCGATGACTGATTTCGATATCATATTAAAGGACATTTCTAAAATGGCTCAATGTCCAACGGAGTTTATTGCAATACAACAATAGAATAAATGTTGGACCCAGCACCATAGGATGGGGTATACTATGTTTGCCATTCTGTTTGTAACACCTTAAAATATCGATCTGAGACCCTATAAAGTATATATATTCTTGATAGTCATAAAATTCTAAGACGAGATTTTGAGTATAAACAGATATATTTATACTAATAAAATAAAAACAAGTAAAAACGGCGTTAAGTTCGGGAACTTTTTTATACCCTCCACCATGGATTGCATTCCACAGAGGCTGTCGAATTTCGTAGAAGTGCAGTAATATTACCCCCCTCCAGGATGGGGGTATACTAACTTTGTCATTCCGTTTGTAACACCTTGAAATATCGAGATAATACAAATATATATAAATATCGTCAATAAAACTGCATGATTAAGATGAAAAAACTCAATTTCAATATTTTCTCACTGAACTTCTATAAAACCTTTCACTTTTCACAACAGACATAAAAAATCTAAAAAGAAAAAAATGTATGAATGAATGCAGTTGTATCGCACTCTAGTGGTATAAATACAAACGTTTTCCATGGTCAGTGTGTTAAACTTAGAAACTTAAGAAAATAAAGAAATAAAACCGAACAACAGCAACAACAACACACCACCAGAGGCCCTTTCTTTTTGTCCATAAACTTCATGATCGTCATCGTCATCACCATGGGTTGGTCTTGCAATGCGATGGATGTCGTTGCATTAGCAGCCTTTAACATGAAGTCTTCAACTCAACTTTTTGTATGATTTACACTTAAACATTAGCTGCGACAACAAAAGCTCGAACGGTTGCCTCCGCTTAAGATATACATCTTTTTGTCTGACCATTTGTCCGGTTGTCTTGCCTTGTCTGCTCGAATAAAGTTAAGAGTGTAAAGTGTCATCTGTCTGCGATTGCCTGTCTGCCTCGTCTATTGTTTGGCAGTTAGTTAACTTTTTCTTACACTTTTCTAATGATAAATCTGAAAGCATGATAATAATAATAAATTTTCTTTTGCTGGTCTTTCCTTTTATTCTGATTTTGTTGTTATTCAAATTCGTTTTGGTGCGGCTTAAATCGAAATCATTGGTGAACGGATTACCTACCATTCATCCGGTGATTTCCGATGACACGATGGGAAGCAGAAATAAAAATAATAAGTTTTTGGTAATGTGTTTGTTTCTTGGGGCGAAAGACTCTTGAGACAATAATTGTTGTCTTCGCCCATGAATGGAGTTCATTAAGATTTAAATATTTTCTAATATCGGCAGTCGTTCTAAATGTTAGTTTTCTAGCTGATGGTTGAAATTATCTGTGTCGAGTAACACTTGAAAGTTCTAAAATTTTTGGGGCAGTGTGTCAAGGTTGATGATATAGGCTCACTCGAGCTAATGGAATTTGGATAGATTTAAAAATTGCCCGCCGTTTTTTATGAAAAGAAAATACTGAGACGTTTGTTTGGATTATGAAAGAAACGTTGGCTTCTGCGCTTCACGATTCTTTTGACACAATAAGCATCAATGTTAAGTAATTTTCAAAGTATACAATAGTCAAAAACCTGTCTAATAAACCATATGGTTGTTGTTATTTGTCCGCTAGTTTTTATCTCTACGGAATTCTACACTTCGGATTCACCTTTGGGCTCTGTCGTCTGGCATTCATACCACATATCATGCCATGTCTAGTTCATTCATAGCTTGGGGGGTATAATAAAATTGTCATTATGAGATTTATATATTTAAATATCGCCAAAAAATCCATGTATAGCATTTTCAGATTAAATGAAACTATTTTTGCATTAATCTTTAATCTTAATCTTGTCCGTATGGAATGAAAACGTTTTCAAATAAACTTTTTAAGATGAAATAAAAACTTTTTCGAATTAATTAAACATTTATCAAATAATGAAACTTACTTTAGAAAATATTAAATAATTTTTTAATTGTTATAAATTATATAAAGAGTGATTTTTTTGAGGTTAGGATTTTCATGCATTAGTATTTGACAGATCACGTGGGATTTCAGACATGGTGTCAAAGAGAAAGATGCTCAGTATGCTTTGACATTTCATCATGAATCGTCTTACAAACGAACAACGCTTGCAAATTATTGAATTTTATTATCAAAATTCGTGCTCTGTTAAGAAAGTTCATTGCGCGCTTCCATTTTATGGTCAGTTTAATCGACCCACTGAAGCGGCTATTCGGGCTATTGTGACTAAATTTCGCACCAAATTTACATTGTTGGTCATTAAACCACCAACACGCTTACGTAGAGTGCGAACTGAAGAAAATATCGCAGCTGTATCGGCCAGTGTTAATGATGACCACCAATTTTCGATTCGTCGCCGTTCGCACCAATTGGGTCTCTGTTACTCAAAAACGTGGAAATGCCAAAATTGGACTAAGCGGATGGACCACCTAAGACGCAGCCGCGGTCAACATTTAAATGAAATTATCTTCAAAAAGTAAATGTCATGGACCAATCTAACGTTTCAAATAAAGAACCGATGAGATTTTGCAAATTTTATGCGTTTTTTTTTAAAAAAAAGTTATCAAGCTCTTAAAAAATTACCCTTTACCACAAATCACCCTAACCTACGTAAAATTAAAGCTGTTATCTTCTATATATAAAAGAGTTGCGTTACTCACTGACTTATCATTGATCAGCGCCCAGACCAAACGACTGAAGCCAGGGTCATGAAACTATTAGGGTAGTTCCCAAATATGACGGAGACGTGGACTAAGAAAGTTTTACGAAATTCGTACTTTTAGGGGGTGAAATTAAAGAAGGAGGGATAAACATCGAACATTCGTCCTGACTAAACGGCAGTAGCTGGAAACATGTAATTCGTTGTGTTCCTTGCACTGACCATGCAGCTACAAATAGGGATTTTTCGAAATTTGTACTTTTAAGGGAAGAAATAGAAAAAAAGGTATACAAATGATACCACAGATATAATCGTGAAATTTGATGTGTAAACTCCTCTGACAACGTAGAAGCGCAATCTAAATGGATTTTTCGAAATTTCTACTTTTAAGGGCCGAGCGGGACAAAAAGAAATAAAAATGGTACCAACTAAAGTATTGCAGTTACAGTCTTGAAATTTGGTGTTTAAATTTCTCCGGCAACGTAGACTTGCAACACAAATAGATTTTTCGAAATTTGTACTTTTATGGGAACAAAGAGACAAAAAGGGATACAAATGGCACCAACTATAGTATTGCAGATAGAATCGTGAAATTTGATGTGTAAATTCCTCTGACAACGTAGAAGCGCAATCTAAATGGATTTTTTCGAAACTTTTACTTATAATTGATGAGCGGGACAAAGAGGGATAAAAACGATACCACCTTGACAATGTCTAACTTTGGTAGAAAGTTTTCCAAGGAGATTATTATATTATTATTATTATGGATTATTACATATTTGTTTCTACTAAAAAATTGAATAAAACTCTTTTTGGTGATCGTGTCTAATTGCGTGACCATTGTATTTTTGAGTTTTTTCAGAAACATTGGTTTCAACCTATCAAAAATATAGGTAAATCTTCAAATATCTATTGGTGGGACTTACAATATTGGGTATAAAAGTGTGTTGTTTTATGTAAGTACTGCTGATATAATATGAAAACAAGTAAGGAAAGGCTAAAGTCGGGCGGGGCCGACTATATGATACACTCCACTTTCAATCCGAATACAATTCAATTCGGTAGAAAATTGAAAACGGGAAGAATTTTTGTATATTTCCTAATCATAGGCTGATATGATCTGACCCAATTTGTCAAATCGAGAAGAATATTTGTATCGGGACTATATCCAAACATGGAATCAAGTGACTAACTTTCACAATAAGTTCTTCTTGTTGAAGTATAACGTGTTATGCTCAATTTTAAGAAATTCTCTGAAAATACGCGGTTTCTGGGAGAAAAAAAATTTGTATGGGAGCTATATATAAATCTGAACCAATCTAACACATTTTTACAACAGGTGTTTCCAGTTGAAATATAAAGTTTTTTGCGAATTTAGAAGAAAATCTGTTAAGCTATGTGGATTTTAGAGCGGAAATATTCAAATTGGGAGCGAAATTTGTATGGGAGCTATATGTAAATCTGAACCGATCTAACACATTTTTACCACAGGTGTTCCCAGTTGAACTACAAGATGTTTTGCCAATTTTGAAGAAAATCTATTAAAATATGTGGTATCTAGAGTGAAAAGGGTCAAATCGGGAGTGAAATTCGTATGGTGGCTATATCTAAATCTGAACCGATTTTCTTCAAATTAAATAGCGTTCGTCCTTATCCCGAAAAACTTGGTTGTGCAAAGTTTCATTTGGTTCTGTCTACAATTGCGACCTGTATCGTGATTACAAGAATAGATGGACGGACAGACAGACAGACAGACAGACAGACGGACGGACATTGCTAAATCGACTCAGAAAGTGATTCTAAGACGATCGGTATAATTAACAATGGGTCTATCTCGTTTCCTTTTGGGTGTTACAAACAAATGCACAAAGACATAATACTCTCGTGGAGTGTATAATTACAGTGATTCGTTTCTAATTGTATAGCCCCCACTGTACATCCACCAAAAGAAAATTCAACAAGTAAGGAAAGGATAAAGTCGGGCGGGGCCGACTCTATGATACACTCCACTTTCTATCCGAATACAATTTAATTCGGTTTAATTCGGTATGTGTTTGACAAAAAATGTTAAATCGGAAAGGACATTTGTATGCGGGTATATTGAAATCTGGAACGAAATAGGTGAAATATAATATGTATAGTTTGGACCAAATCGGTTAAACATTTGGGAGCAACATTTGTATTTGCGCTATATCTAAATCTGAACCGATCTTAGCCACTTTCACCATAGGTTTTTTACTTGGATTATAAGCTGTTGTGCCAAATTTAAAGAAAATCGAGTACAATATGTGGTTTCTAAAGCGGCAAAAGTAAAACCGGGAGACACATTTGTTTGGGAGCTATATCTAAATCTGAACCGATCTTACCCAATTTTTGCACAGGTGTTTCTAGTTGGATTATAAGATGTTGTGCCAAATTTAAGAAAATCTGGTACAATATGTGGTTTCTAGAGCGGAAAATGTCAAATCGGGAGCGACATTTGTATGGGGGCTATATCTAAATCTGAACTGATCTTACCCACTTTCTGCATAGGTGTTTCTAGTTGGATTATAAGATGTTGCGCCAAATTTAAAGAAAATCGGGTACAATATGTCGTTTCTAGAGCGGAAAATATCAAATCGGGAGCGACATTTGTATGGGGCTATATCTAAATCTGAACCGATCTTATCCAATTTTTGCATAGGTGTTTCTAGTTGGATTATAAGATGTTGTGCCAAATTTAAAGAAAATTGGGTACAATATGTGGTTTCTAGAGCGGAAAATGTCAAATCGGGAGCGACATTTGTATGGGGGCTATATCTAAATCTGAACCGATATTACCCACTTTCAGCATAGGTGTTTCTAGTTGGATTATAAGATGTTGTGCCAAATTTAAAGAAAATCGGGTACAATATGTCGTTTCTAGAGCGGAAAATGTAAAATCGGGAGCGACATTTGTATGGGGGCTATATCTAAATCTGAACCGATATTACCCACTTTCAGCATAGGTGTTTCTAGTTGGATTATAAGATGTTGTGCCAAATTTAAAGAAAATTGGGTACAATATGTGGTTTCTAGGGCGGAAAATGTCAAATCGGGAGCGACATTTGTATGGGGGCTATATCTAAATCTGAACCGATATTACCCACTTTCAGCATAGGTGTTTCTAGTTGGATTATAAGATGTTGTGCCAAATTTAAAGAAAATTGGGTACAATATGTGGTTTCTAGAGCGGAAAATGTCAAATCGGGAGCGACATTTGTATGGGGACTATATCTAAATCTGAACCGATCTTATCCAATTTTTGCATAGGTGTTTCTAGTTGGATTATAAGATGTTGTACCAAATTGAAAGAAAATTGGGTACAATGTGTGGTTTCTAGAGCGGAAAATGTCAAATCGGGAGCGACATTTGTATGGGGGCTATATCTAAATCTGAACCGATTTGCCTCAAATTAAATAGCGTTCGTCCTTGATCCACAAAATTTACTTGTGCCAATTTTTGTTAAGATCGGACTATAATTGCGACCTGTAGTTTGATTACAACAATAGATGGACAGACAGACGGACAGACAGACAGACGGACAGACGGACATTGTTAAATCGACTCAGAAAGTGATTCTAAGTCGATCGGTATACTTAACAATGGGTCTATCTCGTTTCCTTTTGGGTGTTACAAACAAATGCACAAAGACATAATACTCTCGTGGAGTGTATAATAAATACTATCCAAAGTCAGAGATGGATAAAACTGATAACAACTAATTGGTTTTTCCGCGTGCGAAGTAGCGGGCACTGCTATCTGAAATTAGACAATCTTCAATGCTTTTATAGATGCTGTTTTAACTCGGAATATGGGCGATATTGCCACACCCCTTCTGGTACCTCCCACACAAATTGGCATAAGATTTGGGCAAAATCCATTTGGATTTTGCAATTTGACATTAGAAAATGTTTTTGTACTCACTTTAAACCTACAAAATATTTATGCCTTTGCCACGGCCTTTGTAGCAAGTACCTCCCACACAATTGTCCCTATCATGTACAATTCAAATCATTTTAACTTTTATACCGGTGCCTGAAATCAATTATAACTAGAAAATTGATCTTGTTTTTTAAATGTGGAAGCAGGGCCCATATGCCACGAACCTTCTGGCAGAGTTACAAGCCGACCCAGAATTGTCGGCGGCGGCGCTACTCAAAATGGGTCGGCTGATTTACCGGCTCGTTCTGTTATTTATTTGGCAATTTTGAGAAAAGAGAAGGACCAATTTGTATTTTGGTAAGTAATTCAATATTCGTTAATATTAGCCAATATTAGCGAATGTTCCCATAATTTCATATTACTATCCCATACAATTATTTTTATTACCAAAATTTATATATGGATGAATTTAATAAATATTTTTGCAATTACAGCTTCCCATGTGAGGCATATTTGAGCAGACATCTTGAATATCATAATCCTTCCACAGAAGGGTAAAGCTCTACCTATTTTGACACACTAAAGAAGCAGAATAGAGTCGCTGTTGTTTATTGTTTTTTATAGGAACACATGGCCCCACATACTGGAATTGGCTTATATAAATATGACTTTCAAATCAAAATACAATCATTCAACTTTTTATAGACATCACATAGTGGGATACAAAGTTCAAAGAAAGATCCATATATTTCACAGTAGTAGGTTGTCTATGTCGACAGTTATATTTTCTTTTGTAAATAGACAACCCAGTTAGGGTTGTCTATTTTGGTAGTAAGATTTGACGCAGTTAGAACTCCGTGAAATCTCGGCGGCGTGGCTCGTGCAGAAACATGCGGCGGCTTCGGTCGGCTTGTATCCCTGCCTTCTGGTACCGCCCACACAAATCCGGCACTAAGTAAAATTAAAGTGTTTTATAAATTCCATATAGATACTCTCTGAGTGTGAGGGTTAGTCGGTCATTTGTAAATTTCGTGACTTTTAAAATTTTCTAACTGAATTTTGAGTCATTCCATGTCAAGCGGTACTATAGCTGCGATTGCTTTGAAAGTTAAAGAAGAAGAATTGCTTTTTTAAAATATTTTTTTTTTCACTGAACCAACACTTAGGGGATATCCCCTATAAATGCAGTGCATTGCATTGGCGGAAGGAATATAAGGTACAGGAAGGAGGAAAGAGGGACTAGTGTCTGTTCGGTTGTCCAATCGACAACAAATGGGTGAGAGTTCCTGGAAAGTCGCGTATCTCTACCGAACGTTCTCACGGACGGTATAAGATCACGAATATCCGAAGAACAAACACCATGAAAGTATCGATAGAACAAGGACGCACTACCAATATTACGACGATGTTCAAGGGATACAATAGAATTGGATATCCTACCGTCACCTATCAACGCCATCGCCATCCTCTTTTTTAATTTTTATTGTCATACATAAATATTTTTTAATTAAATTAATTTTTATAAATCCATAAGAAAATACCTTTCATCAAAATATCTTAACTATGTTATGGAAGTTATGGAATAGAGTAACCTAAACCGCTCATCACAAATTCCCCCCGCCTTGCGCATATGTTACAACGGCCCTTCAACAAAGCATTTTGTACTGACATAAAATTATAAATTAAAAAAAATGGGGATAAAATTTGTAATTTCTGATCCGTTTTACAGAGAATCCCACATATATGGATTTATACACACATACTTTTGATTTGTCAGCATAAATGTACTTATTTACACAAGAGTATTTCCACTTTTTGTGAGTACATACAGCACAAATTGGTTCTAGTTTAATATGAAATTGTCAAATATTAAAATAATAATAGTTTTATTTTAAAGTAGAAGCAATTTGCTTGAAATTCGTCAAAAATATATTTCTGTCCTAACAGAAAAAAGTTTCGATTTTTTTAAATTACCTTATGACAAAATTCCAGATTTTCGATACACCCACCACAGCGTCTACAATTTCATATTTTTGAAAATCGAGAAATGCACTTATTCATAAGTAAAAATTTGCAAACTTTCATAAAAATCGGAGAACCTTTTGTTCCGTTTCACATGGATTTAGTCCTATAAAAATGCCGTGTGGGTACACCTAAAAGATAAAAAATATGAACCATTAACAGTGATTGTTGGATCTTTAAAATTTAACCTCCGTAATACTGGCATCCAATAAAAATATTAAATATTAAAAAACTTTATATGCAGTATTGGGTATTATATAGTCGGCCTGTCCGACTTTATATTTTCTTTACATGCTTCATTTGTTTATTGTTATCAACGATTAACCTATTGAATTTATATTTCAGCTTTCCAGCTCGATCCATTATTTGCTAATAAATATAAATATTATTAACGATTTTATTTCAACAACATTACTTGAACATTTTCACAACATTATCGTAGAAATTAAAATGTATTAACTGATTATTTGCCATAACTACTCGTAGTTGCACATACATTTGCTTAAACGCTTGCGTTAAATAATTATCTACGGAAAATAATTTCCGTGACAATTATGTCCATACATATGATTCGTTCGATATGAGGTATTTCGAGCTTTCGAGCGAGCACGCTGAGCTGAGTATAATTGATGGAAGTGAATATCTGGCAACTAAATATGTATCACAAACAACAACAACAAATTACCAAGTATTTTGCCATAAACATACTCATATGAATACATACCAGACAAATGTATGTATGTATAGCAAGATGGGTTACGTTAAATGAGATAGATTTTTGATAATGTTAGAACTCTCGGGGATATCATTGGTGAGATGTATCGTTTAGAAAGGCTCTAAGTTATAAAAAAACTCTGATTATAAAAAATATTAAATATTAAAAAACATTCAACGGAATGTACGTACCAAATTTTATGATTCTAGCTGCAGCTATTTGGTCGGTGCCAATTTTATCTCTTTTCTCCGTTTTGACTCTTGAAGTACGAATATCGCAAGATCTCTTTATTTTTCTCGTCTCACGCGATGTATACCCCGAATTCCATTATTTTAGATGCAGTCGTATGACTGGTACCATTTTTATCCCCCTTTCGGCCCGTTCCACCAAAATTAATGAAATTCTTATATTTTATTTTACGTGGTAGTGTGTAGCCAAGCAATAAATGTCACCACGCCATTTGTAAATAAATTAGCATTCTACAAAAAAGTACAGATGCAAAATAGTCTTGAGCCAGGACAATGTCCAAATGAAACAAAAAACTTATTGCAGACAAAAATAAAACAAACGAAAAAATCAAATTTTCGTAAAAGCTGCATGTAAAGAAAATATTCCTTACTCACAAGCGAAAAAATAAATTCTTTCGTCGATTTATGTTTTTCCCAGACCATATGAAACATTTCTGACAAGATGTTAGTGTCCTTTTTAGGACCCACCCTAATGTACCTAGACCAAAAGAAGGCGTTCGTGTGTGTTGCGAGTAGACATTGTCTACAATTGAGCCAACGAGCGAATGAGTGACTGGTTGCAGATAATGATTGTGGCTGATTGTGTTAACATGAATGCAGCCAAATACGAAAGAAACAGTAACAACAAACACAGACTTAGCACGCTAATTAGCGATAGTACAAGCTACGAGAGTATTCCCAGTCGTACTAAAGCACTGAGCATATAAATTGAAAATATAAATAAATCCAAGGAAAATAGAAATGAAATAAAGATGCGTTTAGTGGTGAGCAACAAAGTCACTGAAAATGAAGCAACTTTGTTGGATCGGGCCGCAACTAAAGCACTCCCCATTATGGATTAATATGGTGATAGGGAAATGCCCTACTGATGTCACTAATTGTACGATTTTCCATCTCAGGGTGGGGATCCTTGCAAAAGTTTTTTGGGACAATCGAATTTGTTGTTGCTTGAATTGTGATAGTTCACTCTACTAACTCTCTTTTTATTTGTGACTACCTATTAATTTGTTCACCGCTACCGAGAGTGATTTAATTTCATTCCCTAATTATTTTTAATTACACTATCCAAGAAAAAAATGCAAACATCTAAATATAAAAAAAAACTTATTTTTGCTATCGTAATTACTTTTAATTGAACATATCGAGCCCTGTTTGCCAAAAAGACGCCAAAGATAAAATTATACTGGAGAAGCTTTTTATTAATTAGTGTGAACTACTATGAAGTTATGTATATAATTATCGATTTTCATCAAGAAGACGAAAATTAAAAACGGCAAATAGGGCTCGATTTAAGCGGGTGTGATCGAACCTATATTCCAAAAATGAAAGTATAAATATAAAAGGTACATTCTATGAAAATTTAAATTTTATTAATTTCATTTTAAAATAAATTTATTCATAAATTTTTTGGTATTCATTCTATTAATCAGTATTAGGGTTTTGCATTCCGGGTTTTGCCGTGGGAAAAAATCTCGGGAATTTTTATATTTTCCGTTTCCCGTATCCCGGGAAATTTGTACGGGATTCTCGCGGGAATTTAACAGAAAGTTTTACCAATTTCTCGCACATATTTTCACCACGTTTTCATTATAAAATTGTAAAAGGTATGGTAATTTACTATTTATAATTGATATGAAGTGAAAATAATAGGAAAAAGGATACAAATAAAGATAGAAATTGAGATTATTAAATTTCAGAATTTTTATATCTTTAGAAATAAAGTCCGATAAAGTGTTCTCCTGATATGCTAATATCTGTGGATAAATTGTACAGTGGTTATATACAATTTTACTAATAAATTAAAAAATATCCTTACAATCTAAAGTATAGTTGTTATGTTGTTAAAAAATACAATATTGCTACCTCAAAATATAAATTTATGTTTTCGAAGCTTCATGAAAGGGAGCTGATAATTTAAGATTTATTAACAATTAATAATAAATCTCTCGAGTGTGCTATATCATTCTCTATCGGTCTCACATTCTCCAATAAAATTAGAAATAGCCTATCTGATTAGTCTATACATTTTTTCATCCTTGGAAAATTAATTAATTGTAATTAAGAGGTGTGCAAATGTTGCCGACAAAATATTTTATTTTATTTTTTATTATGCTTACGAAGAAAAAATCTCTGGGTAGGTAACTTTAGGTGTTATGACATTTTTTGTAGAAGTAAGAATTTCAAGCGAATAGGATTTTTTAATTATACCCTAGTTAGTTTTCTGCCAAATGTTTGTAACACCAAGAAATATTCAGATTTATATATAGCCTCCATACAAATATCCCTCACGTTTACCTTGTTACTGCTCTAGAATACACATTTTACATTGGATATTGATAAAATATTCAGCATCATGTTATATTTGAACTAGAAACAGCTAAAGTAAAAGTGGACCATATGGGCCCATGTTTATACACTTCACGAGAGTATTATGTCTTTGTGCATTTGTTTGTAACACCCAAAAGGAAACGAGTTAGACCCACCGTTTATTATACAGATCGGCTTAGAATCACTTTCTGAGTCGATTTAGCAATGTCCGCCTGTCCGTCTGTCTGTCCGTGTGTCCATCTATGTTGTAATCAAATTACAAGTAGCAATTATAGCCCGATCTTAACAAAAATTGGCACAAGTAAGTTTTGTGGCTCAAGGACGAACGCTATTTAATTTGAAGCAAATCGGTTCAGATTTAGATATATCCCCCATACAAATGTCGCTCCCGATTTGACTTTTTATGCTCTAGAAACCACATATTAAACTCGATTTGCTGCAAATTTGGCACAGTTCCCTATAATTGAAGTGGAAAGAGCTATGGTGAAAATCGGTCAGATCGGTTCAGATTTAGATATAGCCCCCATACAAATGTCGCTCCCGATTTGACTTTTTCCGCTCTAGAAACCACATATTAAACTCGATTTGCTGCAAATTTGGCACAGTACCCTATAATTGAAGTGGAAATAGCTATGGTGGAAATCGGTCAGATCGGTTCAGATTTAGAAGTAGCCCCCTTACAAATGTTGCTCCCGATTTGACTTTTCCGCTCTAAAAAGCACATATAGTACCCGATTTTCTTCAAATTTGGCTTAACACCTTATAATCTATACAATTTTACTAATAAATTAAAAAATATCCTTACAATCTAAAGTATAGTTGTTATGTTGTTAAAAAATACAATATTGCTACCTCAAAATATAAATTTATGTTTTCGAAGCTTCATGAAAGGGAGCTGATAATTTAAGATTTATTAACAATTAATAATAAATCTCTCGAGTGTGCTATATCATTCTCTATCGGTCTCACATTCTCCAATAAAATTAGAAATAGCCTATCTGATTAGTCTATACATTTTTTCATCCTTGGAAAATTAATTAATTGTAATTAAGAGGTGTGCAAATGTTGCCGACAAAATATTTTATTTTATTTTTTATTATGCTTACGAAGAAAAAATCTCTGGGTAGGTAACTTTAGGTGTTATGACATTTTTTGTAGAAGTAAGAATTTCAAGCGAATAGGATTTTTTAATTATACCCTAGTTAGTTTTCTGCCAAATGTTTGTAACACCAAGAAATATTCAGATTTATATATAGCCTCCATACAAATATCCCTCACGTTTACCTTGTTACTGCTCTAGAATACACATTTTACATTGGATATTGATAAAATATTCAGCATCATGTTATATTTGAACTAGAAACAGCTAAAGTAAAAGTGGACCATATGGGCCCATGTTTATACACTTCACGAGAGTATTATGTCTTTGTGCATTTGTTTGTAACACCCAAAAGGAAACGAGTTAGACCCACCGTTTATTATACAGATCGGCTTAGAATCACTTTCTGAGTCGATTTATCAATGTCTGTCCGCCTGTCCGTCTGTCTGTCCGTGTGTCCATCTATGTTGTAAACAAATTACAAGTAGCAATTATAGCCCGATCTTAACAAAAATTGGCACAAGTAAGTTTTGTGGCTCAAGGACGAACGCAATTTAATTTGAAGCAAATCGGTTCAGATTTAGATATATCCCCCATACAAATGTCGCTCCCGATTTGACTTTTTCTGCTCTAGAAACCATATATTAAACTCGATTTGCTGCAAATTTGGCACAGTACCCTATAATTGAAGTGGAAAGAGCTATGGTGAAAATCGGTCAGATCGGTTCAGATTTAGATATAGCCCCCATACAAATGTCGCTCCCGATTTGACTTTTTCTGCTCTAGAAACCATATATTAAACTCGATTTGCTGCAAATTTGGCACAGTACCCTATAATTGAAGTGGAAATAGCTATGGTGGAAATCGGTCAGATCGGTTCAGATTTAGAAGTAGCCCCCTTACAAATGTTGCTCCCGATTTGACTTTTCCGCTCTAAAAAGCACATATAGTACCCGATTTTCTTCAAATTTGGCTTAACACCTTATAATCTAGCTAGAAATACATATGGCGAAAGCGGTTTAGATCGGCTCAGATTTAGATATAGCCCCCATACAAATGTCGCTCCCGATTTGACTTTTTCCGCTTTAGAAACCACATATTGTACATGATTTTCTTTAATTTTGGCACAACATCTTATAATTCAACTAAAAACACCCATGGTGAACGTGGGTAAGATCGGTTCTGATTTAGATATAATTTTTTTATATATATACAAATGTTGCTTCCAAATGTTTAACTGATTTTGGCCAAACTTTACATATTATATTTCATCTATAAACATGCATAGTGAATGCGGGTCACATCGATCCATGTTTCAATATACCCCAAGCAGATGTCCTTTCCGATTTAAAATTTTTTGTCAAACACATACATTTACAGAATACAAAAATCCTTCCTAATTTCACTTTTTTACAGAATTGAATTATAATAATATAGCAAGTGGAGTGTATCATATAGTCGGATCCGTCCGACTTTAGCCTTTCCTTACTTGTTTTATATTGCCCCATACAAATGTACCTCCGGCTTACACTATTACTACTATTATAAACTGTGAATTTTAGCACAGTTTATATCGGATCTTGATCAAATTTCCCACACTCGTGAACCCCCAATTTGTACTATTACCGCTGTAGAACCTACATCTTATATCGGATCTTTATCAAATTTTGCAGATCATAAGATATTTCAACTAGGTATACCTACCGAGAATGAGAACTATGTAGGCCCATGCTATGGTCATAGGCCCCCAGCAAATATCATATTACCGCTGTAAAATCTGTATTTTTCATTGATCAAATTTTTTCACATCATTTATATTTAATCTCGGAATACCTACCATAAAATTAGACCACATGAGCTCTTGTTTTCAAATAGTCCCCAAACAACTGACCCTCCAATTTTTATTATTCCGCCTTTAAACCGTCTCATTACATCGGATCTTGATTAAATTTTCCAAATAATGGATTATTTCACATAGGAACCTACTTTTAAAGTGGACCATATGAAAATACCCCTAAAAATCATGTTTTCCGGTGTAATTTTTTTGTGTTACATTTTTCTCATTTTTTTGTGAATAGACCCTTGAATTCACTGATTCTTGTCTTAGAGTAACGTATTAGTCGAATTATTGGACCTTTACAGTAATTTTTTGTGAATCGCAGTGACAACTGAAAACTTTAATAAATAGCTGCAGTCAATACCTTTCAAATAATGCCTAAATGATGAACATCGCTCATTTTCGTAAAAGGAGTTTGAACATTTTGGCTCTGAAAACCATCGCCGGCATTAAATTATTTCACAAAAATTGAGTCTGTGACGTCATTTTTCGTCCGATATTCATCATTTAGGCATCATTCGAAAGGTATTTATTCCTCCTATTCATTTACAAAGAAATAGTTTTTAGCTGTCACCTTGAAAACCCACAAAAAATCAAAATAGACGTCCAATGAGTTATTCTAAGACAAGAATACAAATTTTTATTTAAAGTGCTTCCAAGGGTCTATTAATTCAGAAAAAAAAATTAGACAAAAATTCAACTTAACAAAAATTACACGGGAAATCATGATTTTTAGAGGTGTTTCCAGGAGCGTTTAGCTCATAGCTTGACCCAGTGACGAAATATTTTGTAGATTATCATTAAACAATCCAATCTTCATTCCTGGGGGTGACCGCTGCAATTTATTTTCGTGACCCATCCTAATACACATGGGTCCTTGATAAATACCCCACTAAAATAGACCTACGATACTATTTTAGACGAATTTTCATGCTATATTTCAGTTATGAACATTTATAGTAATAGAGGATTATTACACAAATATATAGGGCCGTTCATATATTCTTTCCGATTTGTTTAAATATCACGGATGATAAAAAATAGGATTTCATGAATTTTGTAATATTCGTTTAATTTGACTGAAGATGCAATGATAGTATAAATTGTATTTGTAAAAGTAAAAAAACCGCTCGAAGAAACCGAAAACCCGATTTATCCGATTCACACTTTAAAATCAGAAAAAAGAATGTGGAAAGAAAACTCAGATTTTCTTTGCTTGGACCTGAGGAATGCAGTCAAAAAGAAGGATAAAAACCGGTTTTATCCGTTTTGATCACTCTGAGTGCAACTAAAGCGAAATACTTAAGCTTAATGTTACCCATGTAAAAGGTTTAAATAACATCCCAGCAGAAAGAGAGCACCCAAAGAAGTGAAAAAGATGTTCAACTTCACCAATGAATTTAACATGGAGTTGTCACAGGAGGGATGTCCTTTATTTTGAAAGACTTAAAAGTTATTTTAAAGTGTTGCAAAGGAACCACTTTTCACAACTTTCAATTTCTGTTTTAAAAAATCCGCCGGCGCCGGGGGTAGAACAGCGGACCTTCTGGTTGATAACACGGCACTCTAACCATCTCAGCTATCCTCTGTCGTGAGTGCTGAATGACCAAAGCAAACCATTTTGTTCGTTAGAAATGACCATAGGAATCTTAACAAAATATTTATTTAGTACGAATTAATATATAACGCAAATTCATATTAAATTAAATTAGCATTAAATCAATTAGCACTACTTAATTTTACTGATATTATGTAATATTAATAATTAATAAAATTGAAATATTTGAGGTGCTTTGTTCTTTATAAGAATTTCATTAAAAGTGGGAAAAATGCATATTTGCATTTGGAGATGCGATTGAAATGTGCTTCCTAAGGACGTACTTCCAGTACTTTTTGCTGGGACCCATTAAACATTGATATCATTTGGAACAATTTTGATATTCTGAAAGGTTTAAATAATCTGAAATAAGTCTCAAATCACAAAAGAGCAACTTTCAATCATATTTGGTAACCACCCAGCAATAATGGTAAATAATTGAAAATCTAAAATGTCAGTATTGGCTCAAAAACAATAAGATTTTCAAAGCTTGATGTTGATCAGAAATAACTATCATACGACGTTACATTATCCCCGCAATTGAGCTTTAAAGCGAAAATCCAGTTTTGAAATGAAATATATTTTCATCTACTGCGTTCACTTAGCGCCAGATGCGGCGCTGCAAAGCAGTGTAGGGTATAGAAAGAAATGTTAAAAAAGAAAAGAAAATATGATAAAACTTCACATATATAAACTGAAATTAATAGACCATGAAGAGAATATATTACTTTATTAAA
The DNA here is from genome assembly GCA_947397865.1 of Polietes domitor. Classification (NCBI taxonomy): domain Eukaryota; kingdom Metazoa; phylum Arthropoda; class Insecta; order Diptera; family Muscidae; genus Polietes; species Polietes domitor. The sequence continues at coordinate 132,714,026 of OX377620.1, forward strand.
AATATACTAAAGATCATAAAAGCGAGCAGCAACAACAACAAACTAAACAAACACTTAATAGACAAGTGCAAAGCTAAATTAAAAGAAAAGTGATTTCCACGGATGCCACACACAGCAAAATAGCCGCATTTAATTCAAACCCCATATGGTGTGGTATGGTTACCCTCGCCTCGCAGTGGACACATGTTGTTTGTTGTAGTGGATGGTGGCTGTGTGGTGGTTAAAAGCTTTAAGGAAGTTTGTGGTAACAAACAAGTTCATTACTTAAGAGTTTTGTGCATATTTGAGCTCAAACAACAAGTCAATAGCTCGGCTGCATATTTATAATGAATGTGTAACAAATTGCGATATGGTGGGCTCGACACACACACACGTGCACACGTACACACGTTTGTGTCTTAAGTCTTTTGTTTTGCCAATAAAAGACAACTGCCAGCGGTGTGGTTTTTGTTGCTTCTCAAACACCAAAAGCAATGCTTGCAACAAAACAAAACAAAATAAATGTTTTTGTTTTTTCTTATTTTTCAATTGTGCTTTTAGTTGTTTGTTGGTTAAAAGTATTGCTTCTATGTACCTGAAAGGTATTAATTAAAGGCGTATCATGACTTAGAAATGTCTATTTTGAAGTTTTCCCAAACAAAATCTAGGTTATGGTTTTGAGGCTGAACTTGGGGAAGTGGGGAAAACCACCCAACAAATAAGTGCTAGAGGCGTTTGGACAGAATCTATTCGATGTTCCATTTCAAATGGAATACTCCACTTTTGGGCCAGGTTTACTGAGTTTGCACGATTACTTAGCCTTGATATTTGTTTATTTAGTTTAGCTAATTTAAATGTTGTGCAAACATTTCGGAAATGATGTGAGTTAGTTTTGTGTATCGGTATCGGTATGGGAGTGTTTGAAAACAATATTGAACACGTAATTCCACCCATTAGTATAGCTACAACTACAACAATGACACCATTCAATTGCAGTAGTTTATAAAATGGATTTTGTGTTACGAAAGTAGAAAATATATTTTATGCGTATCGCGGTAAAAAGTCCTTCTAAAATATTGAGGCCTTAGCAGTATTTCTAAGGATTTTTATTCAAATATTTTGCAGGCATCACACATAAACAAAACTTAGACAACAATGCATATCGCATATAAATTAAAAGCTATTGTTGACAATGCACAGTTACAAACTCAAACGTAAATAATTATAAATGTGCAATACACATTTTTGCAAAAATATAAATTGCAAACAATTTGCGAACATATAAGACATAAATTAATAAAGGGTGATTTTTTAAGAGCTTGATAACTTTTTTTTAAAAAAAAAACGCATAAAATTTGCAAAATCTCATCGGTTCTTTATTTGAAACGTTAGATTGGTCCATGACATTTACTTTTTGAAGATAATTTCATTTAAATGTTGACCGCGGCTGCGTCTTAGGTGGTCCATCCGCTTAGTCCAATTTTGGCATTTCCACGTTTTTGAGTAACAGAGACCCAATTGGTGCGAACGGCGACGAATCGAAAATTGGTGGTCATCATTAACACTGGCCGATACAGCTGCGATATTTTCTTCAGTTCGCACTCTACGTAAGCGTGTTGGTGGTTTAATGTCCAACAATGTAAATTTGGTGCGAAATTTAGTCACAATAGCCCGAATAGCCGCTTCAGTGGGTCGATTAAACTGACCATAAAATGGAATCGCGCAATGATCTTTCTTAACAGAGCACGCATTTTGATAATAAAATTCAATAATTTGCAAGCGTTGTTCGTTTGTAAGACGATTCATGATGAAATGTCAAAGCATACTGAGCATCTTTCTCTTTGACACCATGTCTGAAATCCCACGTGATCTGTCAAATACTAATGCATGAAAATCCTAACCTCAAAAAAATCACTCTTTATGTTGAAATAATCATCGTACTCCTATAAAGTATATACATTCTGGGCCATGTCCGAATTTCGTCTGTCTGTTCGTTGAAAGCACATAACCTTCCGAAAGAAATGAGCCACGGAGTTAAAATTTTCCATATACAGTGAGCAGCAAAAGTCATGATTAGGGTATCCAACCGATTAAATTTTATTCGATTAATCGAATATTTAATACCAAATATTTGTTCAAATAATCAGAAGTGGCCGATTTTCGAATAACGAATAATTCGTACCAAATAATCGAATATTCGAAATGTTATACTATCAAACATGGAGCGAAATATCATTTTATAAATAATTGCACAAATGATTATGCTTTATATGTACCAAGGCTGGATGAAAACATTGTGACAATTAAATTCTTGCTTTGCTTGCTCCTGTCACTGAAGGAGAAAATTTTGTCGCTGAAATTAGACTTTTGTCCGAACTGAACGAAATAATAAAACTAGTAAAAATTCCAGCAAAAAAACTAAAATTAGAATCGAATGACATACAGGATAATTTTTATATTTAGATCAATCGAAAAAGAACTCAAAAACTTAATTTCATGCTCTTCTTTCTATTGTTCCGACTTGAACAGTAAGTGAAAGATTTTTTTTCGAATTCGAACTTTATTAAAATACAGGAAAAGAATCGCCTTTAATCCAATAGCTTTTTCAAGTAAAACGATGGAACTTGAGTATACGTTATATATTCCTATCAGAATCTAAATAATTTACAGGAAATTTTATTTCATTAATCGAATATTCGAGTAAGATCTGTCGACTTTATTCGGTTAATTAGAAATTTTGTATTTTCGAATAAACGATTAATCGAATAATCCAAAATTACGAACAATTGGATATCAAAGCCATGATACCCCTCTAAAAATTAGGAATTTCCCTAATTTTCTCAAAAATTACGTACCAACAAATGTGATATAAGAAATATAACAAGTAAGAAGGCGTTAAGTTCGGCCGTGCCGAATCTTATATACCCTCCACCACGGAGTGCATTCCACAGTATTACCAGCAGATTAAAGGATGTCGACTTTACATAGAAGCTCAGTACCATATTACGAAAATTGTGATATTTTTATGCACATTACTATATTTGTTTACTATTTCAAACTATAATGTATACTTATGCGCACTGTTTAAAATCGGCTACTATATATAAATAAAATGCTGAAATTGTGAAAGTGAACATGCCTAAATATTAGGCGATTGTCAGTCGCCATTAGAAAGAAGCATTTTCAAATACAGACAAAGTGATAAGAAAAGTATAAATTGTAAAGATATCCCCATTCGCCCAAATGTACAAATTTCGAAAAAAACATTTTTCGAGTCTTCATAGTCAGAATGTATACACCGAATTTCATGATTTAAACTTCAGCGGTTTGGTAGGTCCCATTTTTATCCCTCTTATTTAATTATATCCCTTGAAAGTACAAATTTCGAAAAATCCCTCTATTTTACGTATCTATGCAATTAGAGGGATGTACACACCGAATTTCGTGATTCTATCAGCGGCCATTTTGTTGGTACCATTTTTATCCCCTTTTTCCAATTTTGCCCCCTCAAGAGTACGACTATCTAAAATCTCTTTATTTTACGTATCTACACAATTAGAGGGATGTACACTAGGGCGTACCTCAAAAAAAAAGTTCGCCGTACACCTTCGAATATGAAGTATTATTGAAAGGTAGTTTCAAAAAAAAATTTTTTATTTTTTTATGCCGAACGTAGGGGTCGCGCTTTTACATTTTTCTATATAACTTGTATTTATAAACGGATTTTAAAGTGTGATACATCGATGTTTTTGTCTCGACGAGGCCGATTTTTTTGTCTTTGAAGTCATTGAGCTCAAGCACCCCCTTCTGGTACTTACCCATCATTTCTCAGTTGCTACTACCCTAATGTACCACTCTAATAATCGAAAATTAAAGCTCGCATAAAATCATGAATCATGTTTGAGCTCAATGACTTCAAAGACAAAAAAATCGGACAAAAACATCGATGTATCACACTTTAAAATCCGTTTATAAATGCAGAAGTTATATAGAAAAATGTAAAAGCGCGACCCCTACGTTCGGCATAAAAAAATAAAAAAATTTTTTTTGAAACTACCTTTCAATAATACTTCATATTCGAAGGTGTACGGCGAACTTTTATTTTTTTACTTGTAACCTGGTACGCTCTAATGTACACACCGAATTCCATCATTCTAGCTGTATTCATTTAGTTGATACTATTTTTATCCCCTATAGCCATTGTATCCCTTGATAGTACGAATTTGGAAAAAACGTTTTATTTTTAGTGTCTACGCAGTCAGAGGAATGTATACTCCGAATTTCATGATCCTAGCTGCTGTCATTTGGTAGGTACTATTTTTATCCCCTTTTTTCATTTGAACCCCAAAAAGTACGAATTTTGGAAAGTTCTTTTATTTTACGTGTCTACGCAATCAGAGGAATGTATACATCGAATTTCATTATTCTAGGTGCAGCCGTTAAGTTGGTACTATTTTTATCCCTTTATCCCCATTTAACCCCTTCAAGGTACGAATTTATAAAAAATACTCTTATATTATGTATCTACTCTATTAGAGTAATGACCACGCCAAATTTCGTGTTTCTATCTGTTGTCGTTTGATAGGTACCATTTTTATCCCTTTTTGTCCCATTTCGCCCCTACAAATAAAAAACACTCTATGGTGCCCTTTTATGCTATAAAAGGAATGCGCATTGCAAACATCAAGTAAATACAAGCTAATATGTTCAAAAAACATGCTGAAATACTCTAAATATTAGGGGTATTTTCAGTCCTTGTGAGGGAAAAATTTGTCCCTCTGGGCCGATTTCGCCCACTTTCAATCCCAACCGATCTACAACCATAAGACACATTTAGGCAAAATTTGAACCTCCTAGCTCATTTCGTTCGGCCGCGATCGTGCTTTCAATAGACAGACAGACGGACATGGCTATATCGTCTTAGAATTTTACCACGACCCAGAATATATATACTTTATGGGGTCTCCGATGAATATTTCAAGGTGTTACAAACGGAATGACAAAGTGAATATACCCCCATCCAGGAGGTGGAGGGTATAAAAATATTTACTAATACAACCCAATATTTTACCACAGCACAAGTCATGGTACTCCTGCCCAAAAACTGAATTACATTTAATTTATCAGATAAAATCTATACAAGCTGTGTTTGACTGTCCCCTTAGACATTGTCTAGATGCCCTTTGAAGAATTGAGTTTTCAAGAAATGGGAAAAAACTTATTCCGAAACGAAAAGTATAGATAATCGATCGGTTCAACGGAGAAAAATAATAAAAAAATCATGATGAGGCCGTATTCCAAAACTTAATAGTAGAGAAAAATTAAAAATTTAAGCCATTATTAAGAAAAAACTCACTTACAAGTGCGCCTGAAGTAGCTACAGTGTTGAATGAATCAATTGGGAAAGATATGTCTGATTTATGTTCACACTGAACGTAAAAAGCCGGACGTTAGCAAAAAAAAACATAAAAAAGTAAAGAGAGGCTAAAGTCGGGCGTGGTCGACTATGTGATACCCTCCACTTTCTACCCCATTACAATTGAATTCGGGGAAATGTGATGCTGGGAAAGCTTTTTGTATGGGTACTATATATGTGGTCTATAGAGCGGAATTAGATGTTTCTAATTGAATTATAAGGTAATGTGCTAAATTTGAAGAAAATCGGTAAATATGTGGTCAACTCGGGGGTGAAATTTGTATGGGAGATCTAAATCTGAACCGATCCGACTCACATTTACCACAGATGTTTCTAGTTTAAATATAAACTCAAATTGGGAGCGAAATTTATATGGGAACTATATATTAATCTGAACCGATCTGACGCACTTTTACCACAGATGTTTCTAGTTGAATTATAGAGTACTGTGCCAAATTTGAAACAAATCGAGTAAAATATGCGAAAAAAGTCAAATCGAGAGCGAAATTTGTATGGGGGCTATATCTCAATCCGAACCGATTAAATTAAATAGCGTTCGTCCTTGGCCCACAAAACTTACATGTGCCAATTTTTGTTGCTTAAATATGTTTAAAAATCTCCCATATTCATTGACTGAGATTTTAACTATACTGTCAATTGAAAACGGCAGGTTAATCCAGATATTATTGCAAATATAAATATGTCTTAGCGTGACCTTAGCTTTGAGGAAAATCTTGAGGTTTTACTTAATTTCATGAATTAGGCAGTGTTCTTCCATTACATGTTTTTATTAATTTTTGCTAATCAAAAGAGTAGTTCATACACTTTCTTCTGAAGTATACGTTACCGATATCTTTCTAAGATTATAGGAAATATAGGACATTTAAATTGTCATGGGCGTGACATTTTGACGGTAATCCTGTTACGACACCAGTCTATATATGGAAAAGAAAATGAGCAGTTCTATTGTTGTCATTATTTTTTGAAATATTATCAAAAAATGTGTTATGAGAAGTATAAACATTACGAATATTTATCGTTTTTTTTTAAATCATAAATTGATTTTGAAATGTTGTCGAAAAAAGTGTCACTTTATGTTGAAACACCCAAAAATAGATGGACAGACAGACGGACGGACAGACAGACATTACTAAATCGACTCGGAAAGTGATTCTAAGCCGATCTGTTTGATTAATGGTCCATCTCATTTCCTTTAGTGGAGGGTATAATAAAGCGAAACCGCTCTACAAGTACTGATGTGCTTGTCAAACATATAAAAATCGAACTATCTACTCCATATCAAAATTTTTATTTCTAAACTTGGATATTTTAGAATGCCAGGAAATTATCCAAATTGGGGAATTTTATAGACTCTATATACTTTTATATACTCTTATACATATACTATACTTAATCGTGGCTCTTTATGCTTCAGTTTACATTAGGTTCATTGTAGGTAAAATCCAGCGCACTTTTTTCAATCCAAATCACATTGAAATGTGTTTTTCTAGAGAGATGCATTTCTTTACTTAATAATTTTTCAAATAGTATAGTTCAGCCTTCATGAAGCTCATTTCCACCTCGGTGGCTGTTTCAATAAGCAAAATTGTCAATAGTCACACACACGTGCCTATTGTGAAGCCATTGCATCCACAACCAGTCACTGGTGTGAATTTTGGACAGGCCGTTTCCAATTTAAAGTTTTAAATGCCCCATCCTATATATACAGTCACATTCCAGAAATGAAGTTTGGATTGTCAAGCCAGGTTAAATGCTCACATACAAATCATGTTATTCCAGTGTAATTTTTGTATGTTACATTTTTTGTTTTTCCTAATTTAATGGACTTCTGAAAGTGCATTAAATAAAAAATTGTATTCTTGTCTTAGAATAACTCATTGATCGTATTAATGCACATTTAGAGTCATTTTTTGTGGTTTTTCAAAGTGACAACTAAAAAGATATATTTCTTGGCAATATTTTGTAAAAGGTGTTATGTAAAATACAGTGGCCGACAAAAGTCAACATACGACCCACATTTTTGCGTTTTAGCGAGTTCCAAAAAATATTTGAAAAAAGTAATGATGCGGTTGTGTTTGAAATCGTTTTTATTCATATAACAATAACAAAATGCTTTACTTCAATATAAACTTAAAAGATATTGGCAAAATAAACAAAAAACACCTTGACAAAAGTCTACATACGACATAGCATCCCATGCTTTACGTCATTTTTTATAATGTACTTTATGGGAGAATTGACGAAATTTGTATTGTCATTTGTCTTGTGCTTGCTCTTCTTTAAATAAATATAATTCAAGAAACATTAGTCCGCGAAAATGGCTTCTCGTAAAGAAATTGCAACTGATATTCGAAATTTAGTAATAAAATGCAGAAACAAAAGGAAATCTTTAGGCGAAATAGCTAAAATGGTTAATTTAAGTAAATCAACTGTCCAAACTATATGCAAAAAATTCGAAAATACGGGAACTGTTGAAAATAAGCCCAGAAGTGGGCGTCCAAAAAAACTTAGTCGACGAGATGAAAGCTTTATTTTAAAAGAAGTCAATGAAAATCCGAAAGTGAATGCTACAATGTTGTCCAAACAACTCGCAGAAAGGTCTGATACAATTGTACATCCAAGAACAATAATGGTTTCCGAAGCAGAACGCCACGCAAAAAACCTCTTATAAGTGAAAAGAATCGTAAGCTTCGCCTTGAATTCGCCCAGCAACACTTGGACGAGGGATTAGACTTCTGCAAGCGGGTTTTATTTACGGACGAGTCGAAGTATAATATATTTGGAAGTGACGGGAGAGCCAAAGTATGGAGAAAAGCGAATACGGCAATGAATCCGAAGAATTTACTTGCCACGGTAAAGCATGGTGGTGGCAACGTAATGGTTTGGGGTGCCGTCGCGGCACGTCGAAATCTTGCGTTTATTGAGGGTAACATGGATCGCTATCAATATAAATCCATATTGGAACAAAATCTGAAGTCATGTGTCGATAATTTAAACCTCGGAGAGCGCTGGATTTTCCAACAAGATAACGATCCGAAGCACACAGCCCAATTTGTTAAAGATTGGCTGATTTACCATGCTCCAAGACAACTTTATTCGCCACCACAAAGCCCCGACCTGAATATTATTGAACATGTGTGGGAGATTCTGCAACGCAGGATCCGAAAACATCACATAACTAGCGCCCAAACGCTAAAAAACAAGCTGGAAGAGGAATGGCGACAAATATCACCTGCGGAATTGGAAAACTTAGTTGCATCAATGCTCAGACGATTGCTGGCTGTTGTAGATGCTCATGGTGGACCAACAAAATATTAAATTATATATTTAATAGTATCATTTTCTCACGTTAAATTGCATTTTTTATGTCTCATCTCAAACCGTATGTAGACTTTTGTCAAGGTTTTTTCTGCGTATTCTGTTAATATCTTTTGTGTTTATATTGAAGTAATGCATTTTGTTATTGTTATATGAATAAAACACGATTTCAAACAAAACCGCATCATTACTTTTTTCAAGTATGTTTTGGAACTCGCTAAATCGCAAAAATGTGGGTCGTATGTTGACTTTTATCGGCCACTGTATATAGAAATACATATAGAAAGCAATATATAGAAATAAATGATAAATATTGGAAGAAAATGGCGTCACTAAATTCATCTTTGTGAAAATAGTTTGAATCAAAACAGATGAATTTTAAGAACAAAAATTGTCAAACTTTTTTTTACAAAAATGATCGCTGCAACGACAATTTCCTTCCGATATTTATCACCGTGAGACAATTTAATATTTTTTGGACCTGATCAAGACATATACAGTGGTGGACAAAGCATATGCAACTAAGGATGACTTACTTTAATAGGCTCTGTAAGTTTGTAGATTTGAATCACAGAGAAGACAATGTTGTTTAAATAAATATAAATACAGCATTAGGATTTCAAATAATTAACAAAATTCACATACTCTGTTAAAATTTCTTTGTTATCGGCATTTTTGTTGATAATTAAATAAAATCGGTGTGGTCAAAACATATGTTTTGTCCACCACTGTACATATGAAACTAGATATGTATGTATGTAGAAAAACTGTGCACTCAATTTCCCATTTGATGTCTTTTCTCCTTATTATAGGACTTCTAATTTCCAAAAGATATATATGTTTTAATAACTTATTTTTGTACTTTTGAAATTTGATGTATTTTTAATAAATATTCTTCTCTTTTTATGTCTTTGTATGGCTTGCAGAAGTATACAAATAAATTATTAAACATCTATATCCTTTGGAAATTAAAAGTCCTGTGAAAATATGAAACGACCTCCAAATCTAAAACTGTACACAATTTTTTTCTACATACGATCTCTAGTTTCATGTGTATGTGTTAAGGTCCAAGAAGTATTATCGCACGGTATTACATCTGTTTATTTTTAAAAAATACTCCTACAAAATAAGAAAAAGTTTTCTAAGACAAGAGTAAATATTTATATTACAATTGCTCTCATGGGTCTACTAATTGAGAACAAAAATACAATCTATAAAAATATATCTGATATTATTATTCTAGGGGTGTTTTCAGAAGCGTTTAGCTCTCAGAATTGATCTAGAAACGGAATATTTTGATAATCATTATTATTTTTTTTATTTGTATGAACCGCGACCCAGCCAAATATATTTAGACCAAAGTAACTTTGTGTATTTAAAATTAGTTGAGCTCCTTATACAACTTTTTACTAAGAGACAAGCTTATTTTAACTCTCCTGAACATTTCGATTTTTCGATGTACGAGGTTATCCAATAAAGCAACAGATATTCCGTGTGGGGTACCTCCGACCTGAATTTGTCGCTTTTAGATCATGCTGCAATATAAATATTTTTGTTGCACTGTCATGTAAGTTTGTGTAAAATAATGAAGTTTTTCTTCAGTCTTTTACCACCCCTCACAAAATGGTTATCATATCGGGTTTGTGTCTTAAGTCTTTCACAAACACCCCAGGAGCATAACAAGTTTGTGTCTTAAGTCTTTGGTTTGGTGAGTAGTATTTACCTGAGGTTGATGCTCTGTGTAAAGTATCCTTTTTGTTGAGAATATTCGGGAGGTATTGAATCACATTTATATTAATTTTAATTTTGTTTTCACAAATTTCCACGCCAGAGAAAAAACATAGCTTTGAAAGGCTTTTTAAATTTTTTATTTTTTTTTAATATTTTTCGTTTTCTTTTTGAACACTTTGAAACCACTTTTGTTATAAATACACCAAAGGCTATAAGTGACCGTTGTTGTTGTCGTTGATGTTGCTATCTTTGCTATGTTTGTTTGTTGTTTGGTAGAGGACAACAAACCATGGGCTATGATGATGACAACACTGAGTGTTGTTCGTTGGAGGCTGGCAATTATTACAAAAATGTGCCAAACACGTTTCCGCGCTATTTTACTTGGCAGTTGTTGTTGTTTTTTCTTTCCTTTTTTCACGAATCGAAAAGTAAATGATTTTGTTCACCGAAAAAGGTATCCCGCACTGTGTATTTTTGTTTTTGCTTTTGTCACTGCAAATTGATTAAAGCGTTTGAAATTGTGTAGAGAGCGAAGGAAATGTGCACTAAGAGACGGACAGTTAGACCGACAGACAGACAGACCGACCGTTTTCAGTTTGGTGTTTTGTCGACGGCTGGAGCGACGTGCAGCAATTGTGTGTGGCGTGTGTTATCACGACCGTTTCGAAAAGTGTTGTGACTCCGGCTTTGTTTACCATCTGTTGTGGAGTCGATGGCTGGAATCTTTCTTCTTCGGTGTCTTTCTTTGTTTCTTTCGTCGGTTTTTTGGTTTTTTGTTTAGGCCGACACGATGCATATGTTGAACTTCAAGAGCTTTTGGTCGACAAACACAAACACGTACACACAGACTCATACACCGTTTTCGAGTAACGCGTCTCTCTTGGTTTTTGTTTACATTTCGTTGGTTTTGCTTATTTTCTTTCGGCCGAGGGGAGAAATGGCAACGGCGCAGAGCAGTTTTCTAGGAGAGTGAGAGAGATCTTTCTCTTGTCATTTTCCATATGTGTTTAAAAATCTAAAATGCCAGAGTCATGATGATACCCATTTAGGTGGATGGTGGTTCTTTTATTTTAATAATAATGTAAAAAGGCATTCTTGGTGTGGCTCTAATTGTTTAACTTAGAATCATGTGAACATACATACATACGAGTATGTGTGTGCATATAGTTGAGCTAATTAAAAAGTTTTACTTTTAATGCTAATAACCACCGCATAAGTTTGATTTGTAATTGTGGAACAGGTACTTTCACTGGGGGCAAATCTACATCGTCATATCGGTCGCTCGTATGACCAAATGTTTTAATTAAATGTCTTAACCGTTTTTCCCGAAAATTGAGTTAGTCTTCGTTAGTCTTCAGAGGATTTGTGACAGGAATTTTTTATTTCATACACTACTATTACAAAATTATATGGAAAGACTGACTGACTAGATGAACCTGGCTGAATATATTCAAAAAGTTATCCTAAGTCGATCATACCATCAAACGATGGGTGATACAAACAAATGCACAGAGATAATATATAGGAGGGTGTCCAAATTGACGATTGAGATAATTTAAGATTATTCCCAAATTATATTGATTCTGGAAAATTTGTTAGAGATTGCATTTTTTCAAATTAAATATAGGGTACTCAATATTTATGTTGGGTCAATCAAGAAGTTATAAGTTTCATAATATTAATTATATTTAAGATAAATAAATCATTATGTGGCAGGTAAATAATCATTTATGTGGCAGGTACTATTAGTTTAGTGGCAAATTGCCCCAATTTCGATATTAATAAATAATAAGTAAATGTGGAGATTAGGTTATCAGAACCACACAGTATTTAAAACATTTAGAATTCGAAAAAAATATTTTGAGTAAAGAAAATTTTAAAGTATACTGCCGACGATGAGGAAGAATAAGAATGTTGTTGTTTAAATAAATAAAATCAATTTTAAAATGGAGCAATCATATTGTATTTGAAATCTATTTATTTAACAAATGTTTTGTTTATAAAGTATAAATATTTTCTTTATTTAAAAAAAGTATGTGGATTCTAGAGCAGTATGAATTCAAATATGGATATGAATGTACAGAATATGGTTATTTTTTCTTCATATTCATTAGCGTTCGTTCCTGGAAGAAAGAATAATTCGTTTATCTCCATTATTTCTTACAATTATTTCTTACAAACACTTGGCATGAAACTAACTAGGGTAGCTAGGGTTTGGGGTTTCCCGGACTTTTTTCATTTCCCGGGAAAACGGGAATGAAAAGTTTCATTCCCGGGAATCCCGGGAATTCCTGGGAAAATAATTAATTTTAGGTATGTCCAATAAATTTACTCGCTTAACAAGAAAGTAGTAGAAAGTAGCTTGTTGATTCATTTAAGAAATCACCATTGAATACAAATGCTGCCACTTTGTCAAGTCTCTTAATTGTAAGCCCAATCGAGCAGGGCTTATATGGCGCAAGTGATCGAGAAGGACAAAACAATAATAATAATCTAAAAATGTTTTCGTCAAAATATTCTAAACTAATCGTCAGAGTTAAAGGCGTCATCAAATTGGAAATTTGAATCGCAGGCACAAGTGGCTTACACCTACACTGATTCAAAATAAAAAAATGATTAAGGAAACAAATAACTAGTATGACAGAGAATGTTATGGCGTAAGTAATTTAGAAGATTCATTCGTCTGGAGACGAAAATATTTTACAGAAACAGGGGAAAATATTCTAAACTGTAAAAGCAATAAAAAATAATATTAATTAAATAAATTCATAAAAAATAATAACATTGAAATAATCCAGTGTCATTTAAAAATACCTTAGGCTATATTTTTAATTCGTATTAGATTTCTCTTGAAAGTTTCCAGGTGAAATTTTTTAATTGTATCCATATTTTTTAACAATTTCTTACTGGTTTCATATGTAAAGTAAATTGTTATTTAAGAAGATTTTCTTCTTTTATTTTCCAATTCTTCTAGGAAAACGAGAAATTTAAAGTTTAACCAGATAGCACGAGGGGTTAAGTATTGACATTATGTCACACATAGTATTGTCGGTATGATATTTTTGTTTCACAGTAAAGATCCTGCAAATATCCTAACAAAAAGTTTGTATTCCCCTAGCTGGGTTTCGCAAAAATGGCTACTTAGCGAATTTAAAAAGTACTCATTATTATTGTCAGTAATGTAAATATATGAATTTGAAATATATCTAAAATTTTCAGTTAGTGCTCAAAATAATTAATGAAATATTTTTTTAATATTTCCCGTATTCCCGGGAATTTAAAAATTTTTTCCCGGGAATTCCCGTCCAAATTTTTTCGGGAATTCCCGGACCCCAAACCTTAGGTGTAGCGTATGGTTGGATTGAAAAATAACTATATCTAGCTTTTGTGAATATCCGGAGTCGACTCTGGAGTTGGAATCAAAACATCAAATGCTGAAGTCGTAGTCGAAATTATTCTCGATTCCATAACTCTGCAACAAGCAAATAAAATTTTGTGTCCGCGACCTAAATATTTTTATTTTATGTATAATGAGATATTAAAAAAATCAATACAAACGATTTTCATTGATGATTTTTTTAAGTTTTTACTAAAATTCCAATTTTCGTCGAAGGTACGTTTAACATTTGGAAACATAGGTCCTATCACACTTACAAAAATCGAATATATATTTTTTGGTTTATAAAATAAATAAGAAAAAATTAAAAAATATATTTTTTTAGGATTTAAAAATTTTCTGTAAAACTTGAAATTGAAAAAAAAACATGTAAGGCAAGGCTAAATTCGGACAGACCGACTATATGATACCCTACACTTTCTACTTCACTAAATTTCAATGTCGTTAAATGTTAACGACATTTGTATGGAAGCTATATATAAATCTGAACCGATCTCATCCACTTTTACCACAGATGTTTCTAGTGTAAATATAAGATGTACTGCCGAATTTGAAGAAAATCGATGAAGGGGTCGAAATTTGTATGGTTATATAGCGACAATCTGAACCGATTTGAACCATTTCCACCACAGATATTTCTGAGTTAAATATAAGGTGTTGTGCGAAATTTTATTAAAATCGCTTTAATTATCGGGAGCAACATTTGTGTGGGGTTATATCTAAATCTGAACCGATTTGCTACAAATTCAATACAAAAATCGTTTGTGTCAAGTTTCGTTAGAATCGGAAAATAATTGCTACCTATATCGTGATTACAAGAATAGATGGACAGACAGACAGACGGACGGACAGACGGACATAGCTAAATCGATTCAAAAAGTGGTTCTATATCGGTTGGTATAATAAGACATTGTACCCTGTAGGATATAAATACAAGTAAGCTAAAGCTAAAGTCGGGCGGACCGACTATATGATACCCTCCACTTTCTACCCGAATACAATTCAATTCTGGCAGAAAGTAAAATCAGGAAAGATTTTTGTATGTGTCCTATTCATAGACATATGGGCATCTCCCAAAAAAGGTCTGCCAAAAAAATGAAATCAGACCACGCTAATAGCTTTTAACTTTTATTTCCTTATTTGAACAACTTTTTTATTATAAAACTTGGAGTTAACTTGTTCTCATTTATTGCTAATTATTTTTACTACGAGTGGAAATATTTGCACCTAATTAAAAAAATCTAAGAGATAATTCTCATATTTCATAAATCTACGAACAAAATATATCTGCTAACCTTCATTTGCATGTATATATGGAAAAACAAAGTTCTCAAAAAATCGCTGAACTTTGTATATTTCTATAAGAAAGAAAAATGTCGTATTCCAATATCGATTGTAAATAAACGTAGTAAATTTTAGCGTGGAAAAATAACGGCCTATATTAAACACATATTCGAATGAAAGAGGATTTTGCGATAAAGAAGATTTTTCAAAATTGTAATTGTTTCAAAAAGTTTTAATTTATATTGATTCCAATAAAGAATTTATGGCTGAAATATGTGGGTTTCAATGCAGTAATTATGAAATATTACCCTCCCCCCTCAATAACATTGTTCAGATACGCCAATGAGTCCACCAACTAACAACTCACTTCATTTGCATCGCACTCCGTTGAGTTTCACCTTTTAATCTGTGATTTTATTATATAAGTGCTGTTCGAGAATTGAAATGAAATGTGTTTTAATAGCAAAACTGATTCCAATTGATTTGTTATTCAAGTAATGTTCGAAAATCGAAACAAGTGACATTTTTACCAAAACAAAAACTATTTCCATGCAAAGACAACAAGACAATCATAACGCTCGGAATGTGATTAAGATCAACTGCGGAGGAAGCTCAAAGTATTCGCATTGCAAGTTTTATTGAACATAAATCCATCGAAAATTTGCACAAAACTGATTTAATTTGACCGTGCTAGACCGCATATAGCGCTCTGTAGTAAAGCTGCCTTCGAATTGGACAGTCATTTAGTTGAGCCAAAGTATGGACAGACATAGCGTGCGTTATCGTCATCAAACATTTTTACAGGGATTCAAAATATACATATGTATGTACATATTTATGGTGTTATAGTCCGAATGACAATAGGAATGCGAAGGTTGTGCGATAAGTCCGTCGTAAATAACTAAATATAATTTTTATGGTATATTTTTTCTTCTTAAAAGTTAAAAAAAAAAATAGATATAGATTGTCCTCTAAATCTCTTTATCCTATAATAAACCAAAAAAGTGACATAAAGTATTTTTGCGATAATATTTTTCCCAAATTATAGGTTCTCATTCTACAGTCCATAATAATGTTTAAATTTGTTATTAAGCTTTTTTTTATTACTGAAAAATACATCTACTAACATTGATATAGAAATTATATAAATAAGCAGTATTTAAACAAATAAAAGGGTTGGGTTGAGCCGTATCTTATATACTCTCCACCATGGAGTGCATTCCACAGTATTAGCAGCATATTAGAGCATGTTTGCTTCACTTCCTTCCTGTCCTTCAATATTAGGCAATTTATGATAATGTTTATGCCAATGGCTATCACGCCGACTTATGCCTACTGTTTTAAATAAATTGAAATGTTTCATTATTCTAACAAGTAAAAACATCGAACCTTATATACCCTTAATTATGGATTGCATTCCACAGAGACTGTCGATTTTGCATAAGTGCAGTTACATTAAAGAAAATGTTACATTTTTTAATTATAGCAAAAACAAAACAAATAAAAAAGTGGACAAATACTTTGATTTGAATTGGGATATTGTCCTGGCTCAAGACCATTTTGCATTAATATTTAATAGAATGCAAATTTATTTACAAATGGCATGGTGACATGCAGACTACCACTATCATGTTTTCGACCATGTCAAAGGTCTTTTCAAGTGGATTCGCAGCGACTTTTCAACAACATACCCGGCCTCTTTAAGTAAATGATTCTCACAAACGAAACGAGAAGCTCACTTGTCGAATATCCGTATTAAAAAATCGCACCAAGTAATAACAAGTACGGAAAGGCTAAAGTCGGACGGAGCCGACTATATGATACACTCCACTTTCTATCCTATTACAATTCAATTCGGTAAAAAAGTGAAATCGGGAAGGATTTTTGTATCCTGTAAATGTTTGACAAAAGATTTTAAATCGGAAAGGACATCTGTGGTATATTGAACCATGGAACGATGTGACTCGCTTTCGCCATGTATGTTTATAGGTGAAGTATAATATGTAAAGTTTGGCCACAATCGGTATTGTGTTTGGCCACAATGTATGTTTATAGGTGAAGTATAATATGTAAAGTCTGGCCACAATCGGTTAAACATTTGGGAGCAACATTTGTAAATATATATAATTTTTTATCTAAATCTGAACCGATCTTACCCACTTTCACCACTTGTTGGATTTTGTCTTGTTGTGTCAATTTTAAAGAAAATTATGTGGTTTCTATAGCGAAACCAGTAAGGTAAGGCTAAAGTCGGGCGGGCCGACTCTATGATACACTCCACTTTCAATCCGAATACAATTCAATTCGGTGAAAACGGGAAGGTTGTTTGTTTCTATCCTGTAAATGTATGTGTTTGACAAAAAGTTTTATATCGGAAAGGACATTTGTATGAGGATATATTGAAACCTGGAACGAAATAGGTGAAATATAAAATGTATAGTTTGGCCAAAATCGGTTAAACTAATGGGAGCAACATTTGAATTTGGGCTATATTTAAATCTGAACCGATCTTACCCACTTTCACCATAGTTTTGTTTAGTCAGATTATAAGATGTTGTGCGAAATTTAAAGAAAATCGAGCACAATATGTGGCTTTTAAAGCGGCAAAAGTCAAATCGGGGGCGACATTTGTATGGGGGCTATATCTAAATCTGAACCGATCTTACCCAATTTCTGCATAGTGTTTCTAGTTGGATTATAAGACGTTGTCCCAAATTTAAAGAAAATCGGGTACAATATATGGTTTTTAGAGCGAAAAATTCAAATCGGGAGCGGCTTTGTATGGGGCCTATATCTAAAGGGTGATTTTTTAAGAGCTTGATAACTTTTTTTTAAAAAAAACGCATAAAATTTGCAAAATCTCATCGGTTCTTTATTTGAAACGTTAGATTGGTCCATGACATTTACTTTTTGAAGATAATTTCATTTAAATGTTGACCGCGGCTGCGTCTTAGGTGGTCCATCCGCTTAGTCCAATTTTGGCATTTCCACGTTTTTGAGTAACAGAGACCCAATTGGTGGGAACGGCGACGAATCGAAAATTGGTGGTCATCATTAACACTGGCCGATACAGCTGCGATATTTTCTTCAGTTCGCACTCTACGTAAGCGTGTTGGTGGTTTAATGTCCAACAATGTAAATTTGGTGCGAAATTTAGTCACAATAGCCCGAATAGCCGCTTCAGTGGGTCGATTAAACTGACCATAAAATGGAAGCGCGCAATGAACTTTCTTAACAGAGCACGCATTTTGATAATAAAATTCAATAATTTGCAAGCGTTGTTCGTTTGTAAGACGATTCATGATGAAATGTCAAAGCATACTGAGCATCTTTCTCTTTGACACCATGTCTGAAATCCCACGTGATCTGTCAAATACTAATGCATGAAAATCCTAACCTCAAAAAAATCACTCTTTATATCTGAAACGATCTAGCCCGGTTTAGCCACAGGTGTTTCTAGTTAGATTATAAGATGTTGTGCCAAATTTAAGGAAAATCGATTAGAATATGTGGCATTTAAAGCGGAAAAAGTCAAATCGGGAACGACATTTGTATGGGGGCTATATCTAAATCTGAACCGATTTGACCTATTTTCACCATAGATGTTCTTAGTTTAAATATAAGATGTTTTGCCAAATCTGAAGACAATCTGATACAATTTGTGGTTTCTAGAGCGGAAAAAGTCAAATCGGGAGCGAAATTTGTATGGGAGCTATATATAAATCCGAACCGATCTAACACATTTTTACCACAGGTGTTTCTAGTTACAATTTAAGATGTTTTGCCAATTTTAAAGAAAATCTGTTGTAATATGTGGTATCTAGAGTGAAAAGAGTCAAATCGGGAGTGAAATTCGTATGGGGGCTATATCTAAATCTGAGCCGATTTTCTTCAAATTAAATAGCGTTCGTCCTTATCCCGAAAAACGTCGTTGTGCAAAGTTTCATTTGGTTCTGTCTACAATTGCGACCTGTATCGTGATTACAAGAATAGATGGACGGACGGACAGACAGACAGACAGACAGACATTGCTAAATCGACTCAGAAAGTGATTCTAAGCCGATCTGTATAATAAACGATGGATCTAACTCGTTTCCTTTTGGGTGTTACAAACAAATGCACAAATACATAATACTCTCGTGGAGTGTATAAAAATGAGCGTTAGCACGGCAGAAGTATTGCTGGGTAACTATTCCTGCATATACACATACTTACATATGCAACTCAATGAGATGCTTGTAAGTTGGCATGTGTGCTTTATTATTTGGTGCGATGTTTTAAAAACGTATATTTGGTTGTGCTCCTCATTTCGTTTGAGAGAATCATTTACTTAAAGAGAGCATAAAGTCGAAAAATAAACATAAAGTCTTGTAATTTTGCACATTTGCTAGACATATCATATGCAAAAAATAAAAATAAAATTGGACAGATCGGACCACGCCCACTACCACTTCCCATATAAACTCAATATATAACCAACATAATTATCACCCTGTATTGGTACAGGGTGACCAAAAACAAAATTTTATGAAAGCTTAAAAAAATGAAGAGTTGTTTATTTTGACGAAATGTGTTTTTCTAAACATTATTACAAAAGCAAAATATAGCATACAAATAGTATACTTTAAACTGCAATATAAATAATTATTTTAAGAAATAAAGTAAAATGTATACATATGTACAAAAAGGTGAATGATGTTGTATACCATTTGAATGGTACTTTCAATACCTTTTAAATAAAATATTGATGGGTATCGTACACAAAACTAATTCAGAGATATAATCATATATATGTCTATGGCTAATCAAAAACTGTGCTAAAATAAAATGACAATTTTTGGAGTTTGCCGAAAAATACTGACGAGGTATTATTTCCACCATAAACTACAACCTCAGACGAACACTTTCACATTTACACTTTGAGTCAAGTTGAGTCATACATATAACTTTTGGTCCACGACATTTATAGATTATGTTCTGTACAAATTACAAAATTACAATACCTATGAATACTTACAAGACCACAATAATCATAAAATATTAA
Organism: Polietes domitor; assembly: GCA_947397865.1. Classification (NCBI taxonomy): domain Eukaryota; kingdom Metazoa; phylum Arthropoda; class Insecta; order Diptera; family Muscidae; genus Polietes; species Polietes domitor. The sequence continues at coordinate 132,734,216 of OX377620.1, forward strand.
CTACTAACTCTTGCCGTTAATTTTCATAATATAGTCACTTTATTATTTTCTTTTTAAATCTTGATTTTAATTAATTTGTAAAACTGCTTTATATCCAAATTAATCCCACTTGTTTTGAAACGCAAAGTTTAAGTACCATACAGGTGTTGCCACCTAATTTTCTCCAGTATATTTTCTTGATTGCTTGGAGTGTTGCCATAAAGAAAATATATACACATTTAACACTTTCCAATTTTAATTTTTTTGAATTTCTGCAAAAAATGGATTTGGGACCATAGTGCAGTGGTAGTCTGCAGCCTAGTAATAAATGTCACCATGTCATTTGTAAATAAATTTGCATATTATTAAATATAGATGCAAAATGGTCTTGAGCCAGGACAATATTCCAGTTCAATTCAAATTTTGATTACAGACCAATAAAATACAAACGAAAAAAAACTGAAACAAGTAAGGAAAGGCTAAAGTCGGGCGGGGCCGACTACATGATACACTCCACTTTCTATCCGAATACAATCCAAATCGGTAAAAAGTGAAAACGGGAAGAATTTTTGTGTGTTTCCTAATCATAGGATAATATGTCCTGGTTCAATTTGTCAAATCGAGAAGAATATTTGTATCAGGGCTATATCCAAACATGGAGTAAAGTGACTAACTTTCACAATAAGTTCTTCCAGTTCAAATATAACGTGTTATGCTTACTTTAAAGAAATTCGGTTAAAATTCGTGGTTTCTGGGGCGGAAAAAGTCTATCCGGGAGCGAAATTTGTATTTGAGCTATATGTAAATCTGACCCATTTGCACCATGGATGTTTATAGGACAAATATAAGATATTTCGCCTAATTTGAAGAGGATCTGTTAAAATATGTGGTTTCTAGAGCAGAAAAAGTCAAACCGGGAGCGCAATTTTAATGCGTGCGATATATAAACCTGAACAAACAAATGCACAAAGACATAATACTCTCGTGGAGTGTATAAAAAACATAATTTTCAAATAAGTATAAAATTTTAATTATTTAAAGACACACTCATAAGGCATATGTTTACACCTAAATATCGAAACGATACTTCAATTCAATTCAAGATTATATTTTTTAAGGCAGCAATATTCAAAATAGCTTAAATACTGCAAATATTGGGGAATAGTGGGTGCATTTTCAATCGTTTGGTTGTTTGTAATTCTATCCTATTATAATTCTAGCCATTTTATTTTTATACCCTCCACCTCCAGGATGGGAGTATTCATTCACTTTATCATTCCGTCTGAAACACCTGATGAAACACAAATTATATATATTCTGGGTTTGCCGAACGAATTGAGCTAAGAGGTTCAAATTTTCTGTAAATGTTTCTTATGGATGCAGGTCGCTTGGGATTGAAAGTGGGCGAAATCGTCCCAGAGGGATACATTTTTCCCTAACAAGGACTGAAAAACTCCCTAATATTTAGATTATTTAAGCTTATTTTTTGAGAATTTCTGCTTTTTATACACTTGAAATTTGTTGCGTACATTCCTCTAGTACCGTGAAAACACCAAAAAATACAAAGAATATTTAGCGATTAAAATGGGACAAAAGGGGATAAAAATGGTACGAATGATATGATAACAGCTATAAACGTGAAATTTGGAATGTATATCCCCCTAATTCCCAAAATTCGTACTTTTAAGGGGTACAATTGGAAAAGAGGGATAAAAATGTTACCACTCAAACCGCTGAAGTTGAAATCATGAAATTCGATGTATACATCCATCTGACTGTGTAGACGCGCAACATAAAGGAATTTTTCGAAATTTCTGCTTTTGTACGGAAATGTGGCAAAAGAGGATAAAAATGGTACATATGATACAACAACAGTTAGAAACATGATATTTGGAGCGTACATTACTTTAATTGCGTAGACGCCTAAAATAGAAGAATTTTTCAAAATTCGTACTTTTAAGGGATACAATTGGGAAAGAGGGATAAAAATGGTACCAACCAAACCGCTGATGTTGAAATCATGAAATTACGTGTATAGGTTCGTCTAACTGTAAAGACTCGAAACAAGAAGGAATTTTTCGAAAATTTTACTTTTTGGCGGTAAATGGGGCGAATGGGGATAAAAATTGTACCAACCAAACGGCTGCTATAACGATGAAATTCGGTGTGCACATTGCTTTGACTAAAAAATAGAGATAGCTTTCAATATTCGTACCTTTAGGATCAAAACGGGACAAAATTGGCACCAAGCACATTGCTGTAGCAAGAATCATGAAATTTGGTGTTTACACTCGTCTGTCTACAAGTATTATTCCAAATACGTACATTTAGAGTCCAAATGAAAAAAGAACAAAACTGGTACCAAGCAAACGACTGTACCTAGATTCATGGAATTAGATGTGTACAAAAGGGGCGCGAAGCATAAGGGATCTTTATAATTTGTACCTTTCTTATCAAAATAATACAGTCATTTGGTCTGTAGCTGAAAATGTTTCTCCCTAATGACGACTGACGATCACCCAATATTTAGGGCATGTTCGCTTTTTGATTACAATTACAGCTTTGTACTGTGGAAAGCACTCCGTGGTGGAGGGTATATAACGCCTTTTTACTTGTTTTGCTCTAAAAATGGATGCACATTTTGATGTAGCCTTGATGTCACCATAACGTCGGTGGCATTCAATAAAATATAGATGTGAAAATGGTCTTGCGCCAGGAGAATCATCGAAAATCCTATTATGGTAAAATTTAATGCAAACATTTATTGGTATTACAATATTTGTACAAAAATAAATCATAAGTCGAGGTGTGAAAAGTCGATTATTCAACTTTATGTGCTATCAATTTTACTCGAACCAAGAAAAAACTTACTCAAACTGAGGAAAATTCAAGTAAGATTTTCCTCAAACCAAGTAAATTTTTACTAAATCTAAGTAAAATTTTGCTGAAATACTTGAAGTATTTAAGAAATAAGTCTCTGCAAACGAACGAGAATTGCTTCTTAGATGAATATTCAAGAATTTTCTAAACAATTTCCAGATTAATTTAATTTTAGGAAAACAATAACACATTTTTAGTTAAAATTTCCTAAATTGAATTTTTCCAAACAAAAATTTTCTGATTCCTTTTTTTACTTAGAACCTTGGAAATATTCTTCCACACAAGTTTGAATTTACTCAATTGTAAGAATTTTCTATTATATTGTATATGGTATGTAGACTTTTCTGTGCCACTGTAGGTAAACATATTTTTGTTTTGGCCGTAGCTTTAGCCACTTTCAAGCAGTCAGTTTTTTTTGTTAAAGCCTAAAAGTATGTGATGCACAATTTCATAAACGTTATACACTATACACCTTACTCTATGTGTACGGTACTATGGCTTAAATTTATTTTACCTTTTGTAACACACCTTCATACATAGTCATATTGGCGTATTTGAGATACACTTCGTTAACGTAGGATAGACTAACTTAAAAATCGATTAACCCCACCCGCTTTTAGAAAATTTCAACCAACATTACAAATCAATATTAAGCTTTAAGTTGAAGCTCAATGACCTTATTCAACAATACACAGTTTAATGACAAGTGAGGAAAGACTAAAGTCGGGCGGGCCGGCTACACTCCACTTTCTATCCAAATACAATTCAATTTGGTAAAAATTTTAAAACCAAGAATGATTTTTGTTTGTATGTGTCCTAATCATAGACTGATATGGCCTGACCCATATTCAACACAGGTGTTTCTAGTTGAAATATAAGATATGTTGCCAAATTTGAAGAATATCTGTTACAATATGTGGTTCTAGGGCGGAAAAAGTCAAATCGGTGGATAAATTAGTGTGAGAGCTATATTTAAATCTGAACCGATTTGATCCATTTTCAACATAAGTGTTTCTAGTTGAAATATAAGATATGTTGCCAATTTTGAAAAAGATCTGTTAAAATATGTGGTATCTAGAGAGGAAATCGTCAAATTAGGAGCTAAATTTGTATGGGAGCTATATATAAATCTGAACCGATCTGACCCATTTTCACCATGGGCGTTTCGACTTGAAATATAAGATAGTTTGCAAGATTTGAAGAAGATCTGTTAAAACATGTGGTTTATAGAATGAAAAAGGTCACCTCGGGAGTGAAATTTGTATGTGAGCTATATAAATCTGAACCGATTTAACACATTTTCACCACTGGAGTTTCTAGTTGAAATAAAGGGTGATTTTTTAAGAGCTTGATAACTTTTTTTTTTAAAAAAACGCATAAAATTTGCAAAATCTCATCGGTTCTTTATTTGAAACGTTAGATTGGTCCATGACATTTACTTTTTGAAGATAATTTCATTTAAATGTTGACCGCGGCTGCGTCTTAGGTGGTCCATTCGGAAAGTCCAATTTTGGGCAACTTTTTCGAGCATTTCGGCCGGAATAGCCCGAATTTCTTCGGAAATGTTGTCTTCCAAAGCTGGAATAGTTGCTGGCTTATTTCTGTAGACTTTAGACTTGACGTAGCCCCACAAAAAATAGTCTAAAGGCGTCAAATCGCATGATCTTGGTGGCCAACTTACCGGTCCATTTCTTGAGATGAATTGTTCTCCGAAGTTTTCCCTCAAAATGGCCATAGAATCGCGAGCTGTGTGGCATGTAGCGCCATCTTGTTGAAACCACATGTCAACCAAGTTCAGTTCTTCCATTTTGGGCAAAAAAAAGTTGGATATCATCTCACGGTAGCGCTCACCATTCACAGTTACGTTACGATTCGCATCATCTTTGAAGAAGTACGGTCCAATGATGCCACCAGCCCATAAACCGCACCAAACTGTGACTTTTTCTGGATGCATTGGTAGCTCTTGCAATGCTTCTGGCTGATATTCACTCCAAAATCGACAATTCTGCCTATTTACGTACCCATTGAGCCAAAAATGAGCTTCGTCGCTGAACACAATTTCTTTCTTTCTGAACTTTCTTAACAGAGCACGCATTTTGATAATAAAATTCAATGATTTGCAAGCGTTGCTCGTTAGTAAGTCTATTCATGATGAAATGTCAAAGCATACTGAGCATCTTTCTCTTTGACACCATGTCTGAAATCCCACGTGATCTGTCAAATACTAATGCATGAAAATCCTAACCTCAAAAAAATCACTCTTTATAAGATGTTTTGCCAATTTTGAAGAAAATCTGTTGAAAAAAATCTGTGGTATGTAGAGTGAAAGGAGTCAAATCGGAAGTGAAATTCGTATGGGAGCTATATTTAAACCTGAACCGATTTTCTTCAAATTAAATAGCGTTCGTCCTTATGTCGAAAATCTTCAATGTGCAAATTTTCAATGCTACAATTGCGACTGTGATTTGATTACAAGAATAGAAGGACGGACAGACAGACGGACGGACATTGCTAAATCGATTCAAAAAGTGATTCTAAGTCGATCGATATAATTAACAATGGGTCTATCTGGCTTCCTTTTGGGTGTTACAAACAAATGCACAAAGACATAATAGTCTCGTGGATGAACCCAAATTAATCCGTATCATAGAGAACTATAGAGCCTCCATAATATAGTCCCATCGATTTCGAATGTTTCCATCGACATTTTGAAACATCTAGGTTTTGTATGTTCGCCTTCGTCTACCTTTAACTATTCTTAAATATATAAAGGATAATTCATCGTGAGGTTTGATTGGACTTAAAATTTTTATTTTCGGTTAAGAGAACGTATGACATTTACTGTTTGAAAATGATATCATGCAAATGTTGGCTGAGACTACGTCTGAAGTGGTATATTTGGAACATGGGGCCGCAAGTGTTGCATGTGCCCCTACGAAAATTTAGTTTAAGAACTCAATAGAAAAGACTGATTTTTTATTTTTAATCCTTGGGTTCATCTGGAACATGGGGAGGCAAGTGTTGCATGTTCCCCTATGAAAATTTAATTTAAGAACTCAATAGAAAAGACTGATTTTTTATTTTTAATCCTTGGGTTCATCTGGAACATGGGGAGGCAAGTGTTGCATGTTCCCCTATGAAAATTTAATTTAAGAACTCAATAGAAAAGTCTGATTTTTTTTATTTTTAATACTTGGGCCTTCTCCTGGCTTTCCTGCCCCTTTTGGGAACAACTTCGAATACAATAATTAATTTAACTTAATAAAAAAGAAATGTTACTTATTTGTTTGTTCCTGTTACAATTGTAAAGATGATTAATTCTCTAAAATTCAAATTATTTACTGTTAATTACTGGTCACCTAAAAATTAGATGCCTAAGACCAAAATGTAATTGACTCTTCAGAAATTATTAGCAACAGACAATTGTTTGACATTGGTCGGCTTCTATTTTGAAGTCCAATCAAAGTCTAACTAACGCTGGAAATGCCTAGAGGCGACTAAACCGCGTTTTTTGTTTTTGATTAAAATGCAAAACCAATTGCCCACCAAGACTTGGAAATATGATAGTGCCGATAGTGTTTAATAGACATCCAAAAAGCATGACTTTGATTGTACTTAAGCTTTTAACCGAGTTCTACTACCCTTGACGAATGTTTTAACTTGCATGCGGTGTCTTGGCACTAAATACACGTTCACTCACTCACAAAACCAACCGGCCAAGTAGCCACGACAAGCTCAGAATCATTGGTGAGTTGCTAATGCAATTCGCAATTGAAACAAACACGCGACTTCAAGCTCAAAGTTGTTATTTAGTAGACGTAGATTTTGTTGAGTACACTCAGAAAAAAGTCAGCTCTAATTTAAGTGCAACTGAGGAAAATATAAGTCCACAAATAAAGCTCTTAGCTCTGGGCCAATTATTTAAGAAATTTTATAGTTCTTTAATTTTGTACGTGCCACAGTGTGTTATCAGCGCTAACATTTCTGTTTTTATTGTACTCTACTAAGAACATCCCAAATTAGCATATTCAAAATCGTTTTGACGATATTGTGCCAAAATATTTCAGTGAATGCTATTAAAGTTCATAAATGTGCGAATGGAGCGTTCGTAGAATGTTGAAATTTTTGCTCTGAGCCTTTGGTTAGATCAATTAAGTAAATGATGGGTACCGCCCATAGAACCCAAAATTTATTTTTGGCCCAAAGTTTTTGAAATTTGGCACAGAGCCTTTTATTACCTCAATTAAGAATAAAATAAAGTTTCATCAAAATTGGCCACGCCCACCTCCCACCGCCCATAGAACCAGAATTTATTTTTTGGCCCAAACTTTTTGAAATTTGGCACAGAACCTTTTATTACCTCAATTAACGCCCACCTCTCACCGCCCATATAACCCATATTATATTTTTTTCCAAAACTGGTGGGAGCACCTAACACGACCGAGCAACCTTTTTTTCTTCCACGGAAGTTTGCATTAACAGACAAATTTTATTCTATCATATCTTTTAAACCATATGAGCGAACTTTAAAAATTTTTTTAAATACACAGAAAAGGCTATATTTAAAAAAATTCACAATTTAAGTCAGAGCAATAAAATTATCTTACGTACAAAAACTTTAGAAGTGCGTAAACAGTCTTCAATATTTTGGATCAAAATTTATATGTGATCTTACTTCATTATTTCAAAGAAAAATAAACGTTTTTTTGGGATACAATTTATAGATTCTTCATACTGAATCAATTTTCTACAAAACTGCATCATTACATTTTTAAATTGTATGTGTGAAAAAAATGACTTATTGCACAAAAAATCCCACTGTGCGAAGTATCGACAGTTATAAATATTGAAAATTGGAGGTATAGTTACAAATATTGATATAATTACAGGATTGGTAACACCTGGATTGGAAAGTGATAACGCCGAATTATTTTGGGACAACGCATTCAACGAACCAAAGATTAATTTTAGTCGGGAACATCCACAAATTTTTTGAAGACAGCTTAAAGTTGTTTGAATTACACAGTCCAACAAATTAAGACTTTTTGAATGGAACAGACCATATAATTCTGAAATGGAATGTTGAGTAGACCATTTTTGCATAATATACTTATAGTCCAGCTGGTCTGCGCGAAACAAGTAAGAAAAGGCTAAAGTCGGGCGGGGCCGAATATATGATACCATCCATTTTATACCCGAATGTCATAAAATTCGGTAAAAAAGTAAAGTCGGGCAGGATTTTTGTATGTATCCTAACAATAGACTGATGTGACCTGACCCACTTTGTCAAACTGTGCTTCTAGTTCAAGTAAAGGGTGATTTTTTAAAAGCTATAGGAAAGTTTTTCAAAAAAACACATAAAATTCAGAAAAATGCATTTATAACGTGTTATGCAAAATTTGAAGAAAATCGACGCAAATACATGATTAAGCGGGGTCAAATTTGTATGGGAGATATTTATAAATCAGAACCGATCTGACTCATTTTCAACACAGGTGTTTCTAGTTGAAATATATGGTATTTTTCCAAATTTGAAGAAAATCTGTAAAAATATATGGATTCTAGAGCGGAAAAAGTCATATTGGGAGCAAAAATTGTATGGGAGCTACATATAAATCTGAGAGGATCTGATTCACTTTCATAACATATATTTCTAGTTAAAATATACGCATTCTGCCAAATTTGAAGAATATCTACTAAAATATGCGGCTTATAGAGAGGAAAAAGTAAAATCGGAAGCGAAATTTGTATATCTAATTCTGAACCGATCAGAGTAACTTTTACCACAAATGTTTCCCCTTGAAAAATAAGTTTTTGTGCCAAATTTGAAGAAAATTGTTTGAAATGTGTGATCTCTAAAGCGCAAAAAGTTAAATAGAGAACGAAATTTGTATGGGAGCTATATCTAAATCTTAACCAATCTGCTCCAATTTCACCATAGATGTTTCTAGTTGAATTACAAAGTACGGTGCCAAATTTGAAGCAAATCAAGACGGACATGGCTAATATTTAACAATGGGCCTATCTCGCTTCCTTTACGATGTCCTAGTGGAGGGTATAATAGGTGTTGCAAGGTAATGTCTGAGAGAATTCTTATTGTCAGAACTATATTGCTTATGAATTTTATGAGGATCATTTTTGTGGAAGATAGAGGGTTAAGATCTTCTGCTCTTTTTATACACTCCACAAGAGTATTATGTCTTTGTGCATTTGTTTGTAACACCCAAAAGGAAGCGAGATAGACCCATTGTTAATTATACCGAACCACTTAGAATCACTTTTTGAACCGATTTAGCAATGTCCGTCTGTCTGTCCGTCTGTCCATCTATTGTTGTAATCAAATTACAGGTCGCAATTATAGTCCGATCTTAACAAAAATTGGCACAAGTAAGTTTTGTCGATCAAGGACGAACGCTATTTAATTTGAGGCATATCAGTTCAGATTTAGATATAGCCCCCATACAAAAGTCGCTCCCGATTTGACATTTTCCGCTCTAAAAACCACATATTGAACCCGATATTCTTTAAATTTGGCACAACATCTTATAATCCAACTAGAAACACCTCTGCAAAAATTGGGTAAGATCGGTTCAGATTTAGATATAGCCCCTATGCAAATGTCGCTCCCGATTTGACATTTTTCGCTCTAGAAACGAAATATTGTACCCGATTTTCTTTAAATTTGGCACAACATCTTATAATCAAACTAGAAACACCTATGTAAAAATTGGGTAAGATCGGTTCAGATTTAGATATAGCCCCCAAACAAACGTGGCTCCCGATTTGACTTTTGCCGCATTAGAAACCACATATTGTACTCGATTTTCTTTAAATTTGGCACAACAGCTTATAATCCAAGTAAAAAACCTATGGTGAAAGTGGCTAAGATCGGTTCTGATTTAGATATAGCACAAATACAAATGTTGCTCTTAAATGTTTAACCGATTTTATCCAAACTATACATATTATATTTCACTTATTTCGTTCCAGATTTCAATACACACCCATACAAATGTCCTTTCCGATTTAACATTTTTTGTCAAACACATACATTTACAGGATACAAAAATCCTTCACGTTTTCACTTTTTCACCGAATTAAATTGTATTCGTATTGAAAGTGGAGTGTATCATAGAGTCGGCCCCGCCAGACTTTAGCCTTTCCTTACTTGTTATGTCATTGGATTGTGTGAACAAATGGGATACTTTGGTCGCCTTGGAAAACCATTTATATTTACGACCCCCATTCCTGAAAAAATGGTTCACATGTCCCAAATTATATTCAAAACTATCTCTCTATTAGACTAAATTTTCAGTTTGAAATAATTTAATCTCATTATATATGTCTAATAAATTTCTTCGAGTGTATATTCGTGTACATACGACCATACACGTACCCTTACTTACGTTCTAGACTAAAGCGCGCTTTTCTACAAAAAAAAACAATTGTCTTAAATATAACGTTAATGTTGAAAGATTGATGGAATGAATGATTGAAAGGCTGGCTGTAAACATTGTGCCGTATGCACCGATACACGTACACTGGTCAAGTGTTGTTACAATTTAAACACAACGCCAAACTTTGTTGCTCGGAGTTGCAATTTTGCAACCGCCAACAATGAATATTGTTTAAGTTCATTGGAAGATCGTTTCAAAAGTTTTACAACACAATAACAGCAACTTGCAACTTGTTTCGACAATCCATAACACCGGACGAACGAACAGTGGCATTATGAAATACAATATAGGCAGTTATATGTTATCTACTTGCATATACTGCAATGAATGCGGTATTCACTGTTTGTTATGCTCTTTGTAACTGCGGCTATTATCTCTAAATTTAATTTGTATTTTTTTGTTTTGAATAATTCTATAGATAAACTATAAATGGATGGAAACTAAATATAAAATGTTACTGTCAGTATTGATTTTTTTGTGGTTATTATTGTTTCAACAAATAACATACGACAAGAAGTTTGAACGATAATTCAAAGCGGATGACAAAATCACACATTTGTCAGCAGATGCAGAATATACTTGTTTCTTACATTAATTTTAAATAGCTTTCATCACTCTCTTGAACATCGTTTTCTATATTTATTTCATAATAAATTATTATAAAAACTAGAAGTGAATTAGATTATATGTGTGTGTGTCTACTGTTCGTCTATTTATTGGTATTTAATAAGTTACAGTACAAAATCGAAAATAAAATCAGAAGAATACAATAATTTAGGGCATATGACAATTATCTCTTTCACTCTCTTTTTCCAAAAATGTTATTTTTATAAATATTTGTTAGAAAAAACCCTATATTTAGCACACAATTATGAACAACTGCGTAAAAATATGTCAAAAAATGTAAAAACAAAAAATACAATTTTTACTTTTCTTTAAAATCGGAAAACACGAAAAGTTGTAAACTTTGGACTAATTTCTAAAATATATCCGATTGCCCGTTTTTAAATGTTAATATCTCAAAATAATCCTTAGATCCTTATCATCTTTAAAAACTTCGATAATTTTCGATTCGTGTGAGATACCATGATTTTTTTTTTGCAATTGAAACTAAACACATTGTACTACTTCTAAGAAAAAATAATTGGAATTTCATTAGTGCACAAAAAATTTATTTAGCGTCAAAAACAAATTGATTTCTTAATTATATTAATGTTTATAAATCCATAAGAAATAAGTATGGAAAGGCTAAATTAGGGCGGGGCCGACTATATGATACACTCCACTTTCTATCCGAATACAATTCAATTCGGTAAAAATTTAAAACGGGAAGGATTTTTGTATGTTTCCTAATCATAGACTGGCATGACCTAACCCAATTTGTCAAATCGAGAAGAATATTTGTATCGGGGCTATATCCAAACATGGAATGTATTTTTGTATGTTTCTTAATCGTACACTGGCATGACCTAACCCAATTTGTCCAATCGAGAAGAATATTTGTATCGGGGCTACATCCAAACATGGAATGATGTGACCCACTTACACAATAGGTTCTTTCAATTCAAGTATAACGTGTTATGCTCAATTTAAAGAAATTCTCTGAAAATACGTGGTTTCTGGGGCGGAAAAAGTTAAGTCGGGAGCGAAATTTGTTTGGGAGCTATATATAAATCTGAACCGATCTGGCCCATTTGCACCATGGGTGTTTCTAGTGGAAACATAAGACATTTTGCCAAATTTGAAGAAGATCTCTTAAAAGTGAAATTTTAACGGGCGCTATATATAAATCTGAACCGATCTGACTTATTTTCTCCACAGGTGTTCCTAATTTAAATATAAGTTGTTTTGCAAATTTTGAAGACAATCTAGTAAAATATGTGGTTTCTAAAGCGGAAAAACTCAAATTAGGAGCGAAATTTGTATGGCACATAAATATACATCTGAACCGATCTGACCTATTTTCACCATGGGTGTTCCTAGTTTAAATATAAGATGTTTTGCCAAATTTGAATACAAACAGATAAAATATGTGTCATTTTCGTATTCGTATGGGGGCTACATCTAAATCTGAACCGATATAACACATTTTTACCATAGGTGTTTCTAGTTGGAATATAATATGATTTGACAATTTTTCTTCAAAATTCTGTTAAATCTGTTAAAATATGTGGTATCTAGAGTGAAAAGAGTCAAATCGGGAGTGAAATTCGTGTGAATGTTATATCTAAATCTGGACCAATTTTCTTCAAATTGAGTAGCGTTCATTCGTTGTACAGAGTTTCGTTTGGTTCAGGCTACAATTGCGACCTGTACTTTGATTACAAGAATAGATGGACAGACAGACGGACGGACGGACATTGCTAAATTGCTAAAATTTATTTATCGTCAAAAACAAATATTTTTCTGAATTATATTAATTTTTATAAATCCATAAGAAAAAAACCTTGACTATATATTAAAAATATATTGACTATGTCATGTCACAGAAATCCAAATCCAAAAATCTTCTCCAAAAAATCGATTTGCAACCAATCACAAAATCTGAATTGAAATTGATATTTTAAGTAAGTTAAACTCCAAAATTTTTGGAATTCTGTTCTGTTCTTTCTATCCTACTGCAATTCTATACCGTGAACAAAATGAAATCAAAGGACTTTTCCATGGGTATAAGGCACATGGACCGATGTAACCCACTTTCTCCATAGGTGTTTCTAATTGAAACAGTGTTTTGCCAAAATAGATTAAAATCGGGAATTTGTATGTTTATAGGTTAAATACAATATGTTGTGTCTAGTTTGGGAAAAATCTGGCGAGGTTTGTGGCCTCTGGAGCGAAAAAAGTCAAATCGGTAAGGACAATTTTGTCGGAGCTACATCAAAACCAGTAAGGAAAGGCTAAAGTCGGGCGGGGCCGACTATACGATACACTCCACTTTCTAGCCGAATACAATTCAACTCGGTAAAAAGTGAAAAGGGGAAGAATTTTTGTATGTTTCCTTATCATAGGCTAATATGACCTGGTCCAATTTGTCAAATCGAAAAGAATATTTGTATCGGTGCTATATCCCAACATGGAATAAAGTGACTAACTTTCAAAATAAGTTCTTCCAGTTCAAATATAACGTTTGGTGGTCACTTCAAAGAAATTCGAAGAAAATTTGTGGTTTCTGGGGCGGAAAAAGTCTATCCGGTAGCGAAATTTGTATTGGATCTATATGTAAATCTGAACCGATCTGGCCCATTTTCACCATGCGTGTTTCTAGTTGAAATATAAAATATTATGAAAGATTTGAAAGAAATCTGTTAAAATATGTAGTTTATAGAGTGGAAAAAGTGAAATCGGGAGAGAAATTTGTGTGGCAGCTATATATAAATCTGAACAGATCTGGCCCATTTTTACCACAGGTGTTTCTAGTTGAACTATAAGATGTTTTGCCAATTTTGAAGAATATCTGTTAAAATATGTGGTATCAGAGCGGAAAAAATCAAATCGGGAGCGAAATTTGTATGGGAGCTATATCTAAATCTGAACCGATTTTCTTCAAATTAAATAGCGTTCGTTCTTATCCAGAAAAACTTCGTTGTGCAAAGTTTCATTTGGTTCTGTCTACAATTGCGACCTGTATCGTGATTACAAGAATAGATGGACAGACAGACAGACAGACAGACGGACGGACATCGCTAAATCGATTCAAAAAATGATTCTAAGTCGATCGGTATAATTAACAATGGGTCTATATCTCTTCCTTTTGGGTGTTACAAACAAATGCACAAAGACATAATACTCTCGTGGAGTGTATAAAAATATGGTAGCATTAACCGTCAGTAATTTCGGTTCGGCTCCACACCCTGATTGGCGGCAGTGATTAAAATTAAAAGAAAGTTTATACATGTTCTTCACATTTGTCTTCCAATATACCCATTTTTATACACTCCACGAGAGTATTATGTCTTTGTGCATTTGTTTGTAACACCCAAAAGGAAGAGAGATAGACCCATTGTTAATTATACCGATCGACTTAGAATCACTTTTTGAATCGATTTAGCAATGTCCGTCCGTCTGTCTGTCTGTCTGTCTGTCCGTCCATCTATTCTTGTAATCACGATACAGGTCGCAATTGTAGACAGAACCAAATGAAACTTTGCACAACGAAGTTTTTCTGGATAAGAACGAACGCTATTTAATTTGAAGAAAATCGGTTCAGATTTAGATATAGCTCCCATACAAATTTCGCTCCCGATTTGATTTTTTCCGCTCTAGAAACCACATATTGTATCAGATTGTCTTCAAATTTGGCAAACTATCTTATATTTCAACTAGAAACGCTCATGATGAAAATGGGTCAAATCGGTTCAGATTTATATATAGCTCCCATACAAATTTCTCTCCCGATTTCACTTTTTCCACTCTATAAACTACATATTTTAACAGATTTCTTTCAAATCTTTCATAATATTTTATATTTCAACTAGAAACACGCATGGTGAAAATGGGCCAGATCGGTTCAGATTTACATATAGATCCAATACAAATTTCGCTACCGGATTGACTTTTTCCGCCCCAGAAACCACAAATTTTCTTCGAATTTCTTTGAAGTGACCACCAAACGTTATATTTGAACTGGAAGAACTTATTTTGAAAGTTAGTCACTTTATTCCATTTTGGGATATAGCACCGATACAAATATTCTTTTCGATTTGACAAATTGGACCAGGTCATATTAGCCTATGATAAGGAAACATACAAAAATTCTTCCCCTTTTCACTTTTTACCGAGTTGAATTGTATTCGGATAGAAAGTGGAGTGTATCGTATAGTCGGCCCCGCCCGACTTTAGCCTTTCCTTACTGGTTAATAGGATATATTCGATTTCCATTTTTTCGGTTTCATCAAAACCAACAATCGTTGAAGAATCAAAAGTAAAACGTTACGATTTGGAAATACGACATGCCTTTATGTTAGCAAAAGTTAGATTTGGGTATAGAAAACAGTGGCATCTATAACTCACCCAAAACTTCTTTCCCGCATTGCGCGGGGTAAAAGTATTTAAACAACATTTTTGAAAATTTTGCACCTTATTTTCAAATTTGGTACATACGTGGCCGAAATTTCACGGGATTTTTCAATAAAATGAGAAATAGACTATCTGAAGATGTTAAAAAATTTGATTAATCGTTTTGATACTTTTCACAATTTTTGACTTTACAGCCACTATTTATCCTTTTTTAGCCTGATAACTTGGGAATCAAAAGGCTTTTAACGCGAAATGATGGCATTTGATAGTACGATATGTCCTAAATCTAGAAAGATATTTTAAACAACGATTGAACTATTTTCTTTCTATTATTTTTATGTTCATAGCCCCTTATGCAGTCACAAACTAACGTGTGAGTGGATAGCCAAATCAGAAAAATTTGAAAAAAATGGCTTTAGAAAAAAATATTTTCCAAATTTATATGACAGATGACATCCAAATCTGAAAATAGATTGGCTTCATAAACTTATTTTCGAGAAAATGGTTCATAGCCACTTTTGAATATAAGACCTCGATATACAGAAGCATCACACTCTATACAGTTATCCCCACACAGTCTACGCCTTACGTATATGGTCGAAGTGGGTATAGTTGAGTGCGGTTCTCTACCTTTGCGAGTTTAATTTGTCGTCCAGTTGAAATGTAGGTGATTTTGATATTCGTTCTAAACTGATTTGCGTGAGCTTTTGTACTTAATCATGCGCACGCGCACCTTGTAAGTACACAGTATGCACACCAGTGCACTTATTATTCGACGGGGTTTATACTCCAGTAATTATCAAATATTTTCTTTGTTTTTTCGTTTTAAGTTGATTGTTCGCCTTAAGCAAGGTTACCGAACGGATATTCTATTAAATACGAGTAATTAAATATTTATAAAATGTATAGAGTTTTTGTTGATCAAATTCTCAAAGAAAACATGTGTAGATATTTATTTATTTATGAGTTTGATTGGTCTAGATTGCCAAATTATATTAATTTGAATTGAGAATTACATTAGGAAGCAGGGGGCATTTGTGGCTTTTCAAAGTTCTTGTTCTAGGAAAAATTAGTAACTTTTGGTATGCAATGCCTAGCGATCTAAAACTATTATACTTATATGACCACCTAGCTCAACTCGTGGGACTAGATCACATCAGCATTTTGTGGTGATCAAGATCATGCATCTGTTCCAGTCAAAACACGCTTTGATTCCTCACTCTAACTCACCCCTGAATCATTTGGCCGCATAAATATTCTTCAGCAAAACAAACAAGTGCGCATACCCAACTAATCAGTTGTACTCAGCAATTTGTTTATTTATATTTTCACTCGCTAACATAAAACGGGAACAAATCGTGACATGATTTACGAGGTGTTTTGTTTATAATTCGGATCATAAAACTTTAGTGCCACCCTCTAGACCAACAATCGAATATATTCTCGTTGGAGGATAAGCCATATCAGCGATAGCCTCAAGTGGCTTTACGGTCCGTGGCTATAAATGATGGATCATTGTCTTTCTCGTGTGCACCACTGTGACATTTGTTTCATATTTTGGACAAATAAATAATATATGAATAGGCTATAATTTATAATAATTTAACACTAAGTGACACTTGATTAGCACTTGGAGTTTTGTATGAAATATTGAATATACGAGCACAATATGGCTGGAATGCATTCAAGTTCATTTTCAGACGGGTATGACTTATAGTCGATAGGTTATTGTCTAATCGGTGTATTATTGTTTTTAATAAAGCCAAAAATATACACTGGACGATAAGGTCGAATTATTAATATTGCATTGAATTATGATTAAGGCCATTATAAAATTTTGCTGTGAAAAAATTTATGATGTCAATACATCCGAGGAAGTAACGACCAAAAGATGATGAATTCATGTGAGAAACTACGACAACACGACATTTTTCACTAATATTTTCAATTCCAAGTCTCCTAGTACGGAGAAGAAGTTGTATTGGTAGGAACGTGAGTACAGTTAGAGATACATACTGCTACTAAGTGCTTTTCTGCTATTACAACATTTTTTCTGTCAAAACAATATGATCGGTCAAACTCATATGATAAAACTACCACTTTGTTGGCTATTATAATACAATTTTATTTTTTTAAACGTCAAACATTGACGTTTAACGTTTTTGCTGACAACTAATGAAAGAAAAAATGAAATGAATTTCAATAAAATTAAAGAAAATTTGATGTATTATGCCCATCTATATCTGTGCACTCAGTTTTCCATATTCAGGTCGCGTTTGCGTGGACATTCGACTTAACATTTATAAAGGATATTGTTAATGATATCTGCCAGTCCTTCAGATAGGATTTTTAAACCCCCCACCCCCAGGATGGGGCTATACTAACTTTGGCATTCCGTTTGTAACACCTTTAAATATCGACCTGAGACCATATAACGTATATATATTCTTGATCATCATAAAATTCTAAGACGATCTAGAAATCCGTCTGTTGAAAGCACGCTAGCATCTAAACCAAAGGGGTTAGGACGTCCAACATTTCCATAAATGCGTCTTATAGTCGTATATCGGTTTGGATTGAAACTGGGCGAAATCGGCCCAAAGGGAAGAACATTTTTCCCTCACAAGGACTAAAAATACCCATAATAATCCCTAATATTTTAAAGTATTTAAGCATATTTTTTCAACATATCTGCTTGTACTTTCTTGATATTGGGTATGTGCATTCCTCCTAAAACAAACATGTGCACCATAAAGTGGTTCTTATTCGCAGGGGTGAAATGGAGCAAAAAATATTTTTCCAAATTTCATGCTTTCAAGGGATAAATTGGTAACATATGGATAACAATGGTACCGTCATAACATTCAACTACATTTTTATTGTGTCGACTTTATTCGTTGAATGCTAGCAATTCTCACTTATACACTGTTGACTCTGACATAAGTACGAACCCTGATTTAGGTCAAAGACATACTCTTTGCAAAGACTCTCGCGATGGTGGTGTTTGTAGATTGGTTAGCCAACGAGTCAGATTTTCTTTTTGCTTTTAGTTTATATTGGAATCTTCATTATTACTATTTGTGAAACTCTTTAATAAAATTAACGAAGTTCCTTCATAAAATCTATGAAAATGTTCATACATCATATTGTGAAAAATAATGATAACACAGTATATGGTCTCAGTTTGACATTTCAAGGTGTTTCAAACGGAATGGCAAACTTAGTAATCTTTTATTACCTCATACGATAAAAACACAACTCTGTTGGCAATTCTAATACAACTTTTGGTATCACGAGTGTCGTTCTTAAACGTCAATAATCGAAAAAAAAAGTTGTGAAGGACTTTGTTGACAACTAATTAAAGAAAAAATAAATAAATTCGATCAAATTAATTTGAACAGAAAACGGTTATACAATTTATTTAATATATGTAGGATTGATCTTTATTGAGATTAAACGCACATTCGTTTTTCAGTTTTAATGTTTATTTATTTACAAAATATTAATTACAGACATAAAAGTAAATATGTCTTTAGCGAGACTTTTAATATCTAGAATAATTATTTAGTCTTTAGTAGTGATGGGTAATCCAGTGATTTTTGGGGAACGTAGTTCTCAATGACCGTTCTTTTAAAGAGTGACCGTGATCAGGGTTTAACATTTTATTAAATTTAAAATTTACCATAGTGCAAAAAATATCAACAGACTTGCTATTATTTGTTGGCAAAGCCACTGTAGAGTGTCTGGAGATCATATGCTTTTTAAGATTAGAAATTGTAGTCCTGAAAAATTGCAATATTTCGCTTGTTTTCTCTTTACTAAGATCAGAAGCTATGTTTTTAATAATTTAAAAATTGTACAATGGCAAAAGTCGACGGTTTTCCAAAATTGAGGAAAAAATTAAAAGAAAGTATAGAACGAAACATAGCAATTAAAATTAAAGACTAAAGCAGACAGAAAAGGTTCCACGTTGTCATATGCAATAGAGAGTAACAGAAATATATTTATCTTTTTCTATCTCTTTCTAATGACTCTAGTCCGTGATATCCAATCACTGCAGTTACCCGTGATTTCTCAATCACGGTGATTGAATCTCCAATACGAGAATATCGCCCATCTCTAGTCTTTAGTGATACTTTTCTTAAAAAAATTATGCGGTCTTTAGTGAGACTTGTTGATGGTTTGCAATCTATAATGTGAGACTGTCCGAAGTTCTTCTCGTCAACGTAAAACTTTCAGAAGCCGTACATCGAAAGTTCTACCCTCTTTCCTTTAAAATCATCAAAGCCTGCAGAAGTCTCTCCGTCCGTAATACTATGGAAACTTATTGTCTTATCTGCTCTCGCTCTCTATCTCTCTTGCAACCGATTTTCATATCTAGAAACTCCCTGTGTTGTCAGATCTATGGACTCCGTTACCGTGCATTGCACTATGGTCCCAAATCCATTTTTTTGGCAGAAATTAAAAAAAAAATAAAATTGGAAAGTGGTAAATGTGTATATATTTTCTTTATGACAACACTCCAAGCGATCTAAAAAATATACTGGAGAAAATTAGGTGGCAACACCACAAGCCTGAATAGTACTTAAACTTTGCGGTTCAAAAAAAGCGGGATTAATTTTGATATAAAGCAGTTTTACAAATTAATTAAAATAAAGACTTAAAAAGAAAATAAATATGGCGCTTTTCAATCGAATTGCGTAAAACTCTTGTCGAATGCAACGTAGCATGCTCACTTGAATCCAGCTTGCCAATAAGTCATAAAAGTCGGTTGCTACCTTTAAATCCATTTCGCGATGAGCATGGTCTATTGAGGGTTAACGGAAGATTAGCTGATTCAGATTTTAGTTATAATGAGAGACATCCATTGATATTACCAGAAAAATCCCGACTATGCAAACTACTAATTGATTTCACTCATAAAATGTTATTGCACGCTGAACATCAGAGCATGCTACGTTGCATTCGACAAGAGTTTTACGCAATTCGATTGAAAAGCGCCATACGGCACTGTATTCTAAACTGCAAGAGTTGTACAAACACAGAATCCGAAACCAGATAATGGCCGCATTACCCCCAGAAAGATGTACTTTCTCCTTGCCATTTACCAATACTGGAATCGATTTTGCAGGGCCATTTGATTTAAAAACTTCGCGACTTAGAAACGCAAAACTCCAAAAGGGATACGCGGCAATTTTTGTATGTTTGTCCACACGTGCCATTCACCTCGAGACATGTTCCGAGTTAACTGCTGAAGCATTTCTAGCCACATTCGATCGCTTTACCGGTAGAAGAGGTTTTCCAGCCAAAGTTTTTTCTGACAACGGTACAAATTTTGTTGGAGCAAATAGAATTTTAACAGATGGATATAAAACGTTTCTAAAATCCGCTGAAAAGGCTCTAGTTGACAAATACAATATTCACGGATTCTCCTGGAACTTTATTCCCCCCCAGGCTCCACACATGGGTGGATTGTGGGAAGCTGGTGTCAAGAGCATGAAATCCCACCTGAAAAAGGTGGCGGGGAATCTTAAATTTACATTTGAAGAGTTCTCAACACTTCTAGTCAGAATTGAAAGTGTCCTCAATTCTAGGCCTATTTCTCCAATAAATGAAAACCCCAATGAGATGATTCCTTTAACCCCTGGTCATTTATTAAAAGGTTCTCCACTGGTAGCGATACCAGAGGAATACTCAGATAACTTATCGTTAATAAATCGGTGGCAACGACTCAAAGTTTTACAGCTCCACTTTGCAAGACGCTGGAAAACAGAATACGTTACTGAACTTCAACGAAGATATAAATGGAAGACAACACAACAAAATCTGAAAGAAAACGATTTTGTTGTTATAAAAGATGATAACTTGCCACCAACAGAGTGGAGATTAGGACGAGTAGTTAAGGTTTTCTCTGGTTCGGACTCAAGAGTCCGAGTTGCGGAAATCCGCACTCAAAATGGGTTAGTAACACGCCCATTAGTCAAACTTTGCATACTGCCAAACGCCTAAAACCAATAATTCACCAAACCGTTCTCTTAATAATCAAATCTTAACTAACCAAATCTTTCAATAGCTCATACAAATGCCGAGTGTGCCAAGGCAGGCACCATCTACGACTGTGTGGAGAGTTCGACGCGATGTCTGTTCAGGAGCGTCGAACTATAGTAAAAGAAAGAGGTTATTGTTTCAATTGTCTCTGTCTGGCACACACCCGTGAATGGTGTCGTTCACGCAACACATGCGACGTGTGCAACAAGAAACATCACACCAAATTACATACTGATGACCACCGTAGCCGAAAAGTGCGACAACCCGAAGTGGGTCGAAAACGTCATCAGCGCACACCTGACCGCGGTAATCAAACAACACGCCGTCCATCAGCCAATGAATACCACAAACGCTCCCTCAAGTTTAAAGATTCGTCTACTTCCCAGGCCATACCGAAGCATCGTACGACCAAGGCATCAAATCGTTATATCAACGAGCGTCTGAGTGGGCGATCTAAAAGACACGTTTTTTTACCTACCGCATTAGCAAGGGTTCTCTCCGTTGCTGGTACCAACAAAACAAGATTAATGCTGAACTCGGGTGCAACTCGTACGGTGATTCTGGAGTCACTCGTTAAAAGATTGAAATTGCGCACCACCAAGAAGGACGGAAAAGAATATTGTACCATTAACCTTCAGTCTTATCATGATACTTCGGCCAAAATTCAAATAATGGGAATAGTTAGACAGCAGTTAAATACCCCACTACCAGAGAAGGCGACAGAAAAGAGACTACAAGATATTTATAATCATCTTCCAGATCTTGCCGACCCACATTTTTATAATCCGGTGGACATAGAGATCATGCTTGCAAATGATGAATTGCCAAAAATAATTAGAGCTGGCCTGATTCAAACGGCTTCCACCATGCCTATAGCTCAGAGTACGGTCTTCGGTTGGACCATATCTGGAGCATGTTACTTTTAAGATTGCATTACTGCAAGAGACGGCGGGATGTTGAACTGTGTTCAACCATTTTTAATTAATTTAGATAATTATGAATTTATATGAAATGAAATACACGTAAATTATATTAATTTATGAAAATATGGAAACCCTTTATTTGGTTAACGCTCAACAGCGGAAAAGCTTTCACTCGACCAGATAAAGAGTTTCCATCTTGAATCTTTTTCCAAGCTATAATATTGCTGAATTGCGTTGAATTATGAGTATGTTGTCTGCTTCGCTGGCTATGCTCTTTCACTTCTTTTGGGAGCATCAAAGACTGCAGCGGTAAGGAGCAACATAAAATAAACCAATTTGAAATTTGAAATAACTGCCTTTTATTTTTTCCTTTTATGTTTATGGGAAAAAATCTGAAATTACATCTTTGAGGACATAAACTAATACAGTCCACTTCTAGAACATCTCAAAGTTGTACAGTGACTA
Organism: Polietes domitor; assembly: GCA_947397865.1. Lineage (NCBI taxonomy): Eukaryota > Metazoa > Arthropoda > Insecta > Diptera > Muscidae > Polietes > Polietes domitor. The sequence continues at coordinate 132,756,984 of OX377620.1, forward strand.
TATTATGAAAATTGACGGCACGAGTTAGTAGTTGAAAAATTATATTTAACATTTTATGATTATTGTGGTCTTGTAAGTATTCATAGGTATTGTAATTTTGTGATTTGTAGAGAACATAATCTATAAATGTCGTGGACCAAAAGTTATATGTCTGACTCAACTTGACTCAAAGTGTAAATGTGAAAGTGTTTGTCTGAGGTTGTAGTTTATGGTGGAATTAATACCTCGTCAGCATTTTTCGGCAAACTCCAAAAATTTTCATTTTATTTTAGCACAATTTTTGATTAGCCATAGACATATATATGATTATATCTCTGAATTCGTTTTGTGTACGAGACCCATCAATATTTTATTTAAAAGGTATTGAAAGTACATTTAAAATGGTACACAACATCATTCACATTTTTATACACTCCACGAGAGTATTATGTCTTTGTGCATTTGTTTGTAACACCCAAAAGGAAGGGAGATAGACCCATTGTTAATTATACCGATCGACTTAGAATCACTTTTTGAATCGATTTAGCAATGTCCGTCTGTCTGTCTGTCTGTCTGTCTGTCTGTCTGTCTGTCTGTCTGTCTGTCTGTCTGTCCGTCCGTCCATCTATTCTTGTAATCACGATACAGGTCGCAATTGTAGACATAACCAAATGAAACTTTGCACAACGATGTTTTTCGGGATAAGGACGAACGCTATTTAATTTGAAGAAAATCGGTTCAGATTTAGATATAGCCCCCATACGAATTTCACTGCCGATTTGACTCTTTTCACTCTAGATACCACATATTACAACAGATTTTCTTTAAAATTGGCAAAACATCTTATATTGTAACTAGAAACACCTGTGGTAAAAATGTGTTAGATCGGTTCAGATTTATATATAGCTCCTATACAAATTTCGCTCCCGATTTGACTTTTTCCGCTCTAGAAACCACATATTGTATCAGAATGTCTTCAGATTTGGTTAAACATCTTATATTCCCACTAGAAACTCCCATGGTGAATATCGGGCAGATCGGTTCAGATTTATATATAGCTCCCATACAAATTTCGCTCCCGATTTGACTTTTTCCGCTCTAGAGACCACATAATGTATCAGATTGTCTTCAGATTTGGTAAAACATCTTACATTTCCACTAGAAACACCCATGGTGAATATCGGTCAGATCGGTTCAGATTTATATATAGCTCCCATACAAATTTCGCTCCCGATTTGACTTTTTCCGCTCTAGAAACCACATATTGTATCAGATTGTCTTCAGATATGGTAAAACATCTTATATTCCCACTAGAAACTCCCATGGTGAATATCGGACAGATCGGTTCAGATTTATATATAGCTCCCATACAAATTTCGCTCCCGATTTGACTTTTTCCGCTCTAGAAACCACATAATGTATCAGATTGTCTTCAGATTTGGTAAAACATCTTATATTTCCACTAGAAACACCCATTGTGAGTATCGGACAGATCGGTTCAGATTTATATATAGCTCCCATACAAATTTCGCTCCCGATTTGACTTTTTCCGCTCTAGAAACCACATATTGTATCAGATTGTCTTCAGATTTGGCAAAACATCTTATATTTAAACTAAGAACATCTATGGTGAAAATAGGTCAAATCGGTTCGGATTTAGATATAGCCCCCATACAAATGTCGTTCCCGATTTGACATTTTCCGCTGTAGAAACCACATATTGTACTCGATTTTCTTTAAATTTTGCACAACATCTTATAATCTTACTAGAAACACCTATGCAGAAATTGGGTAAGATCGGTTCAGATTTAGATATAGGCCCCATATAAATGTCGCTCCCGATTTGACTTTTGCCGCTTTAAAAGCCGCATATTGTGCTCGATTGTCTTTAAATTTCGCACAACATCTTATAATCTAACTAAACAAAACTATGGTGAAATTGGGTAAGATCGGTTCAGATTTAAATATAGCCCAAATTCAAATGTTGCTCCCATAAGTTTAACCGATTTTGGCCAAACTATACATTTTATATTTCACCTATTTCGTTCCAGGTTTCAATATATCCTCATACAAATGTCCTTTCCGATATAAAATTTTTTGTCAAACACATACATTTACAGGATACAAAAAACCTTCCCGTTTTCACTTTTTCACCGAATTGAATTGTATTCGGATTGAAAGTGGAGTGTATCATAGAGTCGGCCCCGCCCGACTTTAGCCTTTCCTTACTGGTTGTACATATGTATACTTTTTACTTTATTTCTTGAAATAATTATTTAAATTGCAGTTTAAAGTTTACTATTTGTATGCTATATTTTGCTTTTGTAATAATGTTTAGAAAAACACATTTCGTCAAAATTAACAACTCTTCATTCTTTTAAGCTTTCATAAAATTTTGTTTTTGGTCACCCTGTACCAATACAGGGTGATAATTATGTTGGTTATATATTGAGTTTATATGGGAGGTGGTAGTGGGCGTGGTCCGATCGGCCCAATTTTATTTATATTTTTTGTGTATGATATGTCTAGCAAATGTGCAAAATTACAAGACTGTATGTTTATTTTTCGACTTTATGCCACAAAAAAATGGATTTGGGACCAGTGTGCATTGTATGTAGAGACTGATTCCTACATATATGTACATACATTTTGAAGATCGTTCCAATTAATTTCATATCTAACGTTAAACCATAGTGCATACATCTTACATTTCATATCAAACCAAACGATTTTCTAACAAATACGTTGACGACTCCGATAATTACTATTTTGAGGTGGGTCTGTTAAAATATTTCACACGTAATTGAAAAGAAAAAGCGGCGACTTAGGAACATTAAGAATGGTAATGTATGAAAACGCGTAAGCACAATATAAAGATTGAGGTCGTAATTGCACGTGTTTTCATTGGCGGACTTGTATGTTTATTGCTATTGACAAAATATTTATATTTTTCGGCTTTTCATTTTCTTTTGTGGTTTTCACCATGAAAACACCAACCTGAAAATTGAAAAAAAGTACAGACCTACTTCCATTCTAAACAAACCCTGAACTCTTTAGAGTAATAAAGGAGATTTTTCTATATAATCTATTGGATTTATTTTTTCCTTTCCATCTGAAGAAAGTTGAGACGGGATTTAGAGGCAATTTGGCCACGAAAGCGGGAGTTGATCTAGGGCTTCTGGTTTCGTTGACCAAACAAATAACCATACCTTTGCCGACCCTTTTAAAAAACAGTCTTTATCACAAAGCAAAATTTTTAAATTTGTAAAATTCGACTGAAAAATGATTCACAATTAAATTGAATATAAGCAAGTAAAATTTATTTCACATTTATCGGAACGATTCATAAATTTATCACAATTTAAAGCTTGGCAATGCATGCATCAACGATGGCATGGATGTTGTCCAACTCGACCACGGCAGTCTCAGCAGCAGAGCTGGTGCAAGCATCAGCATCGGTGACAACAGCTGGGATACGTTCGTTGGTGCTTTGACGGATGGTCTTGATGGACTTGCGGGCATTGGCCATGTACAAGGTAGCCTTGATGGTCAAACGGGCATAGCACGAGTTCTTCAGGACGCTGTTGGTGTACTTCTGGCATCTTTGATAGGTACGGAGCACATCATAACCATCAAATAGCAATTGTTGAGTGGCAGCACTGATGTCGATCATAATGTCGGCAGAGGTTTTGGCAGCAACAACACCGCACACACCCATATCCTTGTGCATGGCATCAACGGTAGCTACAATCTTCTCATCTTCGGCAGCCACACACTCTTCGCCTTCTGGGCGGCGAGCTTCAATGTTTTCGACAGCTTCTTCAACTTGTTGCAAAGGCTCCAAGATGACAACTTCGACGGAATTTTGCAAAGCTACGGCGGCGTCCTTGGCGATTTGACCCATTTCGTTCAGGATTTCGTCGACCATGCCCTCATAGTTGATGGCTGGGTGGGAAATGGTGCCGGAATTGACGGCCACCAAGCACAAGGCGAAAATAGCAAGAATAGTTTTCATTTCGTTAGAGAGAAGTTGTTTAGAATATAGCCAAAGTGTAGCACTGTTGATTCCGATAGCGACAACACCACCTTTTATACCTCTTTTACTAAGGGCGGAAAACAATTCATGGAGTAAGTAGGAAAATGAATTTCTCGACGACAAGTTTTCGGTTTCTTTATCCGACAGACAATATGGCTTTACGAGATTAACTGTGAAAGTTGTCTTATCAGCTATCGTCAATTGTCTATTATCGTTCACTGATATGTAATCGAATACAAAGCGCTTTTTATAGCAAGTCTATTTGACACAAAAGACAAAGTGAACACAAAAAGCAAATGTCAAATGGGTCCGAGTTCCTTGAAACTCGCGTATCTCTACCGAACGTCCGGTATGAGATCACGAATATCCAAAGAACAAACAGCAGAAATGTAGCGATAGAACATCGACACACATCCCACATTACGACGGTGAGGAGGGAGACAATACTGTCACCTATCAACACCATCGCACACGTTCAAGGAAGATCATGGAGCACCCGACCATATATGGTAATTGTATTCCATCTTAGGTCTGATGTAAGTGTTGTAGATATTGAAAAGATCATAAGGAGTAAAGTATTTTTTACACCGCTTTAAAAAGCCTAGACACTTGAATGCTTTTTTTGACACATCGAATACATGTTTTGTCCAACGAACATGTATCGTCATCCCCAGAACTTCAAGAGTGTCCGATTGCTCAATATCCACACCGATCATAAAACTCGACGACACTGTTGGATATCACAATCGCTTGTGAGACAATAAGGAGCGTGCATTAAAGTCTACTCTATTCACGCTAACCCATTCGGGAATGGCCAGTAAATCCAGGCTGAATGACTCATCCATAAATCGCATTTTGTCCTTAATTTTTTGAAGACTTGGTATATCAAAAGGTCGTCCATGAAAATAAGAAAAAAGAAGGAGAATGGACAGAGCCCTGTGGTACTCCTGTGGTTAACCTATGTTCGTTGGATGAAAGGAAGCTCGATATAATTCGTCAGTCACTGCCATCACCAAAATCGAAAGAGATATCTAGAACAACGACCTTACTCTCACCAAACTGATGGATGGATCGATTTCACTTTTCGGACAGCAGCGTCTCCCGTCGAGCGATTCTTACAGAAGGAATACTTTCGATCATTAAATAAGTTATTGGCTGACAGATGTTCAATTATACGCCACTGAAGCAATAAGAATTATAAAACAGTGGCTTGAATCGGAAACTCTTAGAATACAGGTTGCTGAATGCGAGTTGATCAGCTCCAAAGAAATCTTGGTATCATCAATTTGATAATCGGGTGAAAGCAACCATCGTGGCGAATTTTCCGTACGATTTCTCTAGAGGCAGCAAGCATACATGCTGGAGTTATTTCCTTCCATAGCTCATGGACTATGGAGGATATAGGAGCTACGTATATAAGATTGGACACGACGAATCTCCGGCATGCCAAACTGCACTGGAGGGAGGAAGACACGGAACATGATGACACTATGCTGAGATCCGAACGGGAACTCATGCGTGTGGTAAAGGACGGAAGAGGCGGCGCGGAATAAGAAGACTGCAGGCACCTGGTGTAAGCGGATGATATTTATATCCTGCGCTAGGGTATTATGACTTTGTGCATTTGTTTGTAACACCCAAAAGGAAACGAGATAGGTCCATCGTTTATTATACCGATTGACTTAGAATCACTGTTCGAGTCATTTTTTTCATAGAACATTTTAATCCTTAAATGTCCTCTTTGATTTTCTCGAAAAAAAATGGTCAAATTTGCCCATAAAAAGAGGAGATCTTCCACAAAAACGATCCTCATAAATATTCCACAAAATAGTTCTGACATTCTGAATTCTCTCAGGCACAAACTTACAACATTTTTATACCCTCCACCTCCAGGATGGGGGTATACTAACTTTGTCATTCCGTTTGTAACACCTTGAAATATCGACCTGAGATGCTATAAAGTATATATATTCTTGATCGTCATAAAATTCTAAGACGATCTAGCCATGTCCGTCCGTCCGTCTGTTGAAAGCACGCTAGCATCTAAACGAAAGGAGCTAGAACGTTTAAATTTTCCATAAATGCGTCTTATAGTCGTAGATCGGTCGGGATTGAAACGGGGCGAAATCGGCCCAAAGGAATTTTTTCCCTCACAAGGACTTAAAATACCCATAATTACAGTGAAATTTGACGTAGAATATTTTTTCCATTCACACCACCAACCAAAAATGAGTTTTGTGTGACAGTTTAGCACCAATTCTGAAAATGTACGAAATTAAAGGATTTTTAGTTTTCACTTATTTCTGGCATTTAAGTTGGGTTTTGAGTTTTGGTGTATTCAGGTACTTATAGTAGAATTTTATGGCAAATATTTTTCTAGAACAGTTTGAAACTTTAAACCCCCGTTTTAGAGGTGTTTTTCCCCTTTGCACAAATGGGACCAAATAGACCCCTATATTGAGCTATGTTCCACAAAAATTTTCACGTAGAGTTTTAAGGATAATGCTGAGCACATCCTATACTTAAAATGTAAGGATCATAAGGATTTCTATACCGATTCATCATAAGAATGTGCAGAAGGGGTAATATTCACCCCCCATAATATGACCGCCATACGATTTACATTTACAATTTGATGTCCTTCTATTTAAATTGTATCGCCTGTCCATTCTTATACCCTACACCTCTTCGTGGAATAGGATATTATAAGTTAGGTTTTCGCCAAATGTTTGTAACATCAAGAAATGATCGAGTTAGACCTTTAAGTATACCGATCGACTTAGAGTCACCAGCTGAATCGATTTAATGATGTCTGTATGTCCGTCCGTCCATCTAATGATTGTTCGCACTCTACAGGTCGCAATTGTCGACTGAATGTCATGAAATTTTGCAGAAGTCACTTTTTTAGCCCAACGACAATTGGTATTAAATTTGGAGGAAATCGGTTCAGATTCAGATATAGCCTCCATACAATTATCCCTCCAATTTAAACTATTACTGCTCTAGAATACAAATTTGACATTGGACCTTGATGCATTTTTCAGGATCATGTTATATTTGAATTAGAATATAGCCCCCACACAAATGCACCTCCGATGTACACTATTATTGCTCCAAAATGCGCATTTTATATCGGATCTAGATCGAATTTCCCTCACCATGTTATATTTCAACTAGACACACCTACCATGAAAATCAACTATATGGTTCCATGTTTTGGTATAACCCCCGTGCTACTGCGCCCCCAGTTTACACTATTGTCGCTCTAAAATGCACATCTTACATGGGACCTTGATACAATTTTCCAGATAATATTATATTTCAACTAAGAATTCCTACTGTGAAAGTGATCTATAAGGGTACACTTTTTAATGTAGCGCCCTTACAAACGGGCCCCAATTTTATTATTACAACCCTTTTTTATTGATCATCAAATAAGAATATCTACGTTGAAAGTGATCTATAAGAGTTCATTTTTTAATGTAGCGCCCTTACAAATGAGCCCCATTTTTACCTTTACCACTCTAGAAACCAGTGTTTACATCAGTAGTTTATCAAATTTTGCAGATCATGATATATTTCAGCTAGGAATACTTACCTTGAATGAGAACTATATAGCCTCCTGTTTTTGGCACAGCCCATAATTGTTGTGATAGGCCCCCTACAAATGACCGTCCGATTTATCGCATTGCCGATGTAAAATCTCGAGTGGTGTAGGGTATAATATAGTCGGCCCCGCCCGACTTTAGCCTTTCCTTACTTTTTTTATTATCATTTATGTTGTTATTGTAGTTCTTCATTCACCACTTCATTTTTTGGTTGAATTAAAATATGAAAAGTTGCATTTCTATCTTCTAAATGGTAAACTGGCGATAATACAGTTTTATCTTCCATGTGACATTTTGGCGATATCATCTTGATTTCTTCCGGGCGATTATATGGCAATATCGTCTATCTATATATATAAAAGAGTTGCGTGATTGAGTGACTGAGTGACTGACTGACTGACTGATCACTCCCCAGACCAAACGGCTAGAGCTAGAATCATGAAATTTGGTGTGTACATTTCTCTTACAGTGTAGAGGTGTGATAAGACGGGATTTTTCAAAATTCGTACTTTTAAGGGGTAAAATGGGGTAAAAAGGGGGTAAAAATGGTACCACCGCAATGACCAAACGGCTGGGCCTAGAATCTTGAAATTTGGTATGGATATTCCTCTTGCGGCATGAAGACAACCTAAAAAGTGACATTTTAAAAATTCGTACTTTTGGGGGGTTAAATGGTACAAAAATGGTACCTATAACATGGTTGAAGCTAGAATCATGAAATTTAGTATGTACATTTCCCATACAGTGAACAAATCAGATTTGAAGGGAGTTTTTTGTAATTCGTACTTTTAAGGGGTATAATGTGGTAAAGAGGGATAAAAATTGTACCACCGCAATGACCAAACTGCTGGGCCTAGAATCTTGAAATTTGGTATGGATATTCCTCTTGCGGCATGAAGACAACCTAAAAAGTGACATTTTAAAAATTCGTACTTTTGGGGGGTTAAATGGTACAAAAAGGGACAAAAATGGTACCTATAACATGGTTGAAGCTAGAATCATGAAATTTAGTATGTACATTTCCCATACAGTGAACAAATCAGATTTGAAGGGAGTTTTTTGTAATTCGTACTTTTAAGGGGTATAATGTGGTAAAGAGGGATAAAAATTGTACCACCGCAATGACCAAACTGCTGGGCCTAGAATCTTGAAATTTGGTATGGATATTCCTCTTGCGGCATGAAGACAACCTAAAAATGACATTTTAAAAATTCGTACTTTTGGGGGGTTAAATGGTACAAAAAGGGACAAAAATGGTACCTATAACATGGTTGAAGCTAGAATCATGAAATTTAGTATGTACATTTCCCATGCAGTGAACAAATCAGATTTGAAGGGAGTTTTTTGTAATTCGTACTTTTAAGGGGTAAAATGTGGTAAAGAGGGATACAAATTGTACCACCGCAATGACCAAACTGCTGGGCCTAGAATCTTGAAATTTGGTATGGATATTCCTCTTGCGGCATGAAGACAACCCAAAAAGTGACATTTTAAAAATTCGTCCTTTTGGCGTGTTAAATGGTACAAAAAGGGACAAAAATGGTACCTATAACATGGTTGAAGCTAGAATCATGAAATTTGGTATGTACATTTCCCTTACAGTGAACAAATCTGATTTGAAGGGAGTTTTTTGTAATTCGTACTTTTAAGGGGTAAAATGAGGTAAAGAGGGATAAAAATTGTACCACCGCAATGGCCAAACGGCTGGGACTAGAATCTTGAAATTTGATATGGATATTCCTCTTGCGGCATGAAGACAACCCAAAAAGTGACATTTTAAAAATTCGTACTTTTGGGGGGTTAAATGGGACAAAAATTGTACCAACAACATGGCTGAAGCTAGAACCATGAAATTTGGTACGTACATTTCTCTTACAGCGAAGAGATCAGATTTGAAGGGAGTTTTTCGTAATACGTACTTTTAAGGGGTAAAATGGGTTAAAGAAGGATAAAAATTGTGCCACCGCAATGACCAAACAGCTGGGACTAGAATCTTGAAACTTGGTACAAAAATTGCTCTTATAGATTCAACGCGCCCAAGAAAATATTTTTAAAAATTCGTACTTTTTGGGGGTGAAATCGGGTAAAAAGGGATAAAAATAGTGCCAATAAAATGGATGGAGCTGAAACCATATAATTCGGTGTGTACATCCCTCAAAATGTTTAGAATCGCAAAATGAAGGAATTTTTCGAAATTTGTACTTTTAAATGGAAGAGGGGATAAAAAAGGTACTAACAACACGGATGACGCTACAATAATGAAATTCGGTGTGTATATTCGTTTTACAGCGCAGATCACTAATAAGAAAGCATTTTTCGAAATTTGTACTTTTAAGGGATTAAATGGGATAAAAATTGTACCACCATCCTGACCAAACGGCAGGGCCTAGAATCTTGAAATTTGGAACGGGCATTACTTTTATAACACGAATGCGACCAAGAAAATATTTTTAAATTAGTACTTTTTGTGGGTGATATCGGGTTAAAAGGGATAAAAATGGTACCAATCAAACGGATGGAGCTGGAATAATAAAATTCGGTGTGTACATACCTCAAAACCCTTAGAAACGCAAAATGACCGAATCTTTTTGAATTCGTACTTTTAGTAGGTAAACGGGGAAAAGGGGATAAAAAAGGTACAAACAACACGGATGACGCTACAATAATGAAATTCGATATGTGTATTCGTTTTACAGCCCAAATAAGAAGACATTTTTCGAAATTTGTAATTTTAAGGGATTAAGTGGGATAAAAATTTTACCTCAGCCCAGACCAAACAACTGGGCCTAGAATCATGAAATTCGGAACGGACATTAAAATTCGTACTTTTTGTGAGTGAAATTGGGTAGAAAGGGATACAAAATGGTACCAATCATACATCCTGAAAATGCTTACAACCGCAAATTGAAGGAATTTTTCGAAATTCGTACTTTTAAAGGGTAAACGAGAAAAGCGGATAAAAAAGGTGCCAAGAACATGGATGACGCTACAATAATTAAATTCGGTACGCATATTCGTCTTACAGTGTAAATGATTAATAACAAGGAATTTTCCGATATTTGTACTTTTAAGGGATTAAAGTGGTGCAAATGATATCAACCAAAATTGGGGATTTGGGATAAAGATAGTACCAACCAAAGTTTTCAGCTAGAATATGAAAAGAAATTCGGTGTGTACATTTCTCCGAGTACATAAATTAATGTTTCGAAATTTGTATGTTTAAGGACACAAACGGCACAGAAAGAGTTATGTGTGAACATTATCTTTTTTTTATTTTGACCAAAGCTTATGTCAATTTGCGTGTAAAGTATAGAAGTTATATTAGGTTTAATTTTACGTACGGGTCGTTTGTTTTGGAATATGGACTATACGTGTGTGTGTACCATAAGATGTATATCAATTTCCCCCATTTTCGAAATTAAACTAAGTTTGGGAAAATAGTACTATGTGCTGAGTTTGAATAAATTCTTTAAGTCCCTTCCAGAGTCATCGTGTATACCAGCGAGCCAGACGGACGTGAAAGGGACTTGGGACATACTTTTGGTTTTAACTCTCTCCTTCAATGCGATACACTTTTATTCTATCCCTAATGATATTTTCACAGCTTAAGAAAGAAATGTGCAAATAATTTTCTACTTTATATGATTTTTTGTAGAAAAATTGTTTCCATTTTGTGCCTATAAATTAAACTATTGACTACGTATAAACGCTGAAAGTGATATCCTTAAAAACAGTTTATATACTGATACAAACTACTGTCTTACCATACCATTTTTCCGCGTACGAAGTAACGGGTATTTGCTAGTATATCATATGATACTAATATGATTGTTGCCGCAATATTATTTTTCTCGTAAGAATCGATTAGAAAATCGTTTTCGCATTACATTCCGTTTTGGATAAAGACAATATCAGTAGTAGTAGTAACTAATCTAGCAAATTGTTTCACGATTAATTGACAACACTTGGCAACAATTACTGAATATTTTGGCATAATTTTTATAAAAATTAAATGATGTTCGATGTTAAACGCTTTCCTTGGGAACGACTGAGTCTATTTGACTACTTTTAATTACAAAATCTTCGTAATGATTTTTTTTTTTGAAAATTTGAGAAAATGAGGAAGAGCTTTTTTCAATTGGATTTTTGATCAAACTTTATGCTATCGGAATAATAAAATAATCTTCTTTTCATACAAGACGAAGGAGAATCAAACTTTAACCACCCACTTAAAACGTTAAAATTTTAGTTAGGGCTTCTTTATCCGATCGTACAAGACGTGCCGACGTCAGGCATTATGTTTTGGAAAGATTTACTAAGGAAATGTTTGTTATCGTACATCGTCTGTTGTGATTATCACTCATTGATAAGTAATCGAATTGAAAAATACAAATAGCTTTTTATAGCATCCAACTGTTTATATTTTTATCGCCAATACTTGATATTTATCATTGCGCCATGAATCGCACGAACATAAATCTTATCGCCTATGCACATCTTAATAAGTTCTTAATTAAAAGCACGCTCGACGTCGTCTATTGAATTTAGTACTTGTCTTAAATCTAATAGTGGTAATTTGCATCCTAACATACTATAGTATTTTTCAAGGACTCTGTCATTTATACTAGAACTATGTCACAGCTTTGCGGCTAACATGACATTCTTTCTTAAAACATAGAATTATATAAAAAAGAAAAAAATATGTTGTTATATATTATGTGTTATACTAAATGCTTAAAATTTATTATGTACAAATTATTGGCTGGTATCGTAGCATTTGTGATATTATCTTCCTGGTGAAGAAGTCTCTAGGAGCAGCACAATAACTGGAAGGAACTCATTTCTGAGTTGTATTTCAACACTGTCGGTCATTGCAATATTTTGCCTAATTAGTATGTTGTCTAGAAACTCAGCCCTTCCACAGAAACACAGAGCATACCCGATGAGAAAAACATTGAAATGTCAAACTTTAGATTTTCTTAAATTCGATTTTTTTGGCGAATTTTTTAAATACATTTTTCTTTTTGTCCAAAATGAGCAATTTTTATCGCGGGTAATTGTCAACCGATTTTAAATTTGCCCCCTTTGTTTGAAAGGTAATCTAAAAGAGATATCTAATTATGTGTGTAACAAATAGCAATAATTGTATTAACAATAACACTATTAACGTGTCTGCTTTAAAATTCAATTGACGTAAAATTCAAATCAAAACAGGTAAGGAAAGCTAAAGTCGCTCGAGGTCGACTATATGATACCCCACACTTTCTACTCCGCTACATATCAATTCGGTGAAAATGTGAACGACATTTGTATGGGAGCTATATATTAATCTGAACCGATCTCATCCACTTTAACCATAGATGTTTCTAGTGTAAATATTGAATTTGAAGAACATCGGTTAAGGTATGTGGTTTCTGCAGCGGTTGGTCTCAAATCGGGAGCGAAATTTGTATTAGAGCTATATCTAAATCTGAACCGATTTGACACATTTTGTCACAGATGTTTCTAGTTAAAATATGAGGTGTTGTACCAAATTTGACCAAAATCGGTTAAATTTTGTTGTTTCTAGAGCAAAAAAAGAGCAAATCGGGTGCGACATTTGTGTGGGAGCTATATATAAATCTTAGCCGACTTGACCCATTTTCACAAGATATTTTTCTAGTTGAAATATAAAGTGCTAAGCTAAATTTGAATAAAATCTGTTTAAATTTACGTTTTCTAGACCGGAAAATGTCAAATGGGGAGTGAAATTTGTATGGTGGTTATATTTAAATCTGAACCGATTTGACCCATTTTCACCACAGATGTTTCTAACATTTGTATGTGAGCTATATATAAATCGGAGCCGACTTGACCCATTTTCACAAGAAATGATTCTAGTTGAAATATAAGGTGCTAAGCCAAATTTGAACAAAATCTGTTTAAATTTACGGTTTCTAGACCGGAAAATGTCAAATAGGGAGCGAAATTTGTATGGTGGATATATCTAAATCTGAACCTATTTGCTTCAAATTAAATAGCGTCCGTCTTTGGCATGCCAAAATCGATTGTGACAAGTTTGTCAACCAACCACCTAAAGTTCAGTTTTGTGTGATAGTTTAGCACCAATTCGATAAAAGTACGAAATTAACCCCAAAATGGATTTAATGCTTTTACTTATTTCTTTCATTTAACTTGGGTCTTGGTGTATTCAATTTTATGGCAAATATTTTTGTAGAACAGTTTGAAACTTTAAACCCCTGTTTTGGAGGTGTTTTTGCCCTTTGCAAAAAAGGGACCAAATATACCCCTATATTGAGGACGGTAAAAATGTTCCTCTTAGAGTTTTAAGTAATATTGTTGATCACATCCTATACTTTAATATTTAAGGATCACAAGGTTTTCGAATCATAATAAGAATGTACAAAAGGGGTAATATTGACCCCCCATGATATGGCCACCATACGAAAACGCCGATGCACGTATATTCAACAGAATTTTTTAGACAGTCTCTCAAAAAGCTGTTAAATGACCGTTTGAGCTCCAAATTTACTTGGATTGGAACCAAGGTGAAGCCATCATCGTTCAAAGTTATAACTTCATTTCTGGAATTTAAAATAGTATAGTTTATACATGCTTTGGTGTTTTGCCAAACGCAAGTGCAAAAGTTAAAATTTTATGTCCTTCTTTTGAAATTGCACCGCTTGTCCATGTTTTATTCTCATTTATGATGTAGTTTTTCATTCACCACTTCATTTATTTATTAATTTTGATTGAATTAAAATATGAAAAATTACATTTCTATCTACTAGGTTCTTTTCTGGCGAAATCCCATTTTATCTTCCATGTGATATTATGGCGATATAATCTAGATTTCTTCCAGGCGACAATCTGGCAATATCGTTGATTTATCATCCCGAAGTATTGTTTTTCTGTATCGCTCTGGCCGCACAATTTTCTTCCATTGAGGTTACTTCCGCAATATTATCTTTCTTCTTGGTAATACGATGTCGAATCGTTTTCGTATTACTTTGATTGTTGGGTACAGTATCAGTAGTAGTAGTATTTTTTGGTTCCTCTAAGCTTGGAAGTTGGATTCCCTAGAGTGCAACAAATTGGCAACAATTACTGAAAATTCGTTCATAATTTTTATAAAAATTATCACTGAGCCGATTTGACCATTTTTATGCCCTCCACCATAACATGGAGGTATATTAATTTTGTCATTCCGTTTTTAACACCTTGAAGTCTTCATCGAAGACTCCATAAAGTATATATATTCTGGGCCGTGGTAAAATTCTAAGACGTCAGCTGTCAAACGAAATGAGCTAAGTGGTTCAAACTTTCTGTAAATGTGTCTTATGGTTGCAGGTCTCTTGGGATTGAAAGTGGACGAAATCGGGCCAGTGGGAAAAAAATTTCCTAACAAGGACTGAAAATACACACTAATATTAAGATTATTTAAGCATTTTTTTAATTTCCGCTTATATGCACTATGCCAAAAATTAAATAAAAAATTTAGCGGCTGAATTGGGACAAAAAGGAATAAAAATGGTACCAGTGACACAAAAAAAGCTAGAAACTTGAAATTCGGTGTGTACATTCGAATTGGAAAAGAGGGACAATGGTACCAACCAAACCGCTGAAGTTGAAATGTTGAATTTTGGTGTATGCATTTATTTGACTGCGTAGACGCGAAATATAAAGAATTTTTTCGAGATTTGTAATAAATGCGAATAGGGAAAATGGGGCGAATAGGGAAAATGGTACTAATCCAATGGCAGCTAAATCGGTGTGTACATTCAACTGAAGAAAAACTGCACTCCCTCTGATCTTCTCAATATCTACACTAACTACATCAGACCAAAGATGGAATATAACTCCCATATATGGTCAGGAGCTCCAGATCGAGCTACATGACCGAGTCCAGAGAGGGGCGATGGTGTTGATAGGTGACAGTAGGATATTCAATTCTATTGTTTCCCTTGAACATCTTCGTTATGTGGCTTGTGTGTAGAGTGCTCAAACCCGAGACCGAGAACCGGGTCAACCGGGTTTTTCATCTGGGACCGACCGTGGGGTTTTTTAAAATCGCGGTTATTGGAAAACCTGGAAACCCGGGTTTTTATGTAGGTCTCAACCGGTTTTTGAAAGTGCAAAAACATCTTTTTTGGTGCGAATTTTTATATAATCCCACTTTAAATATTATCACAAGCCTCACAGAACTGACAGCAAATTGACTAAAAAACTTTACTTTACGAGCGAACGCCACCAGCATATTTGGAAGGAAATTGAGGTCTTTATTTTTTTAGAGGTGCTTTCAAGAGCGATTAGCTCGAGGCGGTTTGACCCAACGAAGAAATATTTTACAGATTATTATTGTTTAAACAAGTTCTAGTTTTTCACTGGTCCAAAGTTGGTACTTTATTTTCTTATTTTTATGTATTTAGCGTATTATACTCTCTACAAAATGATTATCTATTTCAGCAAGACATAATTTGTACTTTCTACGGAGTTAACACCTGTACTAAACTGATATTATAGGAAAAATAGTTGCAGGACAAAAAGTAATGATGGGGTTTCTCTACATATATACTTAAATTTGAAAAAAAAAATATTATTAAAATTTCGAAAAATTTCAGTGTGCTGAACTTGTCAACATTTTGTGAAATTACCCTATAATGAATAATTTACCCATTTTACCACCGTTATTTTCTTAAAAGGAAAACCGGGCAACCGGGTTTTTTGAAATCACGGTTTTCTAAAAACCGAAAAACCGACATTTAATAAAACCCGGTTTTTTGATGTTATCCAGAAGTTTAAAACAAAAGTCAACAAACACTACTTCCCCTTTCCTCCCCACACCATATCTTCCATCCGCCAACGCAATGCGCAAATGCGCATTTATAGGAAACATCCCCCCATTTAAAACTTTAAATTAGAATCGGCTCTATTATTTTCTTTAAATTTCTGGTTTTACTGGAAAGGATGAACTTTGTCATTTAACAATGGAACACAATATCATTCATACGACTACCACGACTAGTAGTACCTCATTATGATTAACCAAATTTTTTAGTACATCCCGAAATCCAAAACAAAACTCGTTGTGGATGCATTGGCTTCCCAATAGTCACGTGTGGTTTCTCTGAAACCCATATGCGGGAATTTTGCTTATTGGCTTAGACACCGAGATGTAAATGAGCTTCATGGAGGCTGATCTGATCTGAAGTCAAAGTAATCAGTAGTTCAAAGTAAACCAATATAGTAATGTGCAAAAAATATCACAATTTTCCGCACTTCTTGTAAAGTCGACAGCCAATAATCTGCCGATAATACTGTGGAATGCACTCCGTGGTGGTGGGTATAAATGATTTGGCCCCGATGATACTACATAATCTTCGTAATAGTCTGATGGTTTATGGTTTTTTTTTGGAAAATTTGAGAAAATTAGGAAGTATGTACATACATTTCTATTGGTTTTTTGTTCAAACTCTATGCTATCGGAATAATCAAAGAATATCATCGCCTACCTGCAGCTGTGAGAAATGTATTAAAACTATCATTATTCATATAATTGTGGTTCATTTAGGAATGATCATTAGAAGAAAATAGATGTCGAAAATACCAACTGAAAATCGTTATTTTTACTTCCAAGGAAACACATTTTTAATTTGAGGAAGTTCTTTTGAACAACTTCCAAAAAGTCGACAATATATTAATATCCCGTAATATTTACCCTCTCGACTTTTACCTTTTCTTACTTATTTTTACTTTATTTCTTAATAGTAATTCTCATTCTCCCAGCTTTACAGTTCCCTCGCACGTCCCTATGCCCAGGCACCCGGGTAGATATTGACCCCAGTATCCGTCAAAACATTGCGACACAATCACTCCGCAACTTCCCTAATAGCCATAACGTCGACTTGGTAAACAAGTCGAAGTAACCGATGAGCCACTAGAATTGATTAGAAAAAATCTCACAAAACATCTGCAAAATTCCAACATGGTTGGTGTCAACTTCGATGGCGACAAACGTGATGCTTCAGATTTACCATCATCCACGTAATTGTTGGATTTTAAGGAAATATTAAAAAATAATCTTCTTTTCATAAAGGACGGAGGAGAATCAAACTGTGACCACCCACTCAAATGTAACTTCCCAACAAAACTTTCAAAATTTTACATAAAAAACTTTAAAAATTTCAAATTAATTATATATGTACAAGTAAATTTATTTCACATTTTTACGAATGTTTCGCAAATTTATCACAATTTAATGCTTGGCAATGCAAGAATCGATGATGGCATGGATGTTGTCCAATTCGAGCACGGCAGCTTCAGCAGCAGTGCTGGTGCAGGCATCAGCATCGGTGACAACAGCTGGGATACGTTCGTTGGTGCTTTGACGGATGGTCTTGATGGACTTGCGGGCGTTGGCCATGTACAAGGTAGCCTTGATGGTCAAACGGGCATAGCACGAGTTCTTCAAGACGCTGTTGTTGTATCTCTGGCATCTTTGATAGGTGCGGAGTACATCATAGCCGCCGAATAGCAATTGCTGAGTGGCAGCACTGATGTCGGTCATAATGTCGGCAGATGTTTTGGCAGCAACAACACCACACACACCCATATCCTTGTGCATGGTATCAACGGTAGCTACAATCTTCTCATCCTCGGCAGCCACACACTCTTCACCATCGGGGCGAAGGGCTTCAATGCTTTCAACGGCTTCTTCAACTTGATGCAAAGGATCCAAGATGACAACTTCGACGGAATGTTGCAAGGCTACGGCGGCATCTTTGGCGATTTGACCCATTTCGGTCATGATATCATCGACCATGCCCTCATAGTTGATGGCTGTGTGGGAAATGGTGCCGGCATTGACGGCCACCAAGCACAAGGCGAAAATAGCAAAAATAGCTTTCATTTTGATAGAGAGAAGTTATTTAGAATATTGCCAACAAATTAGCACTGTTGGTTCCACTTCCGACAACAGCACCTTTTATACCACTTTCACTACTGGGGGAAAACAATTCTAGAAATCAGTCGGAAAACGAATTTATCAGCGATAAGATTTTGGGTTTCTTTAGCCGAGCGTAAAAGACGAGCCAACGTCAGACAGTATGTTTTGAGAAGACTTATTAAGGAAATGTTTGTTATCGTACATCGTCTGTTGTGATTATCGCTCACTGATATGTAATCGAAAATACAAATCTCGTTTGATAGCATCCCACTGTTTATATTTTAACGCCCAAATAATGTGAACAGTGGCTACATAAACCTTATCGCCTTTGCACATTGATCTTAATCAGTTCTTAATTAAAGGCACGCTCGAGGTCGTCTATTGAATTTAGTTCTTATCTTAAATCTAATAGTGGTAATTTGCATCCTAACATACTATAGTATCTTTCAAGGACAATGCTATTTATACTAGAACTATGTTGCAGCTTTGCTATTAACACGACATTTTCCCTTAAAACTTAGAATTATTAAAAAAAAAAAAAAACAAATCTTTTATATTTTATGTGTTATACTAACATTTACGCTGAATGCTTACTACTTAGAAAGTATTATGTACAAATTCTGGCTGGTATTGTATGCCATGTCTTCAATATGCGTGGTCTTAAGTATCTGTAGTAAACCAAGAGCTTATCCTACTGGTAAAGAAGTCCCTAGGAGTCGAAAATCAGCAGCGCAACTAGTGGAAGTAGCTCATTTCTGAGTTGCATTTCCACAATGTCGGTAATTAGTCTGTTGTCTAGAAACCCGATGAATAAGTCATTGAAATCGTTAAAGCAGCAAATCTTCCGGAAGAATGGTCTCCTGAGGATACCATTAATACCCACCACTCGCCTAAGTCCCAGTCAATAGACCAATATCCATTTGGCTGGACGAGATCCAATACCAAAGTGGAAATTCATAGGAGAGAAGCGGCCTAATTGTCTGTTGATATATATTGAAACCCTAAGTTCGTCCCCCAGTCCACTCCTACACTTAAGAATTCTGTGGTATATCATGTATGTCATCTTCACCTTACTCAGCATGAGGTCAATGTGTCGATAGAATCTAAAATTTTGAGTAATAGTTGCACCTAGGTACTTGATTTTATCCGAGTTACATACCAGCTTCCTCCCATTCCATATTTCAGGTCCATACGCCCTGTAATTAGGTAAAGAAGAGACATTAGTAACAAATTCCACTTTCTAAAGAATCCCGACAACTCTGAGAGATATGTGTTTGATATTCCAAAGCGATTAAACAAATCGATACGCCCTATTGTAAGGTAGCTTATGCCGTTATCTGTTTTTTATGTCTTCTCATTATGGCTGTGTCAGCGGCGCTGATATGGGGCCTAAGTTTCGAATTTGAGATTGATCAGATATCTCTCAGAATTGTCGATATCCTTTCGAAATTGAAACATAGGTAATTGCGAGGGAAAAAGGTCTCTTATTTGCCTAATTACAGGCTTCATATTGTGTAAGGCTGAACTGCACTCAATAAAAACAAAATCGTTTACAAAAAGAAAGATCGACGTCGAGCGTGCCTTTAATTAAGAACTGATTAAAATCAATGAGCAAAACCGATAAGGTTTATGTGGCCACTGTTTCCATTGTTCGGGAGATTTATGGCGCAATGATAAATATCAAGTGTTGGTGTTAAAAATATAAACAGTTGGATGCTATAAAAAGCGATTTTATTTTGAATTCGATTTCATATCAGTGAACGATAGTTGTTAAAAATATTTCCTCGGTAATTCTTTCCAAAACATAATGACGTCTTGTACGCTCGGATAAAGAAACCCAAAATCTTATCACTGATAAGTTTGTTTTCCAACTTATTTCAAGCATTGTTTTCCCCCAGTAGTGAAAGTGGTATAAAAGCTGCTGTTGTCGGAATTGGAATCAACAGTGCTAACTTTTTGGCAATATTCTAAACAACTTCTCTCTATCGAAATGAAAGCTATTTTTGCTATTTTCGCCTTGTGCTTGGTGGCCGTCAATGCCGGCACCATTTCCCACACAGCCATCAACTATGAGGGCATGGTCGATGATATCATGACCGAAATGGGTCAAATCGCCAAAGATGCCGCCGTAGCCTTGCAACATTCCGTCGAAGTTGTCATCTTGGATCCTTTGCATCAGGTTGAAGAAGCCGTCGAAAGCATTGAAGCTCTCCGCCCAGAAGGTGAAGAGTGTGTTGCTGCCGAGGATGAGAAGATTGTAGCTACCGTTGATACCATGCACAAGGATATGGGTGTGTGTGGTGTTGTTGCTGCCAAAACATCTGCCGACATTATGACCGACATCAGTGCTGCCACTCAGCAATTGCTATTCGGCGGCTATGATGTACTCCGCACCTATCAAAGATGCCAGAGATACAACAACAGCGTCTTGAAGAACTCGTGCTATGCCCGTTTGACCATCAAGGCTACCTTGTACATGGCCAACGCCCGCAAGTCCATCAAGACCATCCGTCAAAGCACCAACGAACGTATCCCTGCTGTTGTCACCGATGCTGATGCCTGCACCAGCTCTGCTGCTGAAGCTGCCGTTCTCGAATTGGACAACATCCATGCCGTCATTGATTCGTGCATTGCCAAGCATTAAATAATGATAAATTTGCGAATCATTTGTATAAATGTGAAATAAATTAACTTGTATATATTTAAATTGAAATTTTTAATGTTTTTTATGTATAATTTTGCAAATTTAAATGATTTGTTAGGAAGTTACATGCAAGTGGGTGTTCACATTTTCATGCTTCTTCACCCTGTATGAACAGTGGATTATTTTTTAATATTTCCTTAAAATCAAATTATTATATGGATGATGGTAAAGCTGAAACTTCATCACGTTTGTCGCCATTGAAGTTGACGTCTAAACAGGTTGAAATTTTGTATATGTCTCGCGAGATTTGTTCCAATTAATTTTAGAGGCTCATCGGCTTACCAAGTCAAAGTTGTGGCTATTAGGAAAGTTGCGAAGTGATTGCGTTGCAATATTTTGACGGATACTGGCGTCGATATCTGCGTGTACCAGGGCATAGGAACGAGCCAGGGAACTGTAAAGCTGAGATAATGAGAATTACTATTAAGAAATTAAGTAAAAATAAATAAGAAAAGGTAAAATGTTATGGTATATTAATATATTACTTTTTTGGAAGTTGTTCAAAAGAACTTCCTCAATATGAAAATTGTGATTTTGGGATGCGACTAAATTGTGCTTCCTTTGGAGTAAAAATTACGACTTTCAGGTAGTATCTTCGACATATATTGTGTTCTAATAGAAACTAGTTCATTTTGATAATTTCCAGCTATGCATTCGCAAATGACTCACAATTATATGAATAATGATAAAGTTGTAATACATTGTTCACAGCCGCAAATAGGCCCTGAAATTGTTTGATTATTCCGATAGCACAGAGTTTGAAGAAAAATTCAATGGAAAAATGCACTTCCTCATTTTCACAAATTTCCCAAAAAAATGTCATTATTAAACTATTACGAAGATTTTGTAATAAAAATAGTCAAATCGGCTCAGTCGTTCTGCGATTACCGACGAACATCGAATTTTTATAAAAATTAAGAAGAAGAAAAATAATATTGCGGTAACAATCATATTCGTAATGCGAAAGTAGCCTCAATTGGAGAAGTTTGCCAGGGCGATATACCACAGTAATACGAAATCAATACTTCGGGATGATAAATCGACGATATTGCCAGAAGTATAGATGGCGTCAACAAAATATCACATGGAAGATAAAAATGGGGTTTTTCTTGATTGTCTATTAATTTCCAACAGTGATACTACAATAAACAATAGTTAACAAATTACTAATACATATATGCAACGCACCTTAAAGAGTACTCTTGTATAGTCGTATACAATTAAACATTTTCTTATAACTATATATTTAGTAAATATTCGAGAAGATTTTGTCATTTTTGAGTTCTTTTATAATAAAAATGTAGGAAAAAACCTTATATAAGTATGCTTTTCGGTTAAGATAAAAAATTGTGGTCAGTTGGTAAGAAAATTAAAAGAAAATAACACACTTGTGTTATGTAAGCCACCAATATTTTGTGGAATTTATTTTAGCAATATTGATTACATCTTTTGTGGTACACTGGTATCAAACCTTAGATTATTTCCATCGTTTGCATTGACATATATTGTCCGTCTGTAATAGCGATAAATTTCTGGGATTCCATTATTTTTTGCATAGATTTCTTAGGATTCTAGATTTCTATAGGTATAAGAAAGCTTCTGGTGGGACATAACCTTTCTGTATGGTATTTATTATGTATGCTTTGTCTGTGTAATAAGGTGATAAAAATGGGATATCGCCAGATAACCACCTAGAAGATAGAAATTACATTTTTCATATTTGAATTCAATCAAAATTAATAAATAAAGTAAGTAATGAAGTAAGTAATGGAGTAAGCTTCAGTCGGCTAAATCGACTTATATACACCCTCACTCTCAAGTAATAAGGAATTAAATTTAACATAGGGCAGGATAATTTGTGTGGAAGGTAAAATATGGTCACAGCTTCCAATTTTATAAAACAATTGTAAAAACATGATCAAATATCATAGTGGATCCCATGCACCAGTATAGAAGTTATGAAGGATTTAATATTACATAGGTGTGGGAGGTACAATAAGCGACGTGGATAAAGGGTGAATATTTTTTAGGTTTAAAGTAATTATAGAAACATTTTTAAATATATACCAAAGTTTATACCACTTTGTGTGGGAGGTACCAGAAAGGGAGTAACAATATCGCCCATATTCCATGCAAATTATTTTGAAAATATTTTTCTTTTCATTCCTCAATCGAATAATTGAACCGCCAAACCGGTTGTGATTATTTCATTCAAACTCTTGATTAAATAAGTCGTACTTTGAACGCTGTCATAGCTAATTAAGCAAATATTTTATTCGACACATACAATAAGATGACTGTTGTTGCAAATCTTTTTTTTTTATATTGTCCAAAAATCATTGGGTTTTAAGGAAAATAATTTTGCGATAACTATCGAAAACAATAGGCCTGTTCGATTGGTCCTACTAGCTTAATTTTTGAATGGAATTTACTAAACAAGAAAGTAGCTTACAACTCTCTTAGCATTGCTGCCAGATTTTTCTTGTTAATTCATTTAAGAAAAAGCAAAGGGTAACAATGTTGCCACCTTATCAAGTATCTTAATCATAAGTTAGTAAGCCCAATCGAACAGACCTAATATTCGTATTTGGTGATAATTTGACGCAATCAAAACATTTTCGATGGTGTAATCCCAATGAGCTGCATTGTCTAATAGCCAACGCTCATTATTTGGATGGACTGTCTAAATGTGACATAATACAACGCATGGAACCCTAGATATCTCTGTTTCTTTGATGATTGATTTCACGTATAATGTCTTGGGATTTTGGTGTGATGCAACGTTCGAATGAAGTCATCGTTCTGAATCATTTAAGAAAACAACAAGTAAAAACGACATTAAATTCGGCCGAGCCGAAGTTTAAATACCCTCCACCATGGGTTGCATTCCAAAGTATTAACGGCAGTTACTATGTTGTCGACTTCACGTATAAGTGCAGTAATATAGCGATATTTGTTAAATAACACAGTGCAACACGAAAAAAAATAACCATATACGGACACCGCTACATGATAAAAGACCAAAAAAAAAAGACCCGTGTTTTTTTGTTTCCCCCAAAGTCATGCACTTTTTTTTTTTATGGGCCCCCAGAGATTTGAGGCCTCGGTGTAATTTTTGGAAAAAAGTGATCATATTCTCAGGCTCATATCTTGCAAACCGTTCGGAATTTTGATTTACTCTCTGAGGCAAAGTTCTAGCTCTTGTCATAAAGAACAAAAATTGTGAACATATAAAATCAAAAAAACTTCATCTTCAAGGTCAAAATCGCAAAAAACTTAAAAAAATTCGATTTTTTTAACCTTTTTTCCCCTGTTCAGGTCCATAGGTAGCAAACCGCTGAAAATTCAGGGAAACAATCAACTACGAAAATGTACCTAAGATCTCAATAAACAACTTTCTAGAACATATGAACTTCCTAGGAATTATTCTTAACACCGTTTAGGTAGCGCTTAGGTGCGCTTAGGTAGCCGCAAAATTGAAAAATTTCCCAAAAATTTCACTGTGCAACATTTTTGAAGTCATTTCAAAATAACCATATACGGACACCGCTACATGATAAAAGACCAAAAAAAAAAAGACCCGTGTTTTTTTTTCCCTCAAAGTCATGCACTTTTTTTTTATGGGCCCCCAGAGATTTGAGGCCTCGGTGTAATTTTTGGAAAAAAGTGATCATATTCTCAGGCTCATATCTTGCAAACCGTTCGGAATTTTGATTTACTCTCTGAGGCAAAGTTCTAGCTCTTGTCACAAAGAACAAAAATTGTAGTTGATTGTTTCCCTGAATTTTCAACGGTTTGCTACCTATGGACCTGAACAGGGGAAAAAAGGTTAAAAAAATCGAATTTTTTTAAGTTTTTTGCGATTTTGACCTTGAAGATGAAGTTTTTTTGATTTTATATGTTCACAATTTTTGTTCTTTATGACAAGAGCTAGAACTTTGCCTCAGAGAGTAAATCAAAATTCCGAACGGTTTGCAAGATATGAGCCTGAGAATATGATCACTTTTTTCCAAAAATTACACCGAGGCATCAAATCTCTGGGGGCCCATAAAAAAAAAAGTGCATGACTTTGGGGGAAACAAAAAAACACGGGTCTTTTTTTTTTTGGTCTTTTATCATGTAGCGGTGTCCGTATATGGTTATTTTGAAATGACTTCAAAAATGTTGCACAGTGTAAATTAAGGTGTAATATAATTTAGATATAAAATTAATTAATGTTAAAGACATATGCCTTCTTAAAAGGCGTGTGTAAAAATATGTTGTTTATTGCTTGGTAGTCATCTATATATATATAAAAGAGTTGCGTTACTGACTGACTGACTGACTGACTGACTGACTGACTGACTGACTGACTGACTTATCATTGACCAGCCCCCAGACCAAACGGCTGAAGCTAGGGTCATGAAATTTTCAGGGTAGTTCCCAAATATGACGTAGACGTCGACTAAGAAAGGGTTTTACGAAATTCGTACTTTTAGGGGGTAAAATGGCCCAAAAAGGGATAAACATCGAACCTTCGTCCTGACTAAACGGCAGTAGTTAGAAACATGAAAATCGGTTAGTTCCTTGCACTGACCATGCAGAAGAGCTACAAATAGGGATTTTTCGAAATTTGTACTTTTAAGGGACGAGCGGGACAAAAAGGGATAAAAATGGTACCAACTAAAGTATTACAGCTAGAAACATGAAATTTGGTATGTAAATTCCTCTGACCGTATAGAAACGAAGTAAAATTGGATTTTTCGAAATTTGTACTTTTAAGGGGCGAGTGGGACAAAAAGGGATAAAAATGGTACCAACTAAAGTATTACAGCTAGAATCGTGAAATTTGGTATGTAAATTCCTCTGACCATGTAGAAACGAAGTAAAATTGGATTTTTCGAAATTTGTACTTTTAAGGGCAGAGTGGGACAAAAAGGGATAAAAATGGTACCAACTAAAGTATTACAGCTAGAAACGTGAAAATTGGTATGTAAATTCCTCTGACCATATAGAAACGAAGTAATATTGGATTTTTCGAAATTTGTACTTTTAAGGGCAGAGTGGGACAAAAAGGGATAAAAATGGTACCAACTAAAGTATTACAGCTAGAATCGAGAAATTTGGTATGTAAATTCCTCTGACCATGTAGAAGCGCAGTAAAATTGGATTTTTCGAAATTTGTACTTTTAAGGGACGAGCGGGACAAAAAGGGATAAAAATGGTACCAACTAAAGTATTACAGCTAGAAACATGAAATTTGGTATGTAAATTCCTCTGACCGTATAGAAACGAAGTAAAATTGGATTTTTCGAAATTTGTACTTTTAAGGGCAGAGTGGGACAAAAAGGGATAAAAATGGTACCAACTAAAGTATTACAGCTAGAATCGAGAAATTTGGTATGTAAATTCCTCTGACCATGTAGAAGCGCAGTAAAATTGGATTTTTCGAAATTTGTACTTTTAAGGGACGAGCGGGACAAAAAGGGATAAAAATGGTACCAACTAAAGTATTACAGCTAGAAACATGAAATTTGGTATGTAAATTCCTCTGACCGTATAGAAACGAAGTAAAATTGGATTTTTCGAAATTTGTACTTTTAAGGGGCGAGCGGGACAAAAAGGGATAAAAATGGTACCAACTAAAGTATTACAGCTAGAATCGTGAAATTTGGTATGTAAATTCCTCTGACCATATAGAAACGAAGTAAAATTGGATTTTTCGAAAATTGTACTTTTAAGGGGCGAGCGTGACAAAAAGGGATACAAATGGTACCAACTAAAGTATTACAGCAAGAATCGTGAAATTTGGTATGTAAATTCCTCTGACCATATAGAAACGAAGTAATATTGGATTTTTCGAAATTTGTACTTTTAAGGGCAGAGTGGGACAAAAAGGGATAAAAATGGTACCAACTAAAGTATTACAGCTAGAATCGTGAAATTTGGTATGTAAATTCCTCTGACCATGTAGAAGCGCAGTAAAATTGGATTTTTCGAAATTTGTACTTTTAAGGGACGAGCGGGACAAAAAGGGATAAAAATGGTACCAACTAAAGTATTACAGCTAGAATCGTGAAATTTGGTATGTAAATTCCTCTGACCATATAGAAACGAAGTAATATTGGATTTTTCGAAATTTGTACTTTTAAGGGCAGAGTGGGACAAAAAGGGATAAAAATGGTAGCAACTAAAGTATTACAGCTAGAAGCGTGAAATTTGGTATGTAAATTCCTCTGACCATGTAGAAGCGCAGTAAAATTGGATTTTTCGAAATTGGTACTTTTAAGGGACGACCGGGACAAAAAGGGATAAAAATGGTACCAACTAAAGTATTACAGCTAGAAACATGAAATTTGGTATGTAAATTCCTCTGACCGTATAGAAACGAAGTAAAATTGGATTTTTCGAAATTTGTACTTTTAGGGGCGAGCGGGACAAAAAGGGATAAAAATGGTACCAACTAAAGTATTACACCTAGAATCGTGAAATTTGGTATGTAAATTCCTCTGACCATATAGAAACGAAGTAAAATTGGATTTTTCGAAATTTGTACTTTTAAGGGACGAGCGGGACAAAAAGGGATAAAAATGGTACCAACTAAAGTATTGCAGCTAGAATCTTGAAATTTGATGTGTAAGTTCTTCTGACCATGTAGAAGCGCCGGAAAATTGGATTTTTCGAAATTGGTACTTTTAAGGGACGAGCGGGACAAAAAGGGATAAAAATGGTACCATCTAAAGTATTGCAGCGATAGTCGTGGAATTTGGTGTGTAAAATCCTCTGAAACGTAGAAGCGCAAATCTATATGCATTTTTCTAAATTTGTACTTATAAAGGGCGAGCGGGATAAAAATAGTACCAACTAAAATATTTCAGTTATAGTCGTGAAATTTTGTGTGTAAATTTCTCTGACAACGTAGACTTGCAACATAAATTGAATTCTCGAAATTTGTAAGAGTATTGTGAATAATAATAAATATTTCAAAATGTGTACGTAAAAGGAGGATACGGGACGACAAGGAATAAACGTGTTACCAAATAAAGTACAGATTTTTAGGGTAAGCAAAAACACATTTAGGGTAAGCAAAAACACACACAAAATGTGTACTATTTGGGAAATAGGTGCAAAAAGTTATAAAGTGGCTGGCTGAATCTAGAAACATGAGATGAGGATATAAATGGTTGTAATTTTTTGTCCAAAACTGGGTAGAAAATGATAAAAATACGAAGTGAGTTCAAACAATGGGAGTGCAGCAAAAATAGTGCACATCGACAAGCACATACCTTTGACTGTATATGAGTGCTATCAAATAGGAGGTTTCCAAATTACTATTTTAGATTTATCTATATCCACCAAAAAAAATTAAATAAATACTATCCAAAAAAAGAGACGGATAAAATTAACAAATAACTGGCTTTTTCGCGTGCGAAGCAGCGGGTACTGCTAGTTGAAAATAAAGTAATAATAAAAATAATTCTTTATAAATACAGCAATCTTCAAAGAAATGTACATAAATACAGTATATACTAATTATTACTGTGGGTATTTTCATTCAATGTTAGGTCAGAAAGCTTATCCTTCGGCCCAGTTACGCCCATTTTTATTTTTATCCTAAAGGTACGAATTTCGAAAATCGATTCACACCTAATTTTACAATTCTAGCTACAATCGTTTGCTTGGTACCAGTTTTATCTCCACCAGTTTGATGAGAGCAAGATCTTTGCTCTAGATATCTCCAAGGTCTCTGATAGAGTCTGGCACGGCGCAATCATATCAAATCTCATTGCTTTTGGTGTTGGTAGTGATTTCTCTCGATTTATATCGAGTTTATTCAGAGATCGCACTCCCCATCCCTTTCTATACCCTCAACCACCAGGATAGGGGTTGTCATTCCGTTTGTAACACCCTGAAATATCGACATGAGACCCTATAGTATATATATTCTTGATCGTCATAAAATTTTAAGACGATCTAGCCATGCCCGTCCATCTGTTGAAAACACACTAACATCTAATCGAAATGAGCTAGAACGTCCAAAATTTCCATAAATGCGTTTTTATAGTCGTAGATCGGTTGGGATTGTAACTGGGCGAAATCGGCCCAAAGGGAAAATTTTTTGCTTGTACTTACTTCATATTGGGTATGCGCATTCCCTTATATACAAAAACGTGCACAAAAAAGTGATTCTTCTTCGTAGGGGGTAAATGGGCCAAAAGGGATAAAAATGGTACATATTAAACGACAAAAGCTAGAAACACGAAATTCGGTGTGTACATTCCTCTAATTGAGTGGATACATAATATAGGGTGTTTTTTATTGGGGTATAGAACTTTAAGTTGGCATCACTTTTTTAACTGGCGGCCATTTTGTCAGCTGTCAAGTGATTAATATTTAGTTTGGTTTGCCATTTCATCATGAACAGGTTGACAAAAGAACAACGCTTGCAAATCGTGCAAATTTATTTCGAAAGTAATGGTTCAGTTCGCGAAGTTCACCGCAAGCTCCGTCCATTTTATGGTCGACATAATCGTCCATCGGAGCAATTAATTCGGTTAACCATGGATCGTTTTCGCACTACGTTTACTCTATGTGATAATACGCATCCGCAGAGACGTCGAACAGTGCGCACCGAAGAAACAATTGCCGCTGTAGAGCAAAGTGTTGAAGAGGACCCGAATGAATCGATTCGCCACCGTGCACAGCAATTGGAGTGGTTGAAAATTGGACCTGTAGAATTGGCTATATTCGAGCCAGCCGCGGCGGCCACATGCCCGAAATCATATTTAAACATTAATGGCATAAAATTATCCTTCCAATAAAGCCAAATTGATGGACATTAAAACGATTTTCTTGTGTTTTATTTCAATTCGAAGTTCTATACCTCAATAAAAAACACCCTATATAAAAGTATTTTTTCCAAATTCGTAATCTTAAGGGGTAAAATGGGAATAGAGGGATAAAAGTGGTACCAACAAAACGGCTGCACCTAGAATATGGAAATTCAGTGAATACATTCCTCTGATTGAGTAGACACGTAAAATAAACTGAGTTTTCGAACTTAGTACTTTTTGGGGTTAAAATGGAAAAAGGGGATAAATGTAGTACCATCCAAATGGCCGTAGCTAGAATCATGAAATTCTGAATATACATTCCTCTGACTGCGTAAACTCGAAAAATATTTTTTTCCAAATTTGTACGTTCAAGGGATACAATGGGTACAGTGGGATAAAAATAGTACCAACTTAACGACCACAGCTAGAATGATGAACTTAGATGTGTACATCCTTTAAATAAAAAGATTTTAAAAAGTCGTACTCTTAAGAGGGTAAAATAGTAAAAAGGGGATTAAAATGGTACCAATCAAAGGCCGCAGCTAGAATCATGGAATTCGGTGTATACATTCCTCTGACTGCATAGACACGCAAAATAAAAAGATATTTCCAAATTCAAACTTTTTACTCTTACGGCAAAAATTGGTTGAATCATCAAGTTAGGTTATTTTGCACTATCTACGTGAGATAATGGATTTTCAAAATTTGTACTTTTGCAATTAAAATAGAACAGAAATATAATCAACTGTAGCAGACACTATCTATCAATATTTATGGTATTTAAGTTTTTTTGAAAATATAATATAAGAATATTTATTCTTTGATTTGACTTGAAGTATTTTTTATTATTTGGTTTGAAATGATAAAAAATATTATATTCTTTTGTCAATATTTGTATTTGTTTTGGTTTCACTATATTAAAAAATTTATATTTTCCGTAATATTACTGCACTTCTACGAAAATCGATAGCCTCTGTGGAATGCAATCCATGATGGAGGGTATATAAAGTTCGGCCCTGCCGAACTTTGCGCTGTTTTTACTTGATTTTATTTTCATCGACGACTTCATGGATCGGATTTCGAATCCAATCTACTCATTCGCGGATGACAACAGCCTGTGTCATTCATACTCATTCGATCATAGACCAAGTCGTCAATAAATTGAGAACAAACAGCGATTGATGGATGAGTCAGGATTTACTGGCCATTTCCTCCTTAAAATATCATAAGAATTTTTTGTCAATATTTCCTTAAAAGGATGATAAAAGGAAGATGTGATTTTCTTCCCAATGTTAAATGGAATTATGGATGCAATATCTTCTTGAGATACACATTCTAAATGTTTGTGGGGTATTTTAGATATCTTCATTTATATATTTATTCTCGTCGTTCCATTGTGGTACATTAGGCCATATCTTTATTTATATATTAACAAAAATCAAACTTAATAAGAACAAGGCTGAAGTCGGGCGTGTCCGACTTTATTATACCCTCTATAATATATGTAAGTCTTACAAAATGTGCTGTTGTTTACGATTTTGCTGCTATGTTCTGCCTTTCTGTCGATTTTGTATTAGAGTGATTGTATGTGATTGTGATTTGTTCTGTGAGCAGTGTTAGAAAAATCGATTAGTGCAATTAGCTGTCATTCTCGTGGGCTTACGATACAAACGAATCACAAGAATCGAAACCGGTCCAATACATAATTACATTGTGATTCTAGAACATATTAATAAAACAATTAAAAACACCGCAACATGTTATTTATATGGTGTTGTTTGTTGTTCAAAGACTGCTTTCAATTCTATTATTTCTTGCCAATTTATTAAACGTCTAAGCTGCCCATAATAGGTTTCAAAAATGTGTAAATATTTTAGCTTATAATTAATGCAATAAAATTAGCCTCAAACATCATTTTTTACATTTTCATTAGCGGAATTCACGATGCGATGTATTCGGTATTGTATTTTGCTGATAAATTTGTTATTTTTGGTTAATGTTGTGTGTTCACAGAAACAATTTACATTACTTTTGAGAGACAATGAGTTGTTAACAACTAAGGAAAGGCTAAAGTCGGGTGGGGCCGACTATATGATACCCCACAGCACTCCCCTCGTCTAAACGTGATAGTTTACTATTTTAATTCAAAAAGTACAAATTTGAAAATCCATTTGGCACCATTTTTATCCCCGTTTACTCCCTTAAAGGTACTACTTTCGCAAATCTCTTTACTTTACGTGTATTTAGAAGGATGTACACACCGAATTTCCATACCATACCATTTTTATCCCTGTGTTCCCATTGTATCCCTTGAAAAATCGAATTTGGAAAAACATTTTTTTTTTTTCATTTTTACCCCAAAAAGTACGAATTTGGAAAAATCCCTTTGTTTTACGTGTCGACGCAATCATTTCATTATTTGGTTTGTACCATTTTTGTCCCTCTATTCCAATTTTTCCTCTTAAAAGTACGGATTTGGAAACGTACTTAAATACTCTAAAATATTAGGGGTTATTATGGGTATTTTCAGTTTTTATGTGGGAAAAATTGTTCCCTTTGGACCGATTTCGCCTAGTTGCAACCCCAACCAATCTACGACCATAAGACGAATTTATGGAAAATTTGGACGTCCTAGCTCCTTTCGTTTAGATGCTAGCGTGCTTTCAACAGACGGACGGACATGGCTAGGGTCTCAGATCGATATTTCAAGGTGTTAGAAACGGAATGACAAAGTTAGTATACCCCCATCCTTGAGGTGGAGGATATAAAAAACGACGAATTTTTTCATTAGACCTTAATTCGTTAAATAATGAGAGAAAACTTTTATTTTTTACAAAACTTTAGTATTAATAAAAACTTCAATAACTCCGTCAGTTACTAACAGATTTTTACAAGCAAACGGCGTTTTACTCCTTTCTAAATGTGTTATTTAAATAAATTAA
This sequence comes from Polietes domitor, assembly GCA_947397865.1. Taxonomy (NCBI): domain Eukaryota; kingdom Metazoa; phylum Arthropoda; class Insecta; order Diptera; family Muscidae; genus Polietes; species Polietes domitor. The sequence continues at coordinate 132,790,011 of OX377620.1, forward strand.
CAACAAATTACCAAACAAAATAATGTGCAAAAACATTTGCAAAGTTGAAAAATGGTTAAAAAATATGTTTACTGGACAAAAGCACACAGATGTATTAAGGTTTCTTCAATATGCTTTATACCTATAGAAAGCTCTAGGTTTGTTCTTCTCAAATTCCATGAATGAAAATCGGTTGATATCCAACTAAGTTACAGGATTATTAGTGTGCAAAGGTACGAAAAACCGGGTTTTTACTCCTATCTAAAGATTTTGCAGGTTTCTGAAAAATTTCAAATACATATTCCTGTTCTACTTGACAATATCTAGCAGATAAATAATATCACTTCCCAAAATTTTCTACTTCGTTCTTTTTTGTATCACAGTGTTATATAAAGGGTGTTTTTTAGCTATTATCTTTTTGGCAACACTGGTTTAAACAGCTGACTCACGTTTCGTGTTTTGTTTCACTGTCAAACATCTTCAGTTTATATATGGTCTATATTTAACCATGAATCGTCTTACAAACGAACAACGCTTGCAAATTATTGAATGTTATTATCAAAATCCGTGCTCTGTTAAGAAAGTTCATCGCGCGCTTCTTGTGTTTCAATTGTGTTCAGCGACAAAGCTCATTTGTGGCTCAATGGGTATGTAAATAGGCAGAATTGTCGATTTTGGAGTGAATACCAATGCTCTTCTTCAAAGATGATGCGAATCGTAACGTAACTGTGAATGGTGAGCGCTACCGTGAGATGATATCCAACTTTTTTTGCCCAAAATGCAAGAGCTTGACTTGCATGACATGTGGTTTCAACAAGACGGTACCACATGCCACACAGCACGCGCAACAATGGACTTATTGAGAGGCGGGTTCGGTGAACATTTTATTTTACGTTCGGGACCGGTCAATTGGCCGCCTAGATCGTGCGATTTAACGCCTTTAGACTATTTTTTGTAGGGCTATGTTAAAGCTCATGTCTATACAGACAAGCCCGCTTCAATTAACGCATTGGAAGACAACATTGAAGCATATATTCGTGAGATACCGGCCGAAATGTTGGAAGAGTATGCCAAAATTGGACTAAGCGGATGGACCATTTGAGGCGCAGTCAAGGTCAACATTTGCATGAAATAATCTTCAAACATTAAATTATATGGACCGTACTATCGATTCAAATAAAGATTTCGTGCATTTTTCTGAATTTTATGTGTTTTTTTTTTTAACTTTCCTATAGCTTTAAAAAAATCACCCGTTATTAGTGTTATTAAATTTCTGTGGCCAAAATCGTTTGATATCACCTAATACAACGAAAGCAGAAAATTAAAAATTGAGTGCAGCATTGTAAAGTTTAATAAAAATATAAAATTGTTGTTGATCAACACTTAAGGAGTCAACAAACTCATTAAATTGTATTTGCATTATTCAAATCCTTGTATTTCGTTAACTTGGTTTAACCGATTTTAAAGTTCTATACCTTGTTCGAAAGGTCTACCGGATTAATTTAATTATATTTCAAGATTTATGATAATAAAAGAAATGGACACACATAAAAATTGTTATGTTGATTCGGTTTACACCAAAGGCGATAACTCACAGACCCAGGTTAGAAATGCTTCTGGTGAAAATGCATTGCATGATGTCATATCTCCGCCTGGACCATTTTCTGGACCATTTCATTTCATGTCATTACATATTTCTTATGATGTTTACTTATCCTATGTATTGTAGGGTAGCTCGGCTTTAGCGTTTCATTATTTCTTTTCACATATATTGACGTTACTAACTTATTATTATTTATTATTAATCAATTCACCGCCAAACTAAATTTAGCGAAGGTTACCTCTTCATCAATATTAACCTCATGTCAAGCATCTGTTTAGCGCAGACATTATTTGAATGAACCTTGACCATAAACTTTAACTGTAAATCAAATAAATCACGAAAAATTCGAAAACAAACAAAAAGATTGTCTACCAAAAATAAATCCAAAAGATTTCAAAAAGATACTCAAAGACAAGTTTAATGCAACCTGCTGAAAAAACGTTGAACTTGACTCAAGTCAAGCAATGCCGGTCTTGAATGTTCTGAGTTGAGTTTCAAGTCTTTCAAATCCGCTCACACGCTCATAAGTAATAATAATATACGATGTGTACATACATAAATACCATTTGAGTTGTAAAAGTAGAAACCAGTTTCCCGAACAACAGTCGGAATTTGGCTTGATATTCAACAATGAATGCCACCCAGCGTACATTTCTGGCACAGCGTAAAAACTATTAGCAGCATGCCAAAAAAAATTCAAAACGGTTACATATGTATACATTCTGAGTGGCGGACGTTACATTTGTACGCATGTTTTTGCTAATATTAACCCCGTTGGCGTTGCAATATTTTTATATAACCTTCAGCAAACACAGTTCTTTGACAGTTAGTTACTTAACTATTTTTGGGGAAAACAATATTCGTACCGAAAGCGCCATGACGGACGTTACAATAGTTAGGCAAGCTTCAGTCGGCTAAACCGACTTATGTATACCCTCACCCTCAGAGAACATATATACGGAAGTTATAAGGAATTAAAATTTTCGAAGGGCAGGAGGTTCGTAGCACATGGTCCCAGCTTCCACATTTATAAAACAATTGTAAAAACATGATCAAATATCAAATCATAGTAGATCCCATGCACCAGTATAGTAGTTATGAAGGATTTAATATTACATAGAATAGAGCCAATTGCGTGGGAGGCACAAGAAGAGGCGTGGCTAAAGCGTTAATATTTTTAGTTTTAAAGTGACTATAAAACAATTTTCGAAAAACAAATTGCATCTTGACTTCATCTTCAGTGATGAGGCACATTTTCACCTCAGTCGATTCGTCAATAAGCAGAATTGCTGCATTTGGCCGAATGATACACTCTTGGATTCTCGAAAAACCAATGCACCCGCCAAGGTGACTATTTGGTGCGGTTTATGGGCTGGCGGTATCATCGTCCCGTATTTTTTCCAAAATGAGGCCGGTCAGGCAGTTACTGTGAATGGTCTTCGCTATCGTGAGACGATAACGAACTTTTTATGACCTGAATTGGAAGATATGGATGTGGACGATATGTGGTTTCAACAGGACGGAGCCACTTGCAACACAGCTAACGAAACAATGGCTCTTTTGCACGACAAAAATAATGGTTGCGATGTAAATTGGCCGCCAAGATCATGTGATTTGAAACCGTTGCACTTCTTTCTTTGGGGTTATTTGAAAAAAAAAGGTGTACGTCGATAAGCCAGCAACAATTCTAGAGCTAAAGGATAAGATAATTCGGCACATTAACGGCATATAACCTCAATTATGCCTCAGCGTCATCGAAAACTTAGACCATCGGATGGAGGTGTGCCGCCGAGGTCGCGGAGTCCATTTGGCCAATATTTTGTTCCATACATAATTGAACCATACCTCATCATAATAAAAATATCATAATAAAAAGAAATGACAAAAATTTCCTAAATAATTTATAATGTAACCACCCTTTATAAAAGCATTGACAATTACCAAATTTCACATTATATAATAAAACAACAATATTGCCTTTATTCAACATACTTCTGAAAATATGATTATTTCTTGTATTGTAAACAATTATATAGATTACAGATAGAACGTTGTTTTTACCAGTTTTATGGACATATAAAAACAGAAACGTCCTTGGCCCTTGGAAAAAGTTTATTTCAATTTTTATTCATTTATGGGTCCGGGAAATCGAAAAAGTTATTCTAGTTTCACGGGATATAAAAATTATGGGAAAATGCGAACCCTAAACCCTGCAAAGATGTAGAATTAATAGTAATAAATATATTTTATATTTTAATTCATCAATACATCAAATATAAATTAAAAATTAACCCTATGCAACAAAAAAATAAAACTTGTGTTCGAGACTTAAAAATGTATTTTTTGTTTGCTTTGATGCATATTGAGTCATTAATACCCGCTACTTCGTACGTTGTGTAAATGGCTTGTAAACGCTCACAAAATTTGAAAAATCGCTTTATCTGCGCAACAACATATTCCGAGGTATACTCAGTCAAAATTCTGCCGAGAAATGTATACACCTAATTGACTTTCGTCCCCCTTGTACATACAAAATAAAACAAGTAAAAACGGTAGTACTATTTTTATCCCTCTGTACTATTTGTATCCCTTGAAAGTACGAATTTCGAATTAAATTTTTCCATTTTGACCCCAAAAAGTACGAATTTGGAAAAATCCATGTATTTTCCGTGTCTACGCAGTCAGAGGAATGTATACTCCGAACTTCATGACTCTAGCTGCGGTCATTTGATTGGTACTATTTTTATCCCCCTTTTTCATTTTAACCCCAAGAAGAACGAATATCGAAAAATCCGTTTATTTTACGTGTCTACGCAATCAGAGGAATGTATACACCGAATTTCATTATTCTATGTGTAGCCGTTTGGGTGGTACCATTTTTATCGCTCTGTACCCATTGTATCCCTTGAAAGTACGAAATTGGAAAAAAAAACTTTTATTTTCCATGTCTACGTAGTCAAAGGAATGTATACTCCGAATTTCATGACTCTGCTGCGGTCATTTGGTTGGTACTATCTTTATCCCCATTTATGGAAAATTTTAACGTTCTAGCTCCTTTCGTTTAGATGCTAGCGTGATCGTCTTAGAATTTTATGACGATCAAGAAAATATATACTTTATAGGGTCTGAGGTCGATATTTCAAGGTGTTACAAACGGAATGACAAAGTTAGTATACCCCCATCCTGGAGGTGGAGGGTATAAAAATCGTGCACAATCACACCCCTTCTGGTACCTCTCACATAAATTGGCATAAGCTTTGGTCAAAGTAAAACTGATAAAACTTCCATAAGTGTATTAGAAATCAGTTGCAATTTTAGACTTAAAATCCTTTTTATAATCACTTTAAACCTACAAAATGGGTATCATTTACATATACATTATATACCGGTGCATGACTTGAAATCTGATTTTTTTGATTTTTTATAATGTTCGAACAGAACTTCACGATTCTAGTGCTATATTTTGGTAGGTAGTACTTCGATCCAATTATGTTTCAAATTTCTAAAAATTCATTTTTGTGCCGCCCTTAAACTTACAAATTTCATGATTCCAGCTCCGTCTGTTTTATTAGTACCATTTTTATTCCTTTTTAACCAATTTCAACCAAAAAAGTACGTTTTTTGAAAAATATTTTCTTGGTCGCATTCGTGCTATAAAAGTAATGCCCGTTCCAAATTTCAAGATTACAGACCCAGCCGTTTTATCCCATGTAATCCCTTAAAGATACAGATTTCGGAAAATTCCTTGTTATCACTCATCTATACTGTACAACGAATATACACACCGAATTTCACGATTGTAGTATCAACCGTGTTGTTGGTATCTTTTTATCCCCCTTTTCTCGTTTACCCTTTAAAAGTACGAATTTCGAAAAATCCCGTCTTATCACACTTCTACACTGTAAGAGAAATGTGCACACCACATTTCATGATTCTAGATCCGTTTGGTCTAGGGAGTGATCAGTCAGTCAATCAGTCACTCAACTCCTTTATATACAGAGATCCGCCAAATAACTTTTTTTTGAAAATGCTATAAAAAACTACTGAATATTTTCTCAAATTTCTTTTTTATTTGAAAGTACAATCCTTCCAGTTAATAATGGAAAATAATTTCATTCAAATGGCTGCTGAGGGCACCCCACAAATAATAATCCAACGGTTGAAGAGTTGAATAGTTGAAAAAAAAATTAGATGGCGGACCCTATATATATTTTATTAAAATTACGATATATTTCGAAGGTAACTTAAATATTTTGACTATTGATATGTCAATTTTAAATGTAAATTTACAAATGCTGCGAATATAACTTTCACTAAAAAAAGTTATTTAGGAACAGTCTCCAAAAATTGATAAAAATTTTGCACTTTTTTGGATAAATAGCACTTTGTGGATAAATAGCGCGAAAAAATAATAGTTGGAATTTTAAGGAAGAAAATAAGGCTTAATTACATAAAATCTATATATATAAATGTTGAAGTTATGACTTTTCTTGTAGAATTACATGTCGTCCTTACTTATGACTAAATCAATTTAAACAAAACTTCTTCAAAAAAGTAAGAAAACGTCAGTCGGCTAAACCGACTTATATCAGAGAATATATCTGTGGAAATTATAAAAACTAAAATTTTACGTAGGGCAGGATGTTTTGTTCATGGCATTTGTAATGATCAAATATCAAATCATAGTGGATTCTATGTACCAGTATAGAATTTATGAAGAATTTAATTTGACCTAGGATACAGACAATTGTGTGGGAGGTACAAGAAGGGGCGTGGCTAAAGCGTAAATATTTTTTGGTTTAAAGTGATTATAAAAACATTTTCAACTATCAAATTACAAATGATTTTGACTACCTGTATGGAAATTATATCGGTTTTATTTTAAACAAGGCTTATGTCATTTTGTGCCGGAGGTAATACATGAATACAGTATATATAAAAGCATTGCCAAATATCAAATTCCATAGCATTCCGATCATTGTTATAGAAGTTATAACAACTTTAATTTTAGGTAGGTTAGGGTGATTTGTGTGGGAGGTACAAAAAGGGGCGTGGCAACACATGCCATATTTTGTAGTGATTAAAAAAAACTTTATCAAATACCAAAATATAGCCGATTCCGAATATCCGCGTGGAAGTCACATTGGTTTTAATTTAATATAGGAATATGGATCATTTGTGTGGAAGGTACCAGAAGGGGCGTGGCAATTTCGCCCATCTTCGAACTTAAACTAAGTTTGGGAAAAATTATTACCATGTGTAAAGTTTGAATCGATTCCTTAACTCCTTTCGAGAGTTATCGTGTACACCAGTCAGCCAGCCAGACGGACGGAAGGACGGGCATGGCTCAAACAGCTTAAAAAGTCGTGAAACGGATTTGGTCCAAACATACTTGGGGTCTTAAGTCACTCCTTCAATGCATTACACTTTTTTCTGTCCCAAATGATATAAACCCTCCTACTCTGTACAGTGAGGGTATAAAAACTTTGTTTTCATCTTTAGATACCAGATCCTAGCTATTATAAATAAAACAGAATACAAACAGCTTTTTCGCGCAATTTAACCAGAAATTTATAAATTAATTATTTAAAAAATAGTTTGTGTCTGCAAAGAGTGTAATTAGTTCTACATATATTCATAGTTATTTTTACAATTTCTACTTTTGTTAGCTATTAAGAAATAAAACAATTTTTCCGAGTTTTTCTATTTTTATGGGTGTTTTCGTGTAAGATAAAAAAGATTTGAAGAATAATTTTTTCTCATTTTTACGACTGTTCCTAAAACATAATATGGAGTAAGGATATTAAACGACGATAAATGGAATTTTATTAAAAACAAGAATTGCCTATAAAAATATATTTAATGTCGTTTTCGCGTTTAGGAAGACAATATACATCGGATAATAGTATATACAGCCCTTCGACAAAATGTTTGCTAACTCTATTCAAAGGTACTTATTTCGAGTACAAATGAACAAAGATGAGAAGAATAAGAGTTGAATTATTTTTAGTGTGTGCACTTCGGCAATATACGGCATGTCAAAAGTCAAACCGGCCCGAAACATTTCACAATGTTTCAATATATCTAGAAGCTGGCGTTTGACTTCTTTCTATAGACCAAAGGTTGTGCTGGGTCTCAGACACATGTTCGTTTAAGCCAGCCAAAACAATTTGTTGTTATATGCAAAGCCACACACTTTAAACTGACTCAGAATATTAAAACTTGGACTTGACGCTCTTCTTCTTTATCGTCGTTTGCGAATTGCTTTGAGTGAAGTTTAACTTGAACCGAAACCAAAAAATAAAACGCTCTTTCAAAGGTTTGTTCGTGACTATATTGGCTAGAAACATTGTTTTCATTTCTTTCAAAGCAACTTGAGTTTGAGCAGTTTTTCGGTCTATTGGCTTTTAAGGCAAAAACGAAGTTTCAAAATTTAGTCATTGTTCTGACGTTGTTCACTGCACGTGAGCGTATCGTAAAGATTTGACGGTTGTCGGTTGTGCGAAACGGTTTCGATTCTAATCTATTCGCTTTTTATATCGATTTACGTACAACAAAGAAATCTCTAGCAAAAAGTTCTAAACATGACCATTTACGCCATAATTGTTCAAATTATTTTAGTCTGCAATTAAAAGCTCTACAGCTAAATTTTCCTTTCAAAAATAAATAAATAGTTATATTAAACAAATTAAAAAGTAAAAAAAAAGAATAATCAAAATATCAAACATGTTTTCGATTAAACACACACAATCACGAGCTGCTGGAGGAGTTAACCAGCCCCCTAAGGATATTGAGCAAGATTTTGATGTCAAGGTAAGTTGGCTACTTGGTTCTGAAAATAGACTTGAAAATCACACTAAACATATTTTTATAGATGATCTATAAGCGGTTTTCAGTATATTTTTTCGAACTTATACACAGATTTTCAGTCAGAGATTACACTATTCAACAATTTTTTTGCCGAATGGCAATGCATAATAATATTTTCTGATGAATTAGGGCTTTTGAAACTCGAAAACTATATTAAAACAAATATGGATACAGTTTTTTTATTTCTTTTTTTTCACTGATATTTGCACTTTCAGTTTGGAAATATAAACCCACTTATAAAGGGTGATTTTTTAAGAGCTTGATAACTTTTTTTAAAAAAAAAACGCATAAAATTTGCAAAATCTCATCGGTTCTTTATTTGAAACGTTAGATTGGTCCATGACATTTACTTTTTGAAGATAATTTCATTTAAATGTTGACCGCGGCTGCGTCTTAGGTGGTCCATCCGCTTAGTCCAATTTTGGCATTTCCACGTTTTTGAGTAACAGAGACCCAATTGGTGCGAACGGCGACGAATCGAAAATTGGTGGTCATCATTAACACTGGCCGATACAGCTGCGATATTTTCTTCAGTTCGCACTCTACGTAAGCGTGTTGGTGGTTTAATGTCCAACAATGTAAATTTGGTGCGAAATTTAGTCACAATAGCCCGAATAGCCGCTTCAGTGGGTCGATTAAACTGACCATAAAATGGAAGCGCGCAATGAACTTTCTTAACAGAGCACGCATTTTGATAATAAAATTCAATAATTTGCAAGCGTTGTTCGTTTGTAAGACGATTCATGATGAAATGTCAAAGCATACTGAGCATCTTTCTCTTTGACACCATGTCTGAAATCCCACGTGATCTGTCAAATACTAATGCATGAAAATCCTAACCTCAAAAAAATCACTCTTTATATTCAATTAAAAAAATAAAGATTGCGAATTTCACATTCTTCAAAGAGTTGGAAAATTTGATTTTTTTAAACTTTTTTTTGCGAGCACGGAAATACCCATTAAAAATAGAAAAAATAACATGTATTTTTTTAATAGCTGGCGAAGAAAACAATGTCTATATGTAAAAGATCTATGGATAAATTGAGAAGATAAATGTAAAATAATTTGTTAAATGTAAAATAAATAACAGAAAATTTGGTGTTATTTTATAATATATGGGATCGAATTGAAAAACAAGGCCTGGTTGAAGAAAATTATAGATAAATGTAGAAGTTATGGCTCTTCTTGAAGAAGTACATGTTGCCTTCACTTATGACTAAATTAATTTAAACCAAAACTTTTTGTAGTGATTATAAAAACTTTATCAAATACCAAAATATAGCTGATTCCGAATATCCGTGTGGAAGTTACATTGGTTTTAATTTAATATAGGAATATGGAGCATTTGTGTGGGAGGTACCAGAAGGGGCGTGACAATTTCGCCCATCTTCGAACTTAAACTAAGTTTGGAAAAAAATCGATTCCTTAACTCCTTTCGAGAGTTATCGTGTACACCAGTCAGCCAGCCATACGGACGGACGGGCATGGCTCAAACAGCTTAAAAAGCCGTGAAACGGATTTGGTCCAAACATACTTGGGGTCTTAAGTCACTCCTTTTACTTACACTTTTTTTCTGTCCCAAATGATAAAAAAATAAAAAAAAAATTGTTTTCATCTTTAGATACCTGATCCCAGCTATTATAAAAAACAGGATACAAACTGCTTTTTTGCGCAATTTAATATTGAAAAAACAAGGCCTGGTTGAAGAAAATTATAGATAAATGTAGAAGTTATGGCTCTTCTTGAGGAAGTACATGTTGTCTTCACGTATGACTAAATTAATTTAAACCAAAACTTCATAAAAAAGTAAACCGACTTTTTGAAATTGCCTTATATCTACAATAACCCAGCAAAAACTCTCATTACCAAGTAATGTGGGTAATAAGGCAAAACCAAAAACCTTCACTACTTATTTTTCGGATCCGTTTCTAATTATTTTTATAAGGGATTGTAAAAAAATAACTACTTCCACACTCGCTTACAAAATTTTGAGAAATAAGTACTTCCACGCACGCTTACGAAAAGTTAATAAATAATTACACCTAAACGAGTTGTAAAATAAGTGGCCTCAGGACGATACAAAATACGTCATTATTGATAACTAACCAAATAATGTATTATCAATAGAGAGCGGATTTATATGCAAAATCATATTTTGAACGGCTGGTTATAACTGAATCCCGACTTCACACAAAGATTTTTCATGATAAAAACATTTAAATAGTCAATATAACCAATTTTGCGTTAAAATATTTTGCATCGCGATATGAACAATGAATTAAAATATGGATTAAAAGTGGAATTTGCATAAAAATCCGCTGTCTAATTATCAATAATGATCTTAATCAGTGATGAAAACAACATGTTTATTAAATTACATATTTCGTATGGACTCCTTAACAATCTAAATACAGAATTTAGGTTTTTGTTTTTCTTTAAGCCTGGATAACTAACCTGCGCTATCTGGGTTTCTTTTTACAGTGGGTCAAAGTTTTCATTTTTGGTCGAAGGGAGCTTTATACTAAGCGAAAAAAAGCGATTCAAGTTAATGTCTAAGAGAATTCTTAGTGTCACTATATTGAGGGATTTTATGAGGGCCATTTTTGTGGAAGATCTTAACACTCTAGCTCCTCTGTTTATGGGTTAATTTAACCATTTTTTTCTTTCGAAAAATCAAACAAGTCCTTTCAAATAAGACATTTAAGGATTAAAATATTCTACGAAAAAAGTTGTCAGAAAATTACAGTTGGGGGCACCAAAGTTATAAATAATGCTCTTCACGATTAAATATCGAAATTACACGGCAACTTATACATCAAAATTATTGGGGTTCAAATTGGTCCAAGTTTTTTGGAAAATCGATCATTTTCGACAAATGTGTATATTTCGGTAGAGCACGATAAACAAAAATGTACAAATTGAATATTTTGTAAAATTTTAATATTCGCGGGAGATATGGCTAAATTGATTTTTATGCATGAGATATTTGTTTTGCTATTTTCTCGTAATCTATCCAACGAATCCCACTGATTTCTTGCATGTGTATTAATAGTCAATGTCTCACGTAACATATGTATATGTCGTCATTCGCGATAAAAGCTGCAATTGTTGCAAAAATCCAAAATCCACCATTGCAATTGCATTTATTTCAATTTTCTCTATCTGGGTTTCTGAAATAATTGTATAATAAATATTCCCTATTTAGTCAACAATTATATGCCAAAGAAATATTTACTTATACTCTGTATGATAGGAAGTAACGCTGGTTGGACTAAATGCGCTTTATTCTGCAAAAATGGTCTACTCAACATGTCCTTACAGAATTATAGAGTCGCTATTCTGTTCCATTCAAAAAGTCTTAATTTGTTGGACAGTGTTATTAAAGAAACCTTCGATGAAAATTTGAAATTTAATAAAAAATTATTCATAAAATTTTTATGTTGATTTTATGATAGTGTTATCTTTAAGTTAGATCACCTGATATCACCGAAAAACCATGTAAGATCTATGATGTAATTTCATCTATATACATATATTAGTATTTAGTCACCTGAAATTAGGGTTTGCATCCCGGGATTTCCCGCGGGAAAATTCCCGGGAATTCGCACATTTTTCATTTCCCGTATCCCGGGAAATTCGTACGGGAATCCAGCGGGAATTCAGTAGAAAATTTTACATATTTCTTCGCATATTTTTCCATCATTTCCACAATAAAATTAAAAATGTTGTATAAAAATGTAGATCACATAGCTTTTAATCAGGTATGTCAAATATTGCAGTTGGATGACAAAATATTTTTAAGCTGCGTTCGGACTCAAAATCCACTTTTTCGGATTTTTCCTGTCAAGCTCCATATGAAAAAAAATCAAATCCGGGAAAAATAGATTTTGAGCGTGTATCCGAACGCCAAAAATAAGGAATTTAAAGTTTTCGAAACGACAGGACAAAACACAACATTTCATTTAATGCTCTACTTACTATTAATGTGAACGATCGTTCTCCCTCACGTCCACATTTTCCAATAAAATAAGAAATATCCGATCTTTAATTAATTTTGAAACTTGAAAATATGATATGAATTCTGTAACAGGTTCGTTGTGAAATATATGTATATTTATTTTACTTTAATAAAATGTGAATGTTTAAAAATAAGCTTAGAAAAAATAAGCTTAAATCATGGCAAACAGCATGTTGACGATTTCCCGTGCTGTCCCGGGATCCCGGGAAATTGAAAAAATAATTCCCGTCTCCCGGGAAATAAAAAGTACGGGAAAATGCAAACCCTACCTGAAATGCAAAATGATGAAACCACATTTTCAAAAAAAAGAACATTGTGCGTCGTCAAAATATATATCGAGGGAATCCAAATTACATCGAAAGACGCGGAAGTGCTGAATCGATATTTTTTTTATGAAACCACTGAGGAATTTTGAAAATGAATGAAAATATTATCTCTAGCATTCTCATACCTGTTTGACTTCTTGCCACCTAGAAGCTACATATTTCATATTTGCTGAGTTATACTTAGCATAGTGTTGTTGTATTATATTTATACTGAAATTTGTAGTCATCCAGGTTTGGTAATAATACTTTGTAATCGCATTTAGAGTAGAAAGTGTCAAAAAGTCACCTCCTCACGTTTTTATACACTTTGGAGTAGACATTCCAAAAGATTCTGTGATATTTAAATTTGAAAGAAAGCATTGGCCTCAATTTCGAGTTTAAATTAATTAATTAGCATTAATAAATTTTATGATCAAATTAACAGCATTTTTTAGCTAGCCAAGTTATAAAAACTATTTCGAAAAAATGGAAACAAACAAATGATACACTGGTCAAATCATCTACTGAAGATTTAATTTGATTTGGAATTTTTTGTTCCTAAAATATGCTAACCAAAATTTTTGCAAACGATGATTTTGAAAATATCACGTCCCTGGACGAGTGTCATTTTTAAAGTTGCACTTTCCTCATGCATTCTTAGAATAACTCATTGCTGGAATTATTGGAGGTTTATTGCAATTTTGGGTGTTTTCTCAGAATGACAACTTAACACATAATATATTTTATAAAATAATTTTTGACGAAAACTGCTGGAGTCAATACCATTCGAATGACGCCTACATGATGAATATCGTACTTGGCTTTTCAGAACGAAATTTCTCAAACTATTTTAACAAAAAAGAAACGCTGTGGCGACATTTTCCAAAATATGAATAAGTTTTTAATTTTCAATTTGAAGACCCACAAAAAATTCGACCAATAAATATGCTAGGATAAGAACAAAGATGTATGGCAGTTATTTTATTTTTGTATATGTATATTTTGGGTTTCTAAACTCGAAAATGATATTAAAAAGCTTTTTTAAGGAAAATTTTTCAAAATGTTTTTATTAAAATTCCAATTTTTGCCGAAGGTACATTTAATATTTGTATTCTCATTTTGTAAATATGAGTCCGATAACACCCGCTTATATGTTTAATAAAAGGAACTTATGATGACTTCATATGTTGCTAATTTCACTTTCGCATGGAAACAGTGGGTCTCCAGAGAATTTAGAAAAAAAAATATTTTATTATTTTATTACCTGAGTTTAAATGATCTATGAATATATGTAGAAGTTATGACACTCTTTGAAAACGCAAGATAATTTATTTATCTTTTTTTTAATTTTTTGTTAAATAACGAGAAAAACTCTTTACAAATTAGATAACAGAATATTATTATTAAATATATGTCATATAAAAGAAGAAAACTACACTCAGAAAAAGTGAACCCTATAACGAGTTAAAATGAACTAAAATTTAGGAAAAATGAACTTCGTATAGCACTAAAGCAATCGCCCTTATTCTATTTGGCGTAGTCAACAGAAGACGACGTCGTTTTTTGTATTTTGTTTCAATTTCGTATTCCCGTTGGCAATATTGCCGTATTTCGATGACTGTTAAATTAAGTTTGGTATTCTGTAAGAAAAATTGGCGACGCCGTTGTTTTCAATTGGCTTTGATTTTGGCGTCGGCCATTTTAGTGTTGCCTTCAATAGATTGTTTACGTTAATTTTGATTTCATTAGAAAATTAAATGGAAAAAATTAAAATAACAAATAAGCGCCAGTTCGAGAAGCTAGTGGAAGAGCTTGAAAAGAATCCATCACTAGCCAGAGGATTTCACAAGGGCACTGTTCCTAATTTTGATGTGCGTTCCGTCCACACACCCAATCACACCTGGAAGTCCTGTTTTTTCAAAGAAATACAACTTAGCCTCATTTTTTTCAGCATCCGTCATATCGAACTTTATCCATTGTGGACAAACTTCCTTCTCCATGACGTCTACAGTCTCGGACAAAATCCTCGAAACTACTGGCTGTGACAGTCCCAGGTTGAAATCATTTCCAACGCTCAGCTGTTAAGATCCCTGGGCTAAAAAACGCAATGTTGCTGCCAATTTTATTGTGTTTGGAACAATTGTTGTCCCTTTTTTTAAATGAGGCTCTATTATTTCCAAAACATATTTAAATGAAGGTTTATTCAGCCGAAAATAACTTTCAAATCTTAAAAAGGAATAAAAAATTGATTACTTAGGAAATTATGACTTCAAATATGTCTCTTACTTCTCATCGGGCAAATTAAAAATGGAAGATTTCTGTCTAAGCAGTCTTCTTTTCAATATTAATTTTTTTTGTTTTCTTCGTCACTCGATGAGTCCGAATCGGATAGAAAAAACATTTTTATTTAAACTTTTTTTTACAAACAAACTTTTCCCCACGAAAATAGCACATAACTTACATATATTTCATCAAAAACAAGAAATAAAATGAATCAGCTGACTCTAACATTAGATATGTGTGCTGTATGTTATTGACATTTTCGATAAACAGGCAACGGCGTCGTAATACTCTTACAGAATACCAAATTAGCATAGAATTGATGTTGTCTTCGATTTGAGTTGCTGTTGCCTTGAAATTGCCGTTGATATTGCCGACGCCAAATAGAATAAGGGCGAATATTTCCTAATATCAAGTTCAAACTTTTCCTTGAAAAGTACATGCTTTGAACTTGATTCTAGTTCAATTTTCTTCAAACCAAGTGCATTTTTAATAAATCTAAGTAAAATTTTGCTAAAATTTTCCTAAATCTAAGTAATTTTTTCTTAAAACCAAATTCAAGTAAAATTTCCATAAAACTAAGTAAATTTTCCCTAAAACCAAGTACATTTTTACTAAATCTAAGTAAAATTTTGCTGAAATTTTCCTAAAACTAAGTAAAGTTTTACTCAAATCAAGTAAGTATTTACTTGAACTGAGGACAATTTTGCTAATTTTTTTCGTCAAAACGAGTAAATTTTTACTTAAACTGATACAAGGAAAAAAGTGAACTTAAAATTAGTTCAACTTATCTAAAAATAATTCAAACAAATGATTTTTCTTCAGAGTATGCAAAACTGATGCAAAAATTGGCAACATGAAATATTTCTCAAAAAAAATCATTATACCTCTGCCATAAATATCCATGATTGCTGCGAAGGCAAGACAGGCGCCTTTGCAGTGGCTGTTTAGAATAATACTTGAACTATTTAACAAATAAGCCTCGACAATGAGAATTGTTTCTTAGATTAATATTCAAGAATTTTCTAAACAAATTGAAGTGATTTTTTACAAGTTCATTAATACTTATATGTATGAAGAACTCGGGATAAATTACAGTAAACACATTAACTTAATTTTAAGAAAAAACTCATTTTTTAGTTAAAGTTTTCTATGAAATTTTATCCATACAAAAAAATCTTAATATTTTTATACTCTCCACCTCCAGGATGGGGGTATACTAACATTGTCATTCCGTTTATAACACCTTGAAATATCGATCTGAGACCTTAGCCATGTCCGTCTGTCTGTTGAAAGCACGCTAGCATCTAAACGAAAGGAGCTAGGACGTCAAATTTTTACATAAATACGTCTTATAGTCGTAGATTGGTTGGGGCGAAATCGACCCAAAGGGAATAATTTTTCCCTCACAAGGACTATACAAACTTCCTAATATTTTAGAGTATTTAAGCACATTCCCGCTGTAACAAAAACGTGCACCATAAAGTGATTTTTATTCGTAGGGGGTAAAATGGCGCAAAAAGGGATAAAAATGGTACATATTAAAAGACAACAGCTAGAAACACGAAATTCAGCGTGTACATTCCTCTAATTGAGTAGATACATAATATAAAAGTATTTTTGTCAAATTCGTACTTTAAAGGGATAAAAATGGTACAAACCAAACGGCTGCATCTAGAATAATGAAATTCTGTGTCTACATTCCTCTGATTGCGTAGACACGTAAAATATACGAATTTTTCGAAATTCGTACTTTTTGGTGTTAAAATGGAAAAAAGGAATAAAAATAGTACCAACCAAATGACCGCAGCTAGATTCATGAAATTTGGAATATACATTTCTTTGACTGCGTAAACACTAAAAATAAAAGACTTTTTTCCAAGGGATACAATGGGTATAGAGGGATAAAAATAGTACCCACTAAACGACTTACTACAATGATGAAATTCGGTGTGTACATCCCTCGGATTGCGTATTCACTTAGTCATAAAGAGTTTTTCGTAAGTCGTACTCTTAAGGGGGTAAAATAGGAAAATGGGATAAAAATGGTACCAACCAAATGGCCGCAGATAGAATCATGGAATTCGGTGTATACATTCCTCTGACTGCATAGACACGCAAAATATTTTTTTCCAAATTCGTACTTTTACAGTTCTAAGTTATTTTGCACTATGTACGTGAGATAATGGATTTTCAAAATTTGTACTTTTGGAATGAAAATAGAATGGAAATACAACCAACTGTAGCACCCACTATCTACAAATATTTATGGTAATTAAAGCTTTTTTGAAAATATAAATATAAGAATATTTATTTTTATACACTCCACGAGAGTATTATGTCTTTGTGCATTTGTTTGTAACACCCAAAAGGAAGAGAGATAGACCCATTGTTAATTATACCGATCGACTTAGAATCACCTTTTGAATCGATTTAGCGATGTCCGTCCGTCTGTCTGTCTGTCTGTCCATCTATTCTTGTAATCACGATACAGGTCGCAATTGTACAGAGAACCAAATGAAACTTTTCACAACTAAGTTTTTCGGGATAAGAACGAACGCTATTTAATTTGAAGAAAATCGGTTCAGATTTAGATATAGCCCCCATACGAATTTCACTCCCGATTTGACTCTTTCACTCTAGATACCACATATTTTAACAGATTTTCTTCAAAATTGGTAAAACATCTTATAGTTCAACTAGAAACATCTGTGGTAAAAATGGGTCAGATCGGTTCAGATTTATATATAGCTCCCATACAAATTTCGCTCCCGATTTGATTTTTTCCGCTCTAGAAACCACAAATTGTATCAGATTGTCTTCAGATTTGGCAAAACATCTTATTTTTCAATTAGCAACACCTGTGTTAAAAATGTGTTAGATCGGTTCAGATTTATATATAGCTCCCATACAAATTTCGCTCCCGATTTGATTTTTTCCGCTCTAGAAACCACATATTGTATCAGATTGTCTTCAAATTTGGCAAACTATCTTATATTTCAACTATAAACGCCCATGGTGAAAATGGGTCAAATCGGTTCAGATTTATATATATATCTCCCATACAAATTTCGCTCCCAATTTGACTTTTTCCGCTCTAGAAACCACAAATTGTATCAGATTGTCCTCAGATTTGGCAAAACATTTTATTTTTCAACTAGCAACACCTGTGGTAAAAATGTGTTAGATCGGTTCAGATTTATATATAGCTCCCATACAAATTTCGCTCCCGATTTGATTTTTTCCGCTCTAGAAACCTCATATTGTATCAGATTATCTTCAAATTTGGCAAACTATCTTATATTTCAGCTAGAAACGCCCATGATGAAAATGGGTCAAATCGGTTCAGATTTATATGTAGCTCCCATACAAATTTCGCTCCCAATTTGACTTTTTCCGCTCAAGATACCACATATTTTAACAGATTTTCTCCAAAATTGGCAAAACATCTTATAGTTCAACTAGAAACACCTGCGGTAAAAATGGGCCAGATCGGTTCAGATTTATATATAGCTGCCACACAAATTTCTCTACCGATTTCACTTTTTCCACTCTATAAACTACATATTTTAACAGATTTCTTTCAAATCTTTCAAAATATCTTATATTTCAACTAGAAACACCCATGGTGAAAATGGGTCAGATCGGTTCAGATTTACATATAGATACAATACAAATTTCGCTCCCGGATTGACTTTTTCCGCCCCAGAAACCACAAATTTTCTCCGAATTTCTTTGAAGTGACCACCAAACGTTATATTTGAACTGGAAGAACTTATTTTGAAAGTTAGTCACTTTATACCATGTTGGGATATAGCCCCGATACAAATATTCTTTTCGATTTGACAAATTGGACCAGGTAATATTAGCCTGTGATTAGGAAACATACAAAAATTCTTCCCGTTTTCATCTTTTACCGAGTTCAATTGTATTCGGATAGAAAGTGGAGTGTATCGTATAGTCGGCCCCGCCCGACTTTAGCCTTTCCTTACTGGTTTTATTTTATGTTATATAGTGTAACCAAATAGACAAAATTGTCATATCAAAAATGTGAGCGTGATTTTCACTTGACCCAGGGACGAAATAGTTTCCAAATCATCGGTAAAAAATCCAAACATTAATTCTGTGTAGTGACCTTATATTACTTTTTAATTGTATAGACTGCGACCCAGCCTAATATTTATAAAGTAGAATGCTTTACTATTAAAATCTATTAAACTAAGAATATTTTTTGTACTGAGCCATGAATAGAAAGGAAATAATTACGAGTTGTTTCAGTTCTTTGGCGATATAATACCCTCCGCCCTCGCTGTCTACAATGAACAATGTTTATTTCGCATTCTACCTTTTACGATACATGACGGATATTTGATGATGTGGAAAAGAGTGACGTATTCTCCACCCCAATTATTTTGACTCACAATCCAAGTCATCACCCTATTATAATGTTTTAACTACTATCCTTCCGTATGTCGAATTAAGTTGGCTTTAATTGGTGCTCTACGAATTCGAATTCGAGTTCGTGACGAGACAAAGTCGAACTTGATCTTTAGATGGATGTGAACGTTGTTGTCCGGGATCATTAGTACCAAAGTGTTAATTGATTTATAATAAAATGAAATTGTTGCATGCAACTACATATGTATGCATGTAGTGTGTTAAACAAATGAACTGTATAATTGATATGTACCGTTAAAATGCCAAAAACTGTGTGAAAATATTATGGTATTTATTTTCGAATTTAACCGACCGAAACATTCTATATAATGGTTAAATACACAGGTCACTGGCCTGAGTAGAACTGCTTATAGTGGTACACAATTGTTTTGAAATTTCTATGAATTCTTTCAAAGACAATGGACTTGAACTTTATATATACTAGACTTAAATGATCGCTACTTCGCACATTAAAAGAGGTTTTATACAAATAAGACAGTATTTGTCTCAATAATAACCATTTTGTATATTTTGTACTGAAAATGATATTTCAAAGATGCATATTTTTGTATTTTTCACAGCTTTAACACAAAGTGGCTGAAAGCTGTAGATTCTTTATTTGAAGTATGATCGGCACATGAATATATGACGGTACATTTTAACATGTTCAGTATAGAGCCGAGACGCATATAATGACAAAAAGATTTCGCATTTCGGTTTCCATTCGCTAGTCTAATGTTTTCTCAATCTGTGTTATGAAACACAAGCCTACCACCAAATTTGCCACATGAAAAGGGCTTGTTGTTAGCCGTGTATAAAACTTTGATTAGTTGGCTAGATAGTTATGTACTACAACGATTTATTACCACACAAATACAACCCGGATAGAAATGTAATCGAAATAGCAAATTTAATTAAAAACGTGTTTTTTGAAAATGGGCTATGCCTTTAACGAAATCTTGCCTGTACTTATAGAAGCGGTTCATTTAGTTGCTGTTGTCCGAAATGATGGGTGTCCCGTGTATGTAAGAGTGTGTGCACGGGTACAATAAAATCTGTCAGTTACACTTAAACTTAAATTATGAATTGCAGTTTGCCAGAACAAGATACCACAACAGTTACGAGTAACTATAATTATAATTTCAATTGTTAGGCTACCTGAGGCTACTCGGCTAAGTGTAGTATATAATCGAACAATTGTGAATGGAACATTAAGATGGAGAGCAACAAAACGGTATGAATTTACGAAGTTAGGATATCACAATAATGTTCTATATTTGACATATAAGGAATTGGTTTTAATATTCATAATATAAATCTGTATCTTTCAAATATACCACTGGATGTTGGGAAAAAAGAATAATAAAGGAGAAAAAAGAATTCAAAGATAATCCAAAGTATCCTGAAATTAATCTACAATAGAAGGACAAATAACAAAAATAATGACAATTTACCGAAATCTAAAAAGTATTATTTTAGAGCTCGAGGCACACTGATTCATAAAATCAGCAAATTTTTTAATGATATTTTTTTTTATTTTTTATACCCTCCATCTAAGGATGAAGGGTAACACTTAAAAATATTGGTCGGAGACTACATAAAGTCTATATGTATATTCTGGGTCGTGGTAAAATTCTAAGGCGATCTAGCCATGTCCGTCTGTCTGTTGAAAGCACCATAGCTACCGAACGAAGTGAGCTAGGAGGTTCAAATTTTCTCCGCAGTTCGGTTGGGATTGAAAGTAGGCGAAATCGGCCCAGAGGGAAAATTTTTTCCCTAACAAGGACAATTTAAGCATATTTTTGAAAATTTCTGACTTTCTGCACTTAAAATTTGTTGCGTACCTTCCTCTTGTAGCTTGAAAACACCAAAAAACCAAATAAAAGACTTAGCGGGCGAAAGGGGATAAAAAAGGGAAAAAATCATACTAATGATACGACAGTAGCTAGAATCATGAAGTTCGGTGTGTACATTCCTCTAATTGCTTAGACACGTTAAATAGAGGGATTTTTTCAAAATTCGTACTTTTGGGACGAAAAGGGATACAAATGATACGACAACAGCTAGAAACATGAAATTTGGAATGAACATCCCTATAATTGCGTAGATACATAAGATAGTGGGATTTTTCAAAACTCGTACTTTTAAGAGATACAATTGAAAACAAGTAAGGAAAGGCTAAAGTCGGGCGGGGCCGATGCTATGATACACTCCACTTTCTATCCGAATACAATTTAATTCGGTGAAAAAGTTAAAACGGGAAGGATTTTTGTGTCCTTTAAATGTATGTGGTTGACAAAAAATGTTAAATCGGAAAGGACATTTGTATGGGGGTATATTGAAATCTGGAACGAAATAGGTGAAATATAATATGTATAGTTTCGCCAAAATCGGTTAAACATTTGGGAGCAACATCTGTATTTGTATTATATATATATAAATCTGAACCGTTCTTACCCAATTTCTGCACAGTTGTTTTTAGTTCGATTAAAAGAAGTTGTGCCACATGTAAAGAAAATCGAGTACAATATGTGGTTTCTAAAGCGGCAAAAGTCAAATCGGGAGCGACATTTGAATGGGGGCTATATCTAAATCTGAACCGATCTTACCGAATTTCTGCATAGGTTTTTCTAATTGGATTATATGATGTTGTGTCAAATTTAAAGAAAATCGGGAACAATATGTGGTTTCTAAAGCGGAAGATGTCAAATCGGGAGCGACATTTGTATGGGGGCTCTATCTAAATCTGAACCGATCTTACCCAATTTTTGCATAGGTTTTTCTAGTTGGATTATAAGATGTTGTGCCAAATTTAAATAAAATCGGGTGCAATATGTGGTTTCTAGAGCGGAAAATGTCAAAATGAGAGCGACATTTGTATGGGGGCTATATCTAAATCTGAACCGATTTGCCTCAAATTAAATAGCGTTCGTCCTTGATCCACAAAACTTATTTGTGCCAATTTTTGTTAAGATCGGAATATAATTGCGACCTGTAATTTGATTACAACAATAGATGGACAGACAGACAGACGGACAGACGGACATTGCTAAATCGACTCAAAAAGTGATTCTAAGTCGATCGGTATACTTAACAATGGGTCTATCTCGCTTCATTTTGGGTGTTACAAACAAATGCCCAAAGACATAATACTCTCGTGGAGTGTATAAAGGGGATAAACATGGTACCAACCAAACTGCTGAAGTTGAAATCATTAAATTCGGTGTATACATTAATCTGACATAAAGGAATTTTTCTAAATTTGTATTTTTAAGGGGCAAATGACGCGAAAGGCGATGAAAATAGTACCAACCAAACGGCTGCGGTTAGAATATTTCATTTTCATGCATTCCTCTGACTGAGAAGACTCGAAAAATAAAGATATCTTTCAATATTTGGGATGAAATTGGTACCAACCAAACCGCTGAAGTTGAAATCATGAAATTAAATTCATTCGACTGTATAGACACGAAACATAAAGGAATTTTTCGAAATTTGTACTTTAAAACGGAAACTGGAGTGATTGGGGATACAAATGGTACCAACCAAACGGCTACAGTTAAAATAGTGAAACATTGCTCTGTCTGCGCAAAGCCGAAAAATAAAGAGATCTTTCGATATTTGTACCTTCACGAGGACTGGAAATGTCCCTTTGTATTTATATGGTATTTATATTATTGCAAAAAGTTTTTTAAGAGGAAAATCGGGACAAAAAGGGATTAATATGGTAACATTTAAACTACAATAGCTAGTAATGTGAAATTTGGTGTGTACATCCCTCAAATCACATATACACGTAAAATATAGGGACTGTTCGAAATTCGTATTTTAAGGTGTAAAATGTGGGATAATATTGGTACCAACCAAAGGGCTGTTGTGTATATTCCCCTGGCTGTATAGACGTGCAAAATAGTACAAGTTTTCAAAAATTCTGTAACGCGCAATATAAAGACATTTTTTGAAATTTGTTCTTTTACTTTAAACATCAGAAGTTATTTAATAAATATTGCAATTAGCGAAAATATTTCATAATTTCTCTAATATGTTACATCATTTCTATGAGATGTCGATAGCCTCTTTTCTAAATGTTAATCGCAGTAATTGCCGGAATCATTATTCCATGTCAAACCGAACGATTTTTGAAAAATATATGGCAACACCAATCTGGATCTATCAGAAATTATTCCGAGCAACTGCAATGATCTCAATCTTTATTAAAATAATTTCGAAAAGTATAAATACATTGAGTAGCGACATCATATTACAGAAATGCCACGTATATTTATCATATGCTTCGTTATACACTATAATTTATGGAAACTCAGTCTCAGAGTCAACATGTATTCCACTCGAATGAACAAACACTCATACTTTTTGCAAAATATATTTGCGTTAGTACTCGTACTATGACCGACATAATAACTACCTGTTGAAATGGAACCCTAAAATACTTGAGTTAATTATATGGCTACAGGTGGGCCAAACAAAAAGGCAAATGAACTCCAACTAAGAGCCATAAGAATATCACGATGGAATACATAAAAGTCGTTGACGCCCCACAGTGGCTTGTTTTTGGTTGTAGCTATGAGATTTTGTTTTATAGTAATCATAGTGTTAACGAGAATTAATCAGCGTGGGAGCGCATTAGTTTTGCCATCAAAATGTCATTTTCATTTTCATAGAAACAGTGATTTTGAAAGATACTTATGGCACTCTTTGTAAACGCAAAAGGGTCGTTCCGTTCCGTTGTAACACCTTTGTCGTTCCGTTTGTAACACCTTGAAATATCGACCTGAGACCCTATAAAGTATATATATTATTGATCGTCATAAAATTCTAAGACGATCTAACCATGTCGTCCGTCCGTCTGTTGAAAGCACACTAGCATCTAAACGAAAGGAACCATAAATACGTCTTATAGTCGTAGATCGGTTGGAATTGCAACTGAGCGAAATCGGTCCATATCGGTCCCTCACACCTAAGATAATGAAACTTGGTGTACATATTCCTCTGTTTGGGTAGACACATAAGATAAAGGGATTTCTTGAAATTCGTATTTTTTGGGGTTAAAATGAAAAAATGGGATAAAAATTGTTCCAACCAAATGACCGCAGCTAGAGTCATAAAATTCGGTGTGTACATTCCTCTAATTGCGTGGACACGTAAAATAAAGAGAATGTAGAAAGTCGTACTTTTAAGTGGGTAAAATTGGAAAAAGGGAATAAAAATAGAACGAACCAAATGGCTACAGCTTCAATCGCGGAATTTGTTGTATACATTCCTCTGACCGGATAGACACGCAAAATATAAAGATGTATCCAAAGATTATTCCAACTTTCTAAATCTGAAAAAGGTGAAAATCTGTAATACAAAAAATAAAAAATTCTCATTTTTTCTGCTCATATGAACAAATACGAAAAAAAAAACAAAAATAGTAACTTTAGTTTTCTTTTAAAATGAATAATAAAAAAGTAGTCAGCCCCATTTCCATTTCTATATCTGCAATTTAATTTTTTTACTGAACTAAAAAATGTTTACTAGATCAAAAGTTATTGAATTTTGGCAGATCGGATTTGATTCTGAACTAATTTACTGTATTTTGAAATAAGCAATATTTAAATGTAGCGAACGGAAGTTTTGATTTAAATTGTTTTAGGCAGTCGGATTATGCTTATCATCTATTCGTTTCCATTTTTGGAAGTATTATAAGTAGTTTAAATTCCCCTGAAAGCATAAAAGCTATCTAAAAAAGCATATAAGTTAAAAAATATAGTAAATTTTCCGCACTTCATTGCTTAAGTTCATTTAGTTCTATTTTTTCTTGAGAAAATTTAATAGACATATTACTACAGTTATATTTTTCTCATTAATTATTTCTTATTATTTTCTCATTTACCACTATACCAATAAATTATGTAAGTTAACTATTGACTTCACTGAAAATCTCAATATTAGAGAAATGAACTGTATCATATGAAGAATAATTCATTTAAATCTGTAGGAAGTAAAATTGCTCTAGATTTTGGTTAAGTGAATTAATATTCACTTTCATATATTCGTTAAAAAGTAATAAAAATAGGGATTGCATTTCCCGTACTTATTAAACATTTAAATTTGTTTATTTCGTATAACAATGAAATTGAAATACAGTTTTATAGAATATATAAAAAATTTGAAATCAATTCAATTCAAAATATTACAAATGTATTCATATATTTTCAATTAAAGGATTTTTCGAAATGAAAAAACTTTGAGGCGGCAATACAGCGTTGCTACTATAGATTGTATGTTTAAGTTTTTTATTTATTATTAAATGTTACATAACTCTTGTACGATTCCTCCACAGATATTAGCATTTTAGCAGAACAGTCGTCCAAAAAAATGTACCACTGTGCGACGTAGTCTTATATAAGCCATACTTTTGGCGTGGTTGCTATTGATTTGTTAAGTATTACATACATACCTTATATATGAGTTACGTACGTACTTCCGTATACACGCAAGCCTAGGCATACAGATCTTGTTATGTAGAATATATGTATATTAGGGTTGACCAAAAAGCGTTTATGCTAATAAATACAAATTCATTCGTGTTCATTGACTTTTTCATGTCGACCTAAAGCCGATAGATGAAATAAAACATAATTAATCAACACTTTTACATAGTTTTTAATAGTTTCGGATACCTGAAAAATTAAGGGCCACACCAATGTCTGCACCTAATTGAGCATAGACAAAATCTGGTTTTCTTTGTAAACTACCATCAGAACATAATTTTAATAATAATAGAAGAATTTTCTGTTGTCTACCAATCACGATTTATTTATTTGGCGATGGAAGGTAGCGATGGATGAACAACAACAACACTTCCGTGTTTTTTTGGATTTTTGCCTTTCGTTGTTTTTATTACACACACCTATCATCTTTTTTTTTTGACTAAGAGCATAGGTGTAGTCAACATGGTATTGGCTTTTAAGCCGCATTATCTGCGAATTTCCTTAATGGTTATCGTTTGTGGTTAAGGCCACTGTGGATGGACTCGATTTGAATTTTTGGATGTTGTCTATTCGTCTTTGTTTAATCATCGGCTAAGCATCGACCTACGGACAGACATGCACGAGAATTTATTACTCACCTTTGAATGTTCATACGTCTAATATGTCAAATACACTAAACAATCTATAAAATATTCAGACAAATTGACGAACTAAGATAGAAAAGTCAATTCAGAAAGTGTTTACAAACCACAAATTAACTCAAAGAACAAAATTGTATACCCTTCACTAATACGGCATTATGATAAAAGGACCAAAAATGTCGTTAAGTTCGGCCGTTCCGAACATTATATACCCTCCACCATGGATTGCATTCCACAGAGCCTGTCTATTTTACAGAAGTGCAGTAACATTACAGAAAATGTTAAAACAAATTTTAATAAATAAATAAAAATGTTAATTATTGTAAACCTCTCTTATAAGGCAACGCTACCAATATGTTTATACTATATATTCGATACATTAATACTTCAAGTCAATTCAAACAAGTAAGGAAAGGATAAAGTCGGGCGGGGCCGACTCTATGATACACTCCACTTTCTATCCGAATACAATTTAATTCGGTTTAATTCGGTATGTGTTTGACAAAAAATGTTAAATCGGAAAGGACATTTGTATGCGGGTATATTGAAATCTGGAACGAAATAGGTGAAATATAATATGTATAGTTTGGACCAAATCGGTTAAACATTTGGGAGCAACATTTGTATTTGCGCTATATCTAAATCTGAACCGATCTTAGCCACTTTCACCATAGGTTTTTTACTTGGATTATAAGCTGTTGTGCCAAATTTAAAGAAAATCGAGTACAATATGTGGTTTCTAAAGCGGCAAAAGTAAAACCGGGAGACACATTTGTTTGGGAGCTATATCTAAATCTGAACCGATCTTACCCAATTTTTGCACAGGTGTTTCTAGTTGGATTATAAGATGTTGTGCCAAATTTAAGAAAATCTGGTACAATATGTGGTTTCTAGAGCGGAAAATGTCAAATCGGGAGCGACATTTGTATGGGAGCTATATCTAAATCTGAACTGATCTTACCCACTTTCTGCATAGGTGTTTCTAGTTGGATTATAAGATGTTGCGCCAAATTTAAAGAAAATCGGGTACAATATGTCGTTTCTAGAGCGGAAAATATCAAATCGGGAGCGACATTTGTATGGGGCTATATCTAAATCTGAACCGATCTTATCCAATTTTTGCATAGGTGTTTCTAGTTGGATTATAAGATGTTGTGCCAAATTTAAAGAAAATTGGGTACAATATGTGGTTTCTAGAGCGGAAAATGTCAAATCGGGAGCGACATTTGTATGGGGGCTATATCTAAATCTGAACCGATATTACCCACTTTCAGCATAGGTGTTTCTAGTTGGATTATAAGATGTTGTGCCAAATTTAAAGAAAATCGGGTACAATATGTCGTTTCTAGAGCGGAAAATGTAAAATCGGGAGCGACATTTGTATGGGGGCTATATCTAAATCTGAACCGATATTACCCACTTTCAGCATAGGTGTTTCTAGTTGGATTATAAGATGTTGTGCCAAATTTAAAGAAAATTGGGTACAATATGTGGTTTCTAGGGCGGAAAATGTCAAATCGGGAGCGACATTTGTATGGGGGCTATATCTAAATCTGAACCGATATTACCCACTTTCAGCATAGGTGTTTCTAGTTGGATTATAAGATGTTGTGCCAAATTTAAAGAAAATTGGGTACAATATGTGGTTTCTAGAGCGGAAAATGTCAAATCGGGAGCGACATTTGTATGGGGACTATATCTAAATCTGAACCGATCTTATCCAATTTTTGCATAGGTGTTTCTAGTTGGATTATAAGATGTTGTACCAAATTGAAAGAAAATTGGGTACAATGTGTGGTTTCTAGAGCGGAAAATGTCAAATCGGGAGCGACATTTGTATGGGGGCTATATCTAAATCTGAACCGATTTGCCTCAAATTAAATAGCGTTCGTCCTTGATCCACAAAATTTACTTGTGCCAATTTTTGTTAAGATCGGACTATAATTGCGACCTGTAGTTTGATTACAACAATAGATGGACAGACAGACGGACAGACAGACAGACGGACAGACGGACAGACGGACATTGTTAAATCGACTCAGAAAGTGATTCTAAGTCGATCGGTATACTTAACAATGGGTCTATCTCGTTTCCTTTTGGGTGTTACAAACAAATGCACAAAGACATAATACTCTCGTGGAGTGTATAAAAATAAATATAAGGCAGCAATCTTCAAAAGCTTAAATATTCTAAATATTGAAGGATAGTGGGTGCATTTTCAGCTACAGTCCTTTTGTTGGTTGTATTTCTATCCTATTTCTAACTTCATGATTCTACACTGAAAAAAATCGTTCGTTGCTTCAACAAATCAGATTCGTTATTGCCATTTCGTTGCCGCACCAAATATTACGTTCCCACAACAACAACAACAAATATTACGTTGCTGCAACGATGTGAATGTTTATGCTATGAAACCGATTTTTCGTAGTTTCGTTCCTGCAACAATTCAATATTCGTTGATGCAACGAAAATACTCTCTTTCATTATTTACATGGAAAAACATTAATTAATACAAAAAATCTATAAATTTCTGATTATAATCATTGTTTTTATACAAATCCATATTATTTTGTCAAAATTTATGGAGTTTGGAATGGAACACTATGCCTCAACAACTCATTCGTTGCAGCAACAATTTATTCGTTGGTGCAACAATCGTAGACACACAAATTATGTGTTGTTCTAGTGTGTGTGCTTTTGTGATGTATTCGATAGTAATTCTCATTCACGTTGTTGGAATTTAGCCTTACGTAGTTGAGCTGCTGTTGCGAATAATCACTTCGAAGTCCATTGCCGGTGGTCATCATGGAACTAATTATCTCCACTGAAAGAAAAACGTTCGAGGCCGGGACGAATTTTGTTTTTGAAAATCAACTAACGTCGGCGTTCGTTGCTGCAACGAAAATGTTTAGTTTAATGCCACGAATGTTTTCGAAACCACATTGTTTCAGCAAGGAAACCGCGTTGTTGTAGCAACGAAACGGAGTTGTTACAGCAACGAATCAGAGTTGTTGCACCAATGAATTAGAGTTGTTGCAGAAACAAATCAGAGTTGTTACAGCAACGAATCAGAGTTGTTGCAGCAACGAATCAGCATTGCTGCAGCAACGAAAGAACATTGATGCAGCAACGAAACAGTTGTTGCTTCTTCCAAAATATTCGATGCGGAACTATAATTTCCATTAAATCAAGATTCGTTACACGAAACGAAACTTTGTTCGTTGCAGCAAAGAACGCCGACGTTGGTTGACTTTCAATGACCAAATTCGTTGCAGCAGCGTTCAATTTCGTTCCGGTTACGTACGTTTTTCTTTCAGTGTAGTCATTTGCTCGCTACCACTTTTCCCAAAAGTAAAAAAGGAAGAATTTGGAAAACTTTATTTTTAAAAATTTAAAAAAATTTAGCGTGTCTATGCAGTCAGAGGAATGTGTACACCGAATTCCTTGATTCTATCTGCGGCCCTTTGGCTTAAACCATTACTAACCCCGTTTACCCCCTTAAAGATACGACTTTCGAAAATATCTTTACTTTACGTGTCTACGTAATTAGAGGAATGTACACACCGAATTTCATCATTCTAGATGCAGCCGTTCCCCATCTGTTCACATTGTATTTCTTGAAAAAAAACGAATTTGGAAAAACATTCTCCGAATTTCATGACTCTAGGTTGTTGTAAAATTTTTAACCGCTTTTTCTATTTTACCCCCAAAAAATACGAATTTCGGAAAAATCCCTTTATATTACGTATCTACAATCAAAGGAATGTATACACCGAATTTCATTATTCTAGGTGCAGCCGTTTGATAGGTACCATTTGTATCCCTTTTTGTCCCATTTCACCACCTATAAGGGGATACGCATACCAAATATCAAACAAAACAATTAAGGAAAGGCCGACTATATAATAGAGTTTGTCTTTGTGTATTTGTTTGTAACACCCAAATGGAAGCGAGATAAACTCATAGTTTATTTTATTATTTTCTGAATCATGTCCGCAATTGAGTTGTGCTTCTCATTTGTTTGCGAGATTAATTTACTTAAAGCGGCTTTTCCCTGCGAAGCCATCAGAAGAATCCTTTCACAGGGTAGAAATTATGATAGTGGTAGTGTGGAGCCAAGTAATAAATGTCACCATGCCATTTGTAAATAAATTTGCGTTCTATAAAATATAGATGCAAAATGTTCTTGGGCCAGGACAATATATAACGAAAAAGTATTTATTTTTTCAATTTCACCACAATTTATTTAAAATAGTAAACATAAGTCGGCTCGTATGTTGAATCGCCTGCATAGAGTTGGTAGGGGTGTGTCAATTTCACCCATCTTCGAACTTGAACTAAGTTTGGGAAAAATATTACCATGTGCAAAGTTTGAATTGATTCCTTAACTCCTTACGAGAGTTATCGTGTACATCAGCCAGACGGACGAATTTGGTACAAACACAGTTGTAGTCTTAAGTAACTCCTGCAATGCGTTACATTTTTTTTCTGTAGAGTGAGGGTATAAAAGCTTACTACAGGTGCTTGTGAACCAGCTCTAGGGTGGGTCATTTAAAACTTTAAATTCGAATCGGCTATAAAAAAGTACTGACTATTTTTTCAATTTTCTGGTTTTATTGGAAAGGTTGAACTTTGTCATTTATTAATGGAACACAATATCATTCATGTGATACCACGACTTTCTCGGCAGAACCTCCTCCGATCAAACCAATTTTTAAGTGCAGCCCAAAATCCACACCAAACAGTGACTCGTTGTACATGTATTTGTTTCTCAATAGTCACATGTGGGTTTTCTGAACCCCATATTCGACAATTATTGACATATCCACCGAGATGAAAATGAACTTCATCTGAAAAGAAGAAAATTTTCCACGTATATTTCTTACGGATTGTGTTTAAGATTCACTTCTTTGGAAGTAAGTTAATAAGTTAATAAGTTAATATTTCCCAATTTTGTCCGCGCGTATAGCGTCACATTTTGCAAATGTTAACCATAAACCTGAAAATAAATGTTGAAAAGTCGCTGCGAAGCCACCTGAACGAAACCTTTATACAGGTTGGAAATCATGATAGTGGTAGTCTGCAGCCAAGTAATAAATGTCACCATGCCATTTGTAAATAAATTTGCATTCTATTAAATATAGAAGCAAAATGGTCTTGAGCCAGGACAATATCCCAGTTCAAATCAAAAAAAAAAAATACAAACGAAAAAACTAAAATAAAAATTAATGTTATTCTACCTTTCAAAGTCAAAGTACTTGGTAGTTTAAATTTGAAATTTTAAATGACCCACCCTATAGTATTATTATGGTTTCCTTTCATAAACAAAGTTATTAATAATAATCTTAAATAATCCCTTAAAACTAGAGCCAACATTTAGAATAAGGACAATTAATTAAATATGTTAAAAATTGTGAACTTTTGTTGGTTACCAAAAAATTCGTAAATATCAATTTAAATAATATCAAAAATAATGTAAAACGAAAAAGTGGAACTTTTTGTAAAAAAAACGGGAGTATGCGGAATGGAAAATTTAAGCCCATAAAGCGAATATTTATACTGGATAAAATGAAACATCATGTCAGCAGTGTATTTTTTTGTGAAATACACTCCATGTTGATGGGTGTTGATGTTCAGTCCGATCGTAACCGAAGCCCTTTTTAATGATTGTAATTTCTACACTTGAAGTACAAATTCAAGTTCAAGCTGAATTCAATTTGTATTATGAATATTAATAAGGAAATACTTTGTTGAAAATATGAAGATACATTTAAAATATTTATTTAAAATGTTTACAAGCTGCACGTGTGTTTGGTTAATTATACATGTCATGTACATGTACACATACCTTATATGTACTTGCCTGTTAAAAACAAGAAAGAAAAAAAAACAAAATGATTACAACAAATATCAAAGCTCATCGACATGAGTGACAAACTTACTTTTGTAAATCTGACACATGACTTTAACATTCATACTTATAATGACTTTGAGTTTATATATTTCTTAAAACTATTTGATATTTTGTAATCATGTGCTAATATGTTATCATTAAAAGAATGTAATAAATTATTTTTTTATTTTCAATTACAGATACCTTCAATAATTGGCTTTCTGAATCTGGATTAAGGCGCGGGATGCACAATTTTCTTCTATTTATAGCATTTTAAATTATTTCATTTATGTATTTAAAAGCATATCTACAAGTATGTTCAGGAAAAACTATACCTTCAGTTTACAAAAGCACGTAATATGATTGTTAGATTAAACTAAATTTACAAAAAATAGCTAAATGTGTACTTTACTCATTGCGACTAATAAATGAGTTAATGTATAATAAAAATCTCATTAGTATTAAGCCTTTAAAAAATGTCATAAAATCATGAATAAAATTTACTAAAATCAACAATATTGGTGTAAAAGCGTTTTAATTTCGTTTAGGAATGACTACAAGCACTGTAAATAGTAATAATAACATTGTGGTATACAAGAAAATAACAAGGTTCTGACAACGGATTTTGATAGAGGGGGTAAAGAAGAATATACGTACATTGGCGATTTGAAAGTTGATGTAAGGTGGCCATTTCAGGGGCTCGCGACCTATCGAACGGATCCAACTGATTTTTTGCTTGCGTATTAAGAACCAATGTCGCTTGTAGTCAGTCACAACAATCGCTACAATTGTTGTAAATACAGGGTGGACCATTTACAATTTTAAATTAGAATTGGCTATAAAAAAGTACTGATTATTTTTTCAAATTTCTGGAATAATGGAACACAATATCAATCATAAATAAATCAACCACGACTGGCTCGGCAGTACCTCATCCGATCAAACCAATTTGTCAGTTAATTTTCGATTCTTTCGGCTCGAATCTCTACAATGGCAACTTCGATTTCATGTTTAACGCTAAAATTGTCTCTGGATGGTTTCCGTAACATTTATACCTAATGGATATCCACAGATAATAATCCAAAGGGCTCACAGCTCTGAGCCAATTGACATTACAATTTCGGCAGATTATTCGATTTTCAAAAACAGTGCCTAAAATATCGATGGTAGCGTTGGCTGTGTCACATTTGGCCCCGTCTTTGCTCATTTTCGAAGAAAATTCGCTCAATGATGCCGCCAGCCCAAAATTCACTAAACAGTGACTCGTTGTGGATGGATTGATCTCTCAATAGTCACGTGTGGGTTCTCTAAACACCATATGCGGCAATTTTGGTTATTGACATAGCCAACGAGATGAAAATGAGCTTCATCTGCAAAAAAGGTTTTTTCGATAAAATTCTTCATCTTCTGCCAAACAATGTTCAGCCCATTTGGCGAAGCGAAAACGCATCGGATGGTCATGAGGCTACAGTTGTTGGACCAAATGATCTTTGTAAGCCTTCAAACCGAGGTCGTTATGCAAAAATCTTCTCAAAGAAGTGCGAGAAATGTTCAGTTCCTGAGAACGATTACGAGTTGATGTTGATGGATGTTCTTTGACATTCTTAGCCACAGCAGCAATGTTTTCGATTGAACGCACTAGACGATAACGTACGGGTTGGTTTGTCCAATTACGATCCATTTTGATGAACTCGCTTCACAAATGGGCGCACAAACTGAACTGAAAAATTTCCACGCAAATTTCGGACAGATTGCGTTAAAGACTCACTACTTTGGAAGTAGGTTTTTAATATTTACCAATTTTATTCGAGAGTATACCGTTCCATTTTTTTAAATGTCAAACATAAATCAGAAAATAAAAATGAATGTAGTTCAAATTTTAAATGGCCCACCCTATATTTTAACTTTATCCATCGGTGTTTCTATTCTGTTTCTATTTAGTCTACAATCATACACCAAAAAAATGGTATTCTCAGTATGATAAAAGTTACAAAAAGTTCTAAAGACACTTTTCACAATTTTTGACTGTGCATCCAACATTTGTCCTAATTAAGGCTGATAACTTGGGAAGAAAAATGCTATAAACGGCGAATTGATGGAATTTGATAGCACGATGAAGATGAAATATCGGAATTTCTAAATAAGTCAGTAAGGAAATGCTAAAGTCGGGCCGACACCACTCCCTGCTTGGAATAGTAAACCCCCATCGATATATTGATGGAGTGATGTTATGTAGTCCATATCAATTGTAGAGTATATCTACTATAAGTGAATCTTTAGTGAAATTTAACGAATATGGCAAAATTGATGATGTGATGGGCGCAATACCCAAACAAAATCGGAGTGATCCTCCCTCATATTTATTCATATAGAACATTGCATAAAATCTGGAATTATGTTGTAGGTAGTAACCGCTTTAGGGTTGCAGGCATGTATAGATTTTACTGCCCAAAATGAAAAACATCTTAAAATTGTACTTCAATATGCGCATGGACGATATGTAAAAACGCCGAAAATCTGACTTTTTCAATGTTTCGCCTAAAACAAGTACTTAACGTCATAGGATTTATACCAGAAGATAGCTAACATCAGCGGCTTTGTATAAATGTAATAGGACCTACATACAATCTAGTCATCTGGTCTTTAACTGATGTTAAAGTGAAAAGTTTAAAGCAAATATGTTTGGACCAAATCCGTTTCAAGTCCATGTCCGTGGTAATATATTTCCCAAACCTTTTTTAAGTTCGATGATGGGCGAAATTGCCACGCCCCTCCTGGTACCTCCCACAAATTTCTATGTTAAATAAAAACCAAAGTAACTTCCACGCGGATAATCGGAATCATTTATATTTTGGTATATCATAAAATTTTTATAATGACTTTAAGTTTTATGATTTTATAGTCGTTATACGCACTAGGAATATGGGCCCTCTGGTATCTCCCACACAAATTGACATGACATGGTTAAAATAAAACTTGCATATCTTCCATACAGATAGTCGAAATCAGTTGCAATTTTACATTTGAAAATGTTTTAATAACCACGTGTAAAATACATATGCTTCTGCCACGCCTCCCGCACAATTGACCCTATCCTATGCAAACTTAAATCCTTTATAACTTCGCTATTTAAAATCAATTTCTGGCATAAATAATTCGATCCTAAATAGTATAAGAATTCTAAAATTCCCAAACAAATGCTTGGAATTATGATTCTGAGAGTGAGGTCGTGAGTGAGTCGGTTTAACCGATTGAAACTTACTTACTGTTTATAAGTCACTTTTGCTAGTGATGTACGTATGTATATAACAACTAAGTAAGCGTCACTCGACTAAACCGACTTATACATATTATACATATTATAATTTTACTTAGGACCGGATAACTTGTGTGGAAGGTACTAGAAGGCTCGTGGCACATGGTCCCAACTTCCACATTTGCAAAACAATTGCAAATACTTGATCATATATAAAGTCATATTGGATTCCAGGCACCGGTATAGAAGTTATAAAGGATTTTATTTTACCTAGGAGGGGGTGTGTGGGGTACTGCATAAATATTTTATATTCTTAAAGTAAATATAAATTTTTTAAAATATCAAATTGCGACTGTTTTGGTCAAAGCGAATGGAAGTTATATCGGTTTTATTTTAACCAGAGCTTATGCCAATTTGCAAATAATGACAATTTTGCAAATAAAAGTTATTCTTAAAGTTAGTAACTAAATATATTAAAGTAAACATGTCACAACAAACTAAACATCGAAGCAGGAGAACATCCACGACTTTATTATATCGATTCCTAATCCGAAATCTATGGTGTGACACAATGAATTGAAATCAATACACATTCTGCGAATGGGCTCTGCGGGAGCATAATTCGTACGCTGCAAGTCAATATGGATGAATTGATAGTATCTAGAAGGTGTAAATGGTACGTTAAACTTAATCCTAGAAATAATATAGTCAGAAGAGAAATCACCATTTATAACCTTATAAACCATCACGGTGTTCAACATAACACGTCTGCTTTTCAGGGAAGGCAAGTCGATCAACTCCAATCTACTAGTATAAGGGGAAGAATAAAATCACTATTCCAATGCAAGTGTCTTAATGAAAATATTAGAAATTGTTTCTGAACTGACTCAATTCTGTCAATATAGATACCATACTGAGTATCCCACACTATGGAACCATATTCCACAATAGGTCTGACAAGTGATGTAAATAGCTGCTTCGATACGTAAGGATGGGAGAACTCCTTAGCCCATCGCTTAAAGAAGCCAAGAACACTATATGCTTTGTTAACCATAGTAATAATATGATTGTTGAAATTCAGTTTGGAATCCATTTGAATACCAAGGTATACAAAAGAATCAACTAACTCTAATTCAGTTCGTCTAATATTATATCTGACAAATCTTGGATTCGATCTAAAGAAATGCATGTGTCTGCATTTCCGTAGGTTGAGTTCCATACAATTCATGTCACACCAGCATCCAAAACTATCTAAGTCATCCTGCAATGGATTCGAAAATTCTGACCAATTATAAGAAAAAAATATTTTTACATCATCTGAAGTCGAGAATTGATGATAGACCCCGGAAGGTCATTTATGAATAATAAGAAAAGAACCGGCCCTAGATGACTACCCTGAGGAACACCTGATGGAATCAGAATTGGTCTAGAATAAGAATTACCAAATTTGACAATCTGAGAGCGATTTGAAAGATACGAAGATATCCACTTCAAGAAGTTAGAGCTAAAACCTATACGATCTAATTTTATCAAATGCCTTACTAAAATCTGTATAGATGACATCAGTCTGACTACCCTGAACAAATTCATCAATAACGTGAGAAGTAAACTGAATCCAATTTGTCACAGTAGAAAAGCCCTTACGAAATCCATGTTGATATGGACTCAATATAGAAGAAACTCTATGTTAGGGTAATTTGTGTGGGAGGTACTAGGAGGGGCGTGACAATACCCGCCGTATATTGTACACTTAAAGTGATTATAAAAACTTTACCAATTGCCAAAATATAGTTGATGCCGAATAACCGTTTGGACGTTACATTGGTTTTAACATAGGAATATAGACAATTTGTATGGGAGGAACCAGAAGGAGTGTGGCAATTTCGCCCATATTTGAAGATAAACTATGTTTGGGAGAAAATGCAAAGTTTTAATTGATTCCTTAACTGCTGTCGAGAGATATCGTGTACACAAGCCAGCCATACCGACGGACGGACATGGTTCAAACATACTTAGGGTCTTAAGTCACTCCTTCAACGCGTTACACTCTGTAGAGTGAGTATATAAAAGCACCACAATTCTGACTTTTTTCAAAACAAGTACTTAACGTCATTGAAAACTGCTGTAATTTATACCATAGGATAGTAAACATCAGAGGCTATGTATGGATGTAATAGAGGCTAAATACAATCTAGTCATCAGGTCTTTAACGGAAGTTAAAATGAAAAGTTTAGAACAAATATTTTTTATGAGTCACTTTTACTAGTTGAAAGCGGAGATTGACACCTTTCACTAAATAATAATATCGTAAAATACGATGTCGCGTTAAAAAGTTATTAATCTCCATAAACCCTATACTAACAAAATTTACGAAACACACAGGTACTTATTTGTCCACTCCAAGAGCTCAGGCCATCAAAGAGGTTAAAAATTACAACTTAAGTCGGACAACGGTAACGGTAACCCTGCTCGGTCAACGGTAACCCTGCTGTACAGAAATTGTATAACCAGAAATTGATAGCATACTTTTAGGCCGCAACAAATGCAGCTTACTAGTTCATACGATTAGCAACAGTGCCCAAGAAACTAAAGAAAATCACCAAAGAACAGATAATAAATGTTGTGTTTTCTGAACGGGGTAATTCCACTGGATTTTGAACTTCTTCGATTTTGAAGAAATTTGACACAATATTCTGCTTTTCTTACTCTTTTAATGTATTTTAACTTAAATTATTCTCTACAAGCTATCAAAAGATATCAGAGTGGGGTGACAATTTGTATGGAAAATATAATTGTTTTTAATTTTCCATTTGAGAAAGGCAAAGAAGAAAATCAATACTTGGGTTTGAGAGCCCTATATATTTAAACTCTAAAAAATAATATTTCTCTTCCAGAGATGTAAGGGTGATTTGTCTGGGCTCTAATCTAAACATCGATTGATGCGACCCACATTCATTTTAGATATTTCTAGACAATATACAAATTGTTGTACGAAATGTGACCAAAATTGATTGTATTAAGTGCATTGTTTCAGAACAGATTTGATAATGACAATTTTTGAACAGAATCTTCTTCAATCATAAACTCATAAAGATTGGCGTTCATGTTTTTTGACAAACAAATTTTGAATTGATTTCACAACGTACAAATCTATTTGGTACTCGTTAATACCTAAAAAGTATGCTGACATATGTGTGTATATCTCAATTAGTTTAAGAGATATTTGGGTTACAAGATTTTTTTACATTTTTGGCATCTGACATAGTTCAGATGCGTTTAATGCCCTTTTGGAAGAATTTTGGTCCAGACAAACAAATTTTATATTCAGATATTCTCAAAGCACCGACAGTGTTTAGTATATATTTGTGTAGTATTTAGCGTTACCACATCCTAGACAATTTTAGTGAAATATCTCATATATGGGAACATATTTCCCCACTTTGGTAATTTTGGTATCTGTTCGACAAATGTTTAAAAGCCATTATTTTCGGAATATTTTTATACCCTCCACCTCCAGAATGGTTATAGAATAACTTCGTCATTCCATTTGTAACACCTTGAAATATCGACATGAGACCCTATAAAGTATATATATTCTTAATCGTCATAAAATTCTAAGACGATTTAGCCATTTAAGCCATCTAAACAAAAAAGAGGTAGAATGTGAAAATTTTCTATAAATGTGTCTAATAGTCGTAGATCGGTTGGGTTTGCAACCGGACAAAATCAGTCCGAAGGGGAAAATTTTTTCCCTCACAAGGACTGAAAGTACCTATAATAACCCCTAATATTTTATATTATTTAAGCATGTTTTCTCAATATGCCAATATGCTTATATTTGCATGATATTGGGTATGTGATAAAGTGATTCCTTTTCGTAGGTGGTAAAATGGGGCATATGGAAATAGAGGGATAAACATTTTACCAACCAAAACTGCAACTACAATAATGAAATTCGGTGTATACATTCCTCTGATTACGTTTAAACGTAAAATAAAGCGATTTTTCGAAATTCTTACTTTTTGGGGCTAAAATGGAAAAAGGGTATAATAAATTGTATCAACCAAATGACCGCAGCTAGAGTTATGATGTTATGCATACATTCCACTGACTACATAGACTCGAAAAATAACAATATTTTTCCAAATTCGTACTTTCAAGGGATACACTGGGAACAGAGGGATAAAAATGGTACCAACTAAACGGCTACAACTAGAATGGTGACATTTTGTGTGTACATCCCTTTAATTGTGTAGACACGTAAAATAAAGAGGTTTTCGAATGTCGTACTCTTGAGGGGGTAAAATGGAAAAAAGGTATAAGTAGCAACCAAATTATCGCAGCTAGAACCATGGAATTTGGTGTATTCCTCTGACTGCACAGACACGCAAAATAAAAAATCCACTTTACGGCAAATATTGGTTGAATCATGAAATTAGGTTATCTTGCACTGTGTACGTGAGATTTTGGATTTTAAAAAATTTTACTTTTGGAATTAAAATAGGATGGAAATGCAACCAACCCACTATCTACCAATATTTATGGTATTTAACCTTTATTGAAAATTGCTGTCTTATATTTACTTTTTTAATTGACTTGAAGTATTATTTCGATTTATGTAGTATAAACGTATTGGTTAAAAATTTATTTTTATTTATAAAATTATTTTTTCAATATTTTTATTTGTTTTGGTTTGGCTATATAAAAAATATATTTTCCTGTAGAAGTACTACGAAAATCGACAGCCTCTGTGAAATGCAATTCATCGAACTTATTGCCGTTATTACTTGTTTTAGCTACAGCCTTTTGATTGTTGCAAAATTTAATCGCATTCACATCCTCATGGTATGAATATCGAAAGATCGCTTCATTTTTCGCATCTCCGCAGTCAGAGAAGTGTACACACCGAATTTCATTATTATAGCTGCAGCAGTTTGGTTGGTACTATTTTTATCCCCTTTCGCATAATTTCCCCCTAAAAATCCAAGTTTATAAAAATTTCTTTTATGTTTGGCGTCTACACAATCAGATT
Source organism: Polietes domitor (assembly GCA_947397865.1). Lineage (NCBI taxonomy): Eukaryota > Metazoa > Arthropoda > Insecta > Diptera > Muscidae > Polietes > Polietes domitor. The sequence goes on from OX377620.1 coordinate 132,830,822, forward strand.
AATGTACTCATCGAATTTCACGATTTCAACTTCAGCTGTTTGGTTGGTACTATTTTTATCCCTATTTTTCGATTGTATCTCTTAAAAGTACGAGTTTTGAAAAATCCCACTATCTTATGTATCTACGCAATTAGAGGGATGTTCATTCCAAATTTCATGTTTCTAGCTATTGTCGAGTCATTGGTAGCATTTTTATCCCTTTTTGTCCCATTTTACCACGACCGAGAATATAAATACTTTATGGAGCCTCCGATGAATATTTCCAGGTGTTACAAACGGAATATACCCCCATCCTTAGGTGGAGGGTATAAAAATTAAAAATATATATGTATATCCAAAAAATTATCCGTTTTCTATGTATTAAAATTAAATTTTATCCTACATCCTTTTTACATTCATCTCAGATCAATAGTTCAAGGTTTTACAACTGGAATAAAAATAATTTTTTTTTTGTTTTTGTATGATTTTTTATTTTTAACATTTTGTAATAATGGATTTTTATTTAGTTTTCAAATACATAACAATTTTAAATTAAATATAGAATTGATATTGATTTTCAGCTCAAAAGTGGGATGGAACCGTTATTTTTGTAATACATTAAGCGAGTTAATTAAGTTTTCAGAGAAAATAGAATGCGATTTTTATCCACTGACCATTCATTATTTGGAAACTTTTAAATTACCACAAACTACGAAATATGGCATAAAGTTTGCTCAAACAGCTGTTCGATCCCACTTCTGAATTAAAAAAATTTACAATTTTTTTTATTTTGTATCTGAAATCAAGAATATATATTCTCTTAAAAATAATCACAAATCTCTTCTAATACTAAATAATGCAAAAGTATAAAAACGATTTCTCGTCTCCTTTCAAGGGAAATGCAAACTGGAAAGTTATAAACATTACAAGGAATTAATTATAAAAATTTTATATTGGATCTGGAGAATGCTTTTGGTGATGAGTCATCTTTGTTAGAATTAGTGGAATAATTTTTATTTGAAAGTACATAGCAATTGTCTTTAAAGGACATTCATATTCTGCTTGAATAGTTCAAGAAGCAGAAGAAGTTATACATTATTAGATCAAGGATAATGATAAATTTGAAAAACAGATTTGCAATACATGAAAATTGTAGTTGCGAAAGGGGAATATTTTTTATAAATTTTATAGGGTTTACGAAAAAATCTTCTGGTGAGATGTAGTTTATTCAAAATAAGAATAATAATTCCATTTAAAAATACAACATATTTCGAAATATCTTTAAAAGATATTTGAAAAACAAAATAAAAAAATATTGCATTTCAAGTCAATATTCTCTTACAAGCGAAGGTGTTCACTCAAAGGGCGAATTGCCTGGTCAAGATCAGACATATTAAAAAATTGTGAAGCTGTTAGCCCCACAATCAATTATACAGTTTTTAAAGAACGATTCAGAGATGACATCAAATACAGAATTAATAACGGCATTCAACTTTCTGAACATCAAGAAAATACTTAGGATATTATTCAGGGCGCATACAGGATGAATACGAAATATGTAGAAAAATGGTTCTGAAGATGGATGGAAACACTTTATATCAATCAGATTCAATATTCTGGGAAATTATGACAATTTGTGTCTCCACTTTGAATGTGGCGAGACAGAAAACTGCATTTGTTAGAACAGTGACCTATTTCACTTTCTCATATATTTTAATATTAAATAAAACCGAAATTGCAAAAAACATTTCTTGTGCCCAACGAAACCCAGTTGGGTTCCCATTCAGAAGTGGGATATATTTGATTTTTGTTTAACATTTAAATTATTTAAATTCTATAAAGTTGCATAGGTCTAAAACGTATAACGTTTTACGAGATAATAGAATGCGACCACGATTCGGTCGATTTATTATTTTGAAAAACTAAAAAAATGTTGCAAGTGTGTGTAGCAAAATCTCCGCTAATCGCGGATCAAAAAAGTATTTTTAATGATGCTAAAATTTAAACCCCATATTTTGTAAAGCTCGGCGTGCTACTTCATACAATTTTGCGAAAACGAGATGCCCTTCATTTTTGCGCCACGATTTACAAAATATGGGGGGGGGCGGTGGTTGCAATTTCGTTTTTGTTTCGAAGGAAGTATATAACCGTAAATTAGTATGGATAAAAACAATCTATACAAGTCATTTAAAATAAGTGGAATAATTTTGTTTAAAAAGTAACATTTTCGATAAAATCAAGAACAACTAGGGCTTATGTAACCGCATTACACTCTGGTGTCTATGGTTCCAGGTTGGTATTGACGGCTGAAAACATTCATTAGAAAGCCCTCCAATGACTTTACTTCTGAACATGTTAGTATTTTCAACGGAATCGAAGTCATGTCATCGATTTAATGTGTGTAAAAATCCGCATGCAGCAAAACGTGAAAAAAATCTGGCAAATTCCATCTTCTACCATGATTACATTAGAGTTTATCTAATATAATGTGTATTGCGGTGAGTTGAATGATGAGTATTGATTCTAAGCTGGATTCTTTCTGGATTCTGGACAGTTTCAGTTTCACAATATCATCGGTACAGATATTAAAATTACACCAATGTCTTTTACAGAATTATTGACAGAGTGATCGGTTGGTCAGCTGTAGAAATATCACTGCCATTTTTTAATCCATTAGAGTATGACTGCATCAACGCAAAACTGAGTTCTACGCCTTTCCTGGTAGGTCTTTTCTTTCTCACTCTTTTATACAAAAATATCTGAAATTTGAAAAAAAAAAAAAAAACAAAAATATATTAAATCTACAACAAATTAGATTATTAAAGATAAATAGGATTAATAAGGCAATAACAAACTCACAGGGAAAACTGTTCCCTCTACACTTACTTCGACGTAAAAATGTAGTTCGACAAATCTACTCCAGTTTATTTTAAACTACCTTAAAAGTAGGCACAAAAATGAAGGATGAAATAAAATTTAAAAATTTTAATTTTCCTCAGATTGATTAAATATTTAATTTTGATGAAATATAGTGGGAATCCCACAATGATTTAAAATATCTATTTTTCAGGTTAGCACACGATTAATCCTTGAAGAATTTACAATAAGGGACTACAGTTTGATTTTGAAGCTTAATCTAATAAAATATTTAAATTATTGAAAAAGTTCGTTTTTGGTTTTCGACAAAAAAAATAATTATAATTATCTATTTTTGTCCAAAATGAGTCACATTAATCAGAAGATAGTCGGGGGATCTTGTTCGAAAGGTAATCTAAGAGAGATTTTAGATTATGTGCCACTTCATCGTAAACATAATACCAAAGAGTTATAATTTTATTATCATTAAAAATAATGTTGTTCTCCTTTATAAAGCAGTTTTCTGTATTAAGTCGATTTCCCCTTTACGTGGTCCAATTTCTACCAAATTTCCTTTCTGCTACTTTAACATGCAAAGGAAAAAAGAAGCCCATTTGAAACATTTAGAATGCATTTTGAAAAAAAAACTTTTTTAGTGCTTGGGCCAGTCTAATGTGGGATTCTCTGCAGATCGGATAAAAGAAAACATCTTGTTTTCTGAATATTTTTCGGGGCCGGTTCTGTTGCGTCGATTCCGCGAAATATCAATAGATGTTACTGTTTTCTAAAGTCCATATCTATCGAACACTGTTATTTGACGTGCGAAGATGAGTTCGAAAGATATTTTCTTATGGATTTATAACAATGAATTTAATTCAAAAATAGTTTTTTTTTGCTATAAAGAAATACAAAAAAATATATTTATTTTTTTTCAACTAATGTCCCCTTCGATTTTAATATTTTTTTCCAGAAGTAGGCCATTGTATTTACTTTCAATTGAAAAAATTTAAATAAATATAAAATAAGTAAAAACAGCGTTAAGTTCGGCCGGGCCGAACTTTATATACCCTCCACCATGGATTGCATTCCACAGAGGATGCCGACTTTCGTAGAAGTGCAGTAATATTACAGGAAAATATATTTTTTTAATATAGCCAAACCAAAACAAATACAAATATTGAAAAAATAATTGTATAAATAAATATAACATTTCTATTATTTTAAACCACGCTTATAAGGCAAGGCTACCGATACGTTTAAACTATATATATCGGATTAATACTTCAAGTCAATTCAAAAAATAAATATTCTTATATTTATGCAAATATTGATAGATAGTGGTTACTACAGTTGGTTGTATTTTATTTCTATTTTAATTCCAATAGTACAAATTTTGAAAATTGAAATAATCTAACATCATGATCCAACCAATTTTTATCGTAAAAGCACGAATTTGGAAAAATCTTTTTATTTTGCATGTCTATGTAGTCAGAGGAATGTATACACCGAATTCTATGATTCTAGCTGTGGCCATTTGGTTGGTACCATTTTTATCCCCATTTTCCTAGACTACCCCCTTAAGAGTACGACTTTCTAAACTCTCTTTAGTTACGTGTCTACGCAATGTGAGGGATGTACACACCGAATTTCATCATTATAGTAAGACGTTTAGTTGGTACTATTTTTAACCCTCTGTGACCATTGTATCCCTCGAAAGTACGAATTTGGAAGAAACCTTTTATTTTTCGTGTCTACCCAGTCAGAGGAATATATACTCCGAATTTCATGACTCTAGCTGCGGTCATTTGGTTGGTACTATTTTTATCCCCTTTTTCCATTTTAACACCAAAAAGTACGAATTTCATAAAATCCGTTTATTTTACGTGTCTACGCAATCAGAGGAACCTATACATCGAATTTCATTATTCTAGGCGCAGCCGTTTGGTTGTTACCATTTTTATCCCTCTGTACCCATTTTACCCCTTTAAAGTACGAATTTTACTTTTATATTATGTATCTACTCAATTAGAGGAATGTACACATAAAATTTCGTGTTTCTAGCTGTTGCCGTTTAAAAGGTACCATTTTAATCCCTTTTTGCCCCATTTCACCCCCTACGAATAAAAATCTTTTTTTGGTGCGTGTTTTTGTTATCGAGGGAATGAGCATACCCAATATCAAGTTAGTACAAGCAGACATATTGAAAAAAATTGCTTAAATACTCTAAAATATTAGAGGATTTTATGGGTATTTTTAGTCCTTGTGAGGAAAAATGTTTTCCCTTTGGGCCGATTTCGCCCTGTTTCAATCCCTACCGATCTACGACTATAAGACGCATTTATGTAAAATTTAGACGTCCTAGCTCCTTTCGCTAGCGTGCTTTCAACAGACGGACGGACGGACATGGCTAGATCGTCTTAGAATTTTATGGCCATCAAGAATATATATACTTTATAGGGTCTCAGGTCGATATTTCAAGGTGTTACAAACGGAATGACAAAGTTAGTATACCCCTATCCTGGAGGTGGAGGGTATAACAATAATTAAATCGAGTCATTTCGTGTCAAGCGGTACGATTTTTGACCTCGATCGCTGCGATTGTTTTGAAAGTTTGTGTATGTATTCTTCTCATAAAAATATCAGTTAAGTAATCCCACTTCTTGTACCTCCCACACAAGTGTCACTATCCTACTGTGACTTAATATTTGATCATGTTTTTACAATTGTTTTACAAACATGGAATTTTCCTTATAACTTCCGTATATATTATCTCAGATAGTGTGGTTATATATTAGTCGGTTTAGCCGACTGAAGCTTACTAACTTGTTATTTTCGATATTATTGCATTAATTAATTTTTGTGAAACTTTAAAGGTGTGACTCGAAAGAGTCACCCGAAATTGGACATTCCGAATGCACCACCTCAGACGTAGTCGTGGCCAACATTTACAAGATATCATTTTCTTCAAACAGCAAATGTTATAAATTGTTCTTTTAATCGATAACAACAATTATAGGTTCCCTTTCAAATTTATGTGTTTTATTTTACATTATAAATCAAGCCTCACGATAAATCACCCGTTATTTTGGATCGTTTTAAAATTCGAAAACAATCTAGGAATACTTGTCTGTTCGTCTGCGCCCTAACTTCCGAACGAAATGAGTTAGAGGGCTCAAATTTTCCACATATGGGCATCTCCCAGTGGCCCGGACGCGACATTCATACGCCTTAAACTACGTCAAAAACAAGAAAGAAACTGAAAAATTCGATCAGTCTTTTTAGTGTTATAAAGAGTACTACATTTTAAAGAGTACTACATTTTAAAAAAATATCGTCAGGATTTAGTACAAATTAGTACAAAATTATAAACAATTTTACATTGAAACGGAAGCTAGAAAAAACAGAAGTACTTTGAAGCTCTTATAGAAATATACAAAGTTCAGCGATTGTTTGAGAACTTTGTTTTTCCATATATACATGTAAATGAAGGATATATTTTTTTCGTAGATTTTTGTCAGATTAAGTTTTAGCTTCCATACAAATATCACTCCAGATTTTACTTTTTCGCTTCAGAAACCACATATTTTTGATTTACGAACATTTGGTTTGGAAGTTGATCATGTTGGTTCAGTTTTGGATATAGCACCCAAGCGTTAGATTTTACCAATGATGACGAACGTAAATTTCTCTCGTCCAAAGAACCAAATTTTGATCTACATTGATAGAATTTTCCTTCATAATATTTACGAAGCATTTCCATAAAAGGGTTTTCATGAGTTTAGTGATTTTTTCTTAATATGTCTGAATAATTCATAAATAAAATGAAATGTTTCATAAACATTTCATATTTCATAAAACAAAATTGTTAAATTAGTGAAACATAGTTTCATAAGATCAAACAAAGATTTCATTGTATTAAGGAAACAATTCATAAATATTATGAAATATGTCATAACCAATGAACTATTTGTGTTATGAAATCTCTTCATAAATCCAATAAAGAATTTTGTTGTTTTTATGGAACGTTTCATAACATACAAATATATTTTTAGTGAGTTGACTTTATTCGGTCGAATGGTAGCAATTCTCATTTCTCCTATGTTAACTTTGGCATAAGTATTACCCTGATTTAGGTCATAGACATATTCATTGCAAAGATTCTCGCAACGATAGTATGTTTCGACGGGTTAGTCAATAAGTCAGACCTTTTTTGTTTATATTTATACTTCAGTATAAATTATTAATATATAATAAGTTATATTTTTCATAAATTTAATGAAGTTTCTTTATAAAATCTATGAAAATTTTCATAAAATATATTATGAAAAATAATGAACTGGTATGACAAAAGCTCATTGAATGAGGAACTGCATTTCTAAGAAATGTTTCATAAATTTTCTGACACTTTTCATAGATTTGTATGTGTTTTCTATATATTACGAAGTGCTTCTTTGGCAACTTTTTCATGAAATTGTTCACTGAGGTTATGACAAACTAATAAATATTATGAAGAGAATTCCTTCAGTGTAGGATTCATGGAATTGCAAACATATTTCAAATGCGTGCGACATTAAACTTCCACCGATATTTTAAGACATCTAGGATTGACAATTAAAGTGTTAAAATACAATATTTTGTAAACTGGAGTTATTGAAAGAGAATGGTACTGGAAATATAACAATTTAAATTAGGCGTGTCTATCACTTTTTATTTCACACTAAACTATTTGAATAACGCTTGACAATAGATTGACATTTTATTCTGATTTTAAATATTTCGGCATAATTTTATCTTGTTTAAACAAATATTTCCATATTTCGACTCTGCTCCATAAAAACTATTTTTTAATTCAAATATTCCATGATTAATTCATTATTCCATGATGCCCTCTACCTGAACTCATTAACAAAATTTCAACTCAATTTTAGAACAAGACTTTGATTAAAGCAACACAACGATTTGAATGCCTTGAGGTTATTTAACTTACCTTCTGGTTTTCATTAATTTTGGAATGCCGCTGGCCAATGTACGACATTTGACAAACAAGTTTCAAGTTTCTGGGTGTATTCATGGTGGTGCCAACGTGTCCGGCATGGACCGAAAACATTGCCAAGAGGCCACATTTTATTTGAATTTAATTCAAATTGACCAAACGGTGAATAACATGTTACGGACATGAGTTGGTTTACCATTTGGCTGCGAGTACATTCACCATCATCACACAACAACACTTTAACAGACAACTTTTAATTTTTTTGTTAAACAAACTTATTTTTTCTTGTCGAATGAAAGAAGAAAGAAATTTCGTGTTTTTTCTTCATCCTTCCATTCTTTTGCGTTCTCCGACCTTTCCTCAAACACGGCTGGTTGCACACTGAAATCATTGCTGTTGGAAATCTTTTAAAGTCGAGAGTTTGAAACGAACTTCACCTGTTGCAGGGAGTTGAGGTAAGCGTGCGAGGCTCGACTCTGCTCGGCGCACACCTCTATCAAAGCAGAACAAGAGAGCCTCGGTCACTCTCTACCTGCGCGGTGGCTGGCGCACAGTGAACATTAACCAAATTTACGACTTTAAGCGAGATAAACCTGTTGTATTCCATCGTCAATGACCGACCGACGGACCGAGAGACCACTAGGGGAGAAGTTTAAAATGTGCATATATCACAACATTCAGCTATACATACATACAGATATGTAAGTGCACACCTTCATACAATCATGTGTATGATATTTTAAGGGACTGTGAAAAATTAATTAAAACCCAAGAAGAAGTGTTAGAGTAAGTCAACATAGGCTCCAATCCACCCTACAATAGCTCAGTCTTTGCAGACGGTACATTGTAAATAAATACTAAGTTAAAGTCAGAACCACAACAGAAGTTGTGCAATCTAAAAAATACGCAATTAGAATTCCTGAAACATTTCTTAGAAAATGTTAAATATAGTTCTTCATTCAATAGACATTGTCATACAAGTTCTTTATTATTCATAACTAGCTGACAAACATTTTCCTGTCCACATTTCAATTATTTTGTTTGTGATTGTCGTGTGAATGTTAAAAAAATTGTTCTCGGTGATTATTGTTCGATTAACGTTTGCTGTCATAGATATTCAATTTAATGATACGGTCATGGATATCTAATTCATATTACGTCAATGGAAGTGTATGCATGTTCACTTGGGTAGGTAAATAAATTTGCATACTATGAAATATAGTGGTCTTGAGCCAGGACAACATCCCAGTTCAAATCTAATTATACAAATTAATTTTTGTGTTCGGAAAATATTATCAGAATCATAACGAAAATAACATAAAAGAATTTCGAATTGAGATTTATAGCCATGTTTTTTTTTCAGAAAAAAATAGAAAAAGGTTCTTTCAGTTTTTTAAACATTTTCCAATTTTGCGGTAAACTATCCAAACGTTTTTTCATCTTAAAACCTTGTTCGTACTACCTCGAACAGTTTGTAACAAAAATCAGTCAAATCTGTTCAGCCGTTCCCAAGTGATGCGATTACCAACGAACATCATTTCATTTTTATTATATAGATAAGGGTTTTTGGTCATAGTTCCTGCAAATGAACTCCGATTTGTATACAATTTAGCATGAGGGCAAAGGTCATAATAAAGCTAAGAAAGCACAATTTCTACTAAAACAAATTCGAGTACAAAATCTTTTAAAATGTGAGAGAACCACTTTTATAAATTCGAAAAAGAAATTACTTTTTTCACTTTTTAAAATTTTAGTTTTTTAAAATTTTACTTTTTTAAATCGAACAAGTAAGAAGGCGTTAAGTTCGGCCGGGCCGAATCTTATATACCCTCCACCCCGGAGTGTATTCCACAGTATTACCAGCAGACTAAAGGATGTCGACTTTACATAGAAGAACAGTACCATATTACGAAAATTGTGATATTTTTATGCACATTACTATTTCAAACTATAATCTATACTTATGCGCACTGTTTAAAATCGACTACTATATATAAATAAAATGCTGAAATTGTGAAAGTGAACATGACTAAATATTAGGCGATTGTCAGTCGCCATTAGAAAGAAGCATTTTCAGATACAGACAAAGTGATAAGAAAAGTATAAATTTTAAAGATATCCCCATTCTCCGCCCAAATGTACAAATTTCGAAAAAACCCCTTTTCGAGTCTTCATAGTCAGAATGTATACACCGAATTTCATGATATCAACTTCAGCGGTTTGGTAGGTCCCATTTTTATCCCTATTTTTAATTATATCCCTTAAAAGTACAAATTTCGAAAAATCCCTCTATTTTACGTGTCTATGCAATTAGAGGGATGTACACACCGAATTTAATGATTCTTGCTGTTGTCGTATCATTGGTACCATATTTTATCCCTTTTTGTCCCATTTTGTCCGCTAAAACTTTTAGTTTCTTTGTGGTGCTTCCAAGCTACAAGAGGAATGCCCGCAACAAATTTTAACTGTATGAAAATAAGAAATTTAATTAATAAGCCATGCTACCAATATTTGTATACTATATATATAATTGATATAATACTTCAATTCATAAAGTAAATATATGGGAGCAATCATAAATACCCTAAATATTGGGGGACAGAGAGAGTTTTTTCAGCTACAGTCGTTTGGTTGGTTGTATTTCCATCCTATTTTAAGTTCAAAAGTATAAATTTTGAAAATACCTTATCTCTCACGTACGCAGTATAAGACAACTTCATAATTATACCATTTTTTGTCGTAAAAGCAACAAACGAATTTGTGGAAAAAATATTTTACGTGGCTATGCAGTCAGAGGAAAGTACACACCGAATTCCATGATTCTATCAGCGGTAATTTTGTTGGTACCATTTTTCCCCTTTTTCCAAATTTTGCCCCCTCAAGAGTACGACTATCTAAAATCTCTTTATTTTACGTATCTACACAATTAGAGGGATGTACACACTGAATTTCATCATTTTCATCATAGCTGTATTCGTTTAGTTGGTACTATTTTTATCCCCTGTAGCCATTGTATCCCTTGAAAGTACGAATTTGGAAAAAACGTTTTATTTTTCGTGTCTACGCAGTCAGAGGAATGTATACTCCGAATTTCATGATTCTAGCTGCTGTCATTTGGTAGGTACTATTTTTATCCCCTTTTTCCATTTGAACCCCAAAAAGTACGAATTTTGGAAAGTTCTTTTATTTTACGTGTCTACGCAATCAAAGGAATGTATATATCGAATTTCACTATTCTAGGTGCAGCCGTTAGGTTGGTACTATTTTTATCCCTTTTGCCCCATTTAACCCCTTTAAAGTACGAATTTAGAAAAAATACTTTTATATTATTTATCTACTCTATTAGAGGAATGTACACGCCAAATTTCGTGTTTCTATCTGTTGTCGTTTGAAAGGTACCATTTTTATCCCTTTTTGTCCCATTTCGCCCCCTACAAATAAAAATCACTATATGGTGGCCTTTTATACTATAAAGGGAATGCGGATTGTGAATATCAATTAAATACAAGCTAATATGTTCAAAAAACATGCTGAAATACTCAAAATATTAGGGGTATTTTCAGTCCTTGTGAGGGAAAAATTTTTCCCTCTGGGCCGATTTCGTCCACTTTCAATCCCAACCGATCTACAACCATAAGACCCACTTAGGAAAAATTTGAACCTCCTAGCTCATTTCGTTCGGACGCTATCGTGCTTTCAACAGACAGACAGACAGACGGACAGACGGACAGACGGACAGACGGACAGACGGACATGGCTATATCGTCTTAGAATTTTACCACGACCCAGAATATATATACTTTATGGGGTCTCCGATGAATATTTCAAGGTGTTACAAACGGAATGACAAAGTGAATATACCCCCATCCTGGAGGTGGAGGGCATAAAAATACGAAAAGTAGTCAACTTTGGGCTAATTTCTAAAACATGCTCGATTTTAAATTTTTTACAGAACTCAAAAATATTTACTAGAACAAAAGTCATTGAATTTAGACCGATGGATTTTGATTCTGAACCACTGTGCAAAGCAAAATATTATTTCAACTAGAAACATCTATGAAAGTGGGCCAGATCGGTTCAGATTTGTATATAGCTCCCTTACAAATTTTAGCGCCGATTTCACTTTTTCCGCTCTAGAAACCAATGTTCTTCAAATTTGGCAAAACATATTATATTTCATCTAGAAATACCTAAGGTGAGTGTAGGCCTTATCTTTTCAGGTTTTAATTTAAACCTCATATAAATGTATTCTCTGATTTAACTGTGAGGCACATACATTTGATTTTGGCACATACATTTAATTTTGATTTAATTTGCCATAACACGTTATATTTCGACTGGAAACATACATTGTGAAAGTAGGTCACATCCCGTTCCCGATTTCAATTTTCCCCCGAATAGAAATGTAATGGGGTAGTCGGTGCAGCGCGACATTTAAATATTTTTGTTCGCGCAAAACAATTAGTTTTGTACTGTCTAATTGCACACATTAAGGGCTATAAATATATATTTTTTGCGAAAAAAAAAATCAATCGCATTTCTTGAATATAATGATACATTAGATTGTGTCCTCTTTTATTTCGTAGTAGAAAAATTACAAACTTTTGTTGAATAATTATATCCTTCAAAAATGTCAATTCCATTTAAAGCCAACTTTTCACTTGTATAATGCCTCCACCATGGTAAAAGGTGATTTTTTAAGAGCTTGATAACTTTTTTTAAAAAAAAAACGCATAAAATTTGCAAAATCTCATCGGTTCTTTATTTGAAACGTTAGATTGGTCCATGACATTTACTTTTTGAAGATAATTTCATTTAAATGTTGACCGCGGCTGCGTCTTAGGTGGTCCATCCGCTTAGTCCAATTTTGGCATTTCCACGTTTTTGAGTAACAGAGACCCAATTGGTGCGAACGGCGACGAATCGAAAATTGGTGGTCATCATTAACACTGGCCGATACAGCTGCGATATTTTCTTCAGTTCGCACTCTACGTAAGCGTGTTGGTGGTTTAATGTCCAACAATGTAAATTTGGTGCGAAATTTAGTCACAATAGCCCGAATAGCCGCTTCAGTGGGTCGATTAAACTGACCATAAAATGGAAGCGCGCAATGAACTTTCTTAACAGAGCACGCATTTTGATAATAAAATTCAATAATTTGCAAGCGTTGTTCGTTTGTAAGACGATTCATGATGAAATGTCAAAGCATACTGAGCATCTTTCTCTTTGACACCATGTCTGAAATCCCACGTGATCTGTCAAATACTAATGCATGAAAATCCTAACCTCAAAAAAATCACTCTTTATTATATCTTGCACATTTTAACATCCAAAAGATTGAGGGATATACCTATTGTTTATTATAACGATCGCCCTACAATCACTTTTTGAGTCGATTTAGCGTGTTATATTTTACTTAAAACATCGGTGGTGAAATTGGGTCACAATGGTTCTTGTTTTGATCGTATATGTCTACCCAATTGGACATTTTCAGCTTTCGAAACTTACTTTAGATTTTATTAATATTTGGCATAACTCGTTATATTTCACCTATTTGCATTTATGGTGCGTGTGGATATTGTCCAAAATAACACTCCCGATTTGATTTTTCCGCTTTCCCAACCTCACATTTTAACCTATTTTGTTCAAATGTGGCACAGAACGTTCACCTAAAAACATTTATAGTGAAAGTGAGCTTCATACGTCTATGTTCTCATATTAGGTCCATATTTCATGTTGAAATTTGGCAGAGCAAGTTATATTTCACTTAGAAACGTCTGTGCCGGACAGAGAAGTGAAAGAAAGAATCTCTTCTCTGAGACTTTTAATAAATACTGGCTCATTGCTCTTGTGGCATATAAACATTAGAGTGACTTCTTTTTTTGGGGAAGAAAAACATGTTGCGATGTTCCCGAATAATATCAATGATTGGTTTGTTTTATGTGTTCTCCCAGAAATATTTCGTTTTCATCATTGTACGGCCGTGAGCTGGACGCGTTCATTGCTCACCCCGCTAAAAATTAAAATCTGGCCGAGCTTTTGCAATCCACATCAAAAACTTGCAGTATGACCCAGTATTAAGGACAGATTGTTACGATTTTAGTGCAATTTTTGATGCATTTTTATACCCTCCACCTCCAGGATGGAGGTATACTAAGCCTGTAATTCAGTTTGTAACGCCTTGAGACAATATAAAGTATATATATTTTTGATCGTCAAAATTCTAAGATGATCTGGACATGTCCATCTGTTGAACGCATGCTAGCAACTAAACGAAAGGAGCCTGGACGTCCAAATTTTCCAAGAATACGTCTAATAGATCGTAGTAGTTCAGTTGGGATTGAAAGTGGGCGAAAGTTTGAAAAAAATTTCCCTAACAAAGACAGAAAATAAACCTAATATTTCGAGTTTTTTAACACGTCTTTCTAATATGTCTGCTTATATTTAGTTGATATTTGGCATGTACATTAGGGCGTACCTCAAAAAAAAAGTTCGCCGTACACCTTCAAATATGAAGTATTATTGAAAGGTAGTTTCAAAAAATTTTTTTTTATTTTTTTATGCCGAACTTAGGGGTCGCGCTTTTACATTTTTCTATATAACTTCTGCATTTATAAACAGATTTTAAAGTGTGATACATCGATGTTTTTATCTCGACGAGGCCGATTTTTTTGTCTTTGAAGTCATTGAGCTCAAGCACCCCCTTCTGGTACTTACCCATCATATCTCAGTTGCTACTACCCTAATGTACCACTCTAATATCAGAAAATTAAAGCTCGCATAAAATCATGAAACTCTTCCTAAGGAAGTATGTCGATTTTCCCAGCAGAAAAAGTGTTAAACTAGTTTTTTTCTTATTTTACCGAGAGCATTGCATGTATTTATAAGTTGTTCTTTGAATCTTCGATGTTTACAGTCGGTTGTCAAAGTGTAATACATATATTGGTGTTTTTGGCCCATGCGTTGCTCATCGGTGACCGCCATAGCTGATTCATGCACAACATGAGCAAAACTACTTTGTCACATTGTTTCCCTATTGCAAATCGTTTTACCTGTGAAGTAACGGTCTATATTTTATTGTAACAATAGAAGAAATTAGTTCAGTAATAAGGCGTTGGTGGCTCAACAAAGCATTATTAAATATTTAAATTTCCATTATACAACGATAAAAAAACTAAAAAAATGTCTTTTACGATCAGTGCATTAAACAACACTATGTTACCGACTAAGTACGATGTTATTAATTATTTCTTGTATCTGCGGCATAACACTAATCCCAATAGAAAATTGAGTGCTTTTAAACAAGAAGCTTTCAGAAGCATTACCCTTTTATGGGAGCGGGCAGGCATTCCAATTATATCGGTATCAGGTGTTCGTAAACGGTTGGATAAACTTCTAGACGATTACTATAAATTGGAAAAGTCCATTGAAATGCAATGTAAATGAGTGGAATAAATTGTTCTCAATTTCGCGTTGTAAGTGTGGCATAGAAAGAAATGTTCCATGCAGTTGCACCGCCTCTGATAAAATCCCAGACGATGCGAAAGACTTTTTCATCGATCAATGGGGTCCACGGCTGATGACTTTGGATAATGTTTATCATATGATGTCGATGAAAAATTGCGGTGTTCAAACGTGCTCAATTGTTGCACCATCAAAAGCGGTATATACCGAGTTCAACAGTATTGGGTATCAACCAGGCAGCGATGAAGAGCTAGAATTTGAAGAAAATGTTGGCGATTCCTCAGAGAAGATTAAAACAACATTTACGGTGGCGGACATTTCTTTGCGTAATTTTAGTTCGGCTTTGGATCGCAGCGATACTTCAGTTCGCTACGGTGCCTTGCTTGCGACCATGTATAAAAGATTTAAAATTGTCTATTGCCGCAAAAGCCAAAGAAGAGTTATCTGCAGAAACAGCCGAAAATATATGTCAGTTCTTTGAAGGGCTTATCATCAATAAAAATAAAATATTTCGAGAACGTGTGAAGTTCCGTAAGGAAGCAAAAGCGGCGGCCAAATGCCATCAATTATTAAAGTGTATCTCTTTCGATGGCAAGAAAGAGCCAACTTTGAAAAAAGTAACCGAGGCAAATGTGACGCGAAATATTGTTTTAAATGAAGAACACATCACCATTGTAAAAGAGCCTGATTCCAAATTCATTGGTTATGCTACGCCCACTGATAGCTCTGCTTTGGGGATCCAGAGGAGCATCGTGGATTACTTGAGTCGTGAAAACTTCAATTTGGATGACTTAGTTGCCATAAGTTGCGATGGAACTGCTACCAACACTGGGTACAAAAGTGGAGTCATTGTGAGAATGGAACGCCATTTACAGAGACCGCTGCAGTGGTTCGTGTGCCTTTTCCACTTCAACGAGTTACCATTTAATGCGCTGTTAAGATCATTGCTTGGAAAACAGAAAGGACCTGGAATCTGGCCCGGAAGTATCGGAGAAGGCATTCAAAATTGCATACACTACCCTGTAAGTTTAATATATTAATAGTGTTTCGTGTCCGTGTGTTCCGTATACTTTACTTGTGAGCATTTTATTAATTAATAATTCGCATATTTTGTTGCTTATTCCGTTTGGTCAGGTCAAACAAAATTTCGAACGCATTACAATGGGAGAAATGCCAGCGAACATAGATGGGTGGAATATTCGAGGCGACCAGCTTTACTTGTATCGTATGGTTCGAGCCGTTCATACCGGAGAATGCGATGAGAAATTAGCCAGCGAGAAGCCCGGCGCTATTTGCAAAGCGCGCTGGCTAACAACAGCCTCTCGAATTCTGCGCTTTTATATGACGTGTACGCAACCCTCGATGGTATTGAGAAAACTGGCTCAGTTCGTTGTGAAAGTGTATGCACCATTCTGGTTTCTTGTAAAAAGCCAACCACTGGCAATTCACGGAAGTCGGAATGTTTTCCTTTATATATGTTGGATTCGTCAGTTGCCAAAAGATATTCAAGAGGTCATCCGTCCGTTCATTGAAAATAACGGATATTTTTTTCATCCTGAAAATATTTTGTTATCGATGATAACAGACCCAGATCAACTAGTGCGTTCAGATGCCTATGATAACATTTTATCAGCCCGCAATGAAGCCACGGGAAGCATTCGACAAATGTTCGGTTCACCAGTTCATAATTTTATCAATTTTGATAGTGACTCATATTTCAATATGATCGATTGGAAACAATTTGAATTGACTGAGCCGCCATGCTTGCAGTTTTTTTCGCAAGAACAGTTAGAAGCATTCCAATTTTCAGAAGAAATTATCGATTTACCAGGTTAGCACAAGAAAAACATAATTTGATTGCTTTCTTTGCTGAACTCATTTATTTTCACAGATTATCCATGCCATTCTCAAAACACCGAGCGATTTGTTCATGTTGTGCATGAATCAGCTATGGCGGTCACCGATGAGCAACGCATGGGCCACATCTTTTCTAAACTTGAGAGCCGCCAAAAATACACCCAACTTGAATCGCGTCGAAATATGGTTGATTAAAATTTTAATTGTACCTTAATTTTTATATTTATTGTTCTAAGAATTGAAATATGATGCGTAAATAGTAGAAGGGGGTTGTTGAGGTCAACGACTTTAAAAACTGAAAACCTGTTATGTGCGGGACAAAAACACCAATATATGTATTACACTTTGACAACCGACTGTAAACATCGAAGATACAAAGAACAACTTATAAATACATGCAATGCTCTCGGTAAAATAAGAAAAAAACTAGTTTAACACTTTTTCTGCTGGGAAAATCGACATACTTCCTTAGGAAGAGTTTCATGATTTTATGCGAGCTTTAATTTTCTGATATTAGAGTGGTACATTAGGGTAGTAGCAACTGAGATATGATGGGTAAGTACCAGAAGGGGGTGCTTGAGCTCAATGACTTCAAAGACAAAAAAATCGGCCTCGTCGAGACAAAAACATCGATGTATCACACTTTAAAATCCGTTTATAAATGCAGAAGTTATATAGAAAAATGTAAAAGCGCGACCCCTACGTTCGGCATAAAAAAATAAAAAAAAATTTTTTGAAACTACCTTTCAATAATACTTCATATTCGAAGGTGTACGGCGAACTTTTTTTTTTTACTTGTAACCTGGTACGCTCTAATGTACATTCCTCATATAGTGTATCATAAAGCGATTGTTATTTGTAGGGCTGATACCTTTCAAACGACAACAGCTAGGAACACGAAATTCGGTGTGTACATTCCTCTAATTGATAAGACACATACAATAAATGTTTTTTATACCCTCCACCTCCAGGATGGAGGTCATTCATTTGTCATTCCGTTTGTAACACCTTGAAATATCAACATGAGACCCTACAAAGTATATATATTCTTGATCGTCATAAATTCTAAGACGATCTAGCCATGTCCGTCCGTCTGTCCGTCTGTTGAAAGCACGCTACCATCTAAATGCGTCTTATAGTCGTAGATCGGTTGGGATTGAAACGGGGAGAAATCGGCCCAAAGGGAAAAATTTTTCCCTCACAAGGACTAAAAATATCCATAATAATCCCTAATATTTTAGCGTATTTAAGCATGTTTTTTGAATATGTCTGTTTATATTTGCTTGATATTTGGTATGCGCATTCCCCTTATAGCAAAAAAGTGCACCATAAAGTGATTCGTATTTGCAGGGGGTGAAATGGGTCGAAAATGGAATAAAAATGGTACATATTAAACGACAGCAGCTAGAAACACGAAATTCGATGTGTACATTCCTCTAATTGAGTAGATACATAATATAAAAGTATTTTTTCAAATTCGTACTTTTAAGGGGTAAAATGGGAATAAAAGGATAAAAATGGTACCAACCAAACGGCTGTACCTAGAATAATGAAATTCGGTGTATACATTCCTCTGATTGCATAGACAAGTAAAATACACGGATTTTTTAAAATTCGTACTTTTTGGGGTTAAAATGAAAAAAGGGGATAAAAATATTACCAACCAGTCATGGAATTCGTAGTATACATTCCTCTGACTGTGTAGACACGGAAAATAAAATGATTTTTCGAAATTCGTACTTTTTGGGGTCACAATAGAAATATGGGATAAAAATAGTACCAACCAAATGACCGCAGTCATGAAATTCGGAGTATGCATTCCTTTGACTACGTACACACGAAAAATAAAAGGTTTTTTTTCCAAATTCGTACTTTCAAGGGATACAATGGGTACGGAGGGATAAAAATTGAACCAACCAAACGGCTACACCTGGAATAATGAAATTCGGTGTATACATTCCTCTGATTGCATAGACAAGTAAAATACACGGATTTTTCAAAATTCGTACTGTTTGGGGTTAAAATGAAAAAGGGGATAAAAATAGTACCAATCAAATGATCGCAGCTAGATTCATGAAATTCGGAGTATACATTCCTCTGACTGCGTAGACACGGAAAATAAACGGATTTTTCGAAATTCGTACTTTCAAGGGATACAATGGTACAGAGGGATAAAATAGTACCAACTAAACGACTACAGCTAGAATGATGAAATTCTAATTGTGTAGAAACGTCGAGGGGGTCAAAATGGTACCAACCAAATGGGCGCAGCTGGAATCATGGAATTCGGTGTATACATTCCTCTGACTGCATATAAATACAAGCAAAATAGAAAGTTTTTTTCCACATTCGTACCTTTTCTTTTACGGCAAAAATTGGTTGAATCATGAAGTTAGGTTATTTTACACTACGGATTTCAAAATTTGTACTTTTGGAATAAATATAGAAATACAACCAACTGTAGCACTCACTATCTACCAGTATTTATAGTATTTAAGCCTTTTGAAAATATAAATATAAGAATATTTATTTTTTTGATTTGAAATAACTAATGGTTTGAAATAATTAAAATATTATATTTATTTATAAAATTATTTTTTCAATATTTGTATTTGTTTTGGTTTGGCTATATTAAAAACTTTATATTTCCTGTAATATTACTGCACTTCTACGAAAACCGACAACCTCTGTGGAATGCAATCCATGGTGGAGGGTATATAACGCCGTTTTTACTTGTTTTTAATTTGTACTTTTAAGGAGGTAAAATGAAAATAAAGGGATAAAAATGGTACCACCAAAACGACTGCAGCTAGAATAATGAAATACGGTGACTACACCCCTCTGGCATAAACGCGTAAAATGAAATGAATTTGAACATTCGTACTTTTAAGGGGAGACCAAGTTATAATAATGAAATTCGGTGTGAACATTGCTAAGACTGTATAGACGTGAAAAATCAAGGAAATATTCAAAATTTTTACTTTTATGGGGAAATCGTGAGATAAATTGGTACCAATTAAACAGCTGGATTTAGAAAAATGAAAATCGGTGTATATTTCACTTTGCGTGAATTAGTGATTTTAATTTTAATTTTTAGAACTTCTTAACACATTAAGGGTCCCATTTTTTTTTCAAACTGTTCTCAGTGGGTTAAATGTGGAGTAAAAAGTGAAATATGTGGATATATGCATCATAAACACATTTTATAGAAATACAATTGGGTTTTCAATGGAAAAAATGGGGGAAAACTGTACAAGCTGTGCGACATAACAACATGCGACAAGATTCAGAAAAAATAGAAATTCTACCCCATCTCAAGGAGGGTATCGTTAGATCCTCCGCTCAACTCATGAATTAGTTTCTCCTCCAACTTTGTGGCAATTCCTAAGTCGCACAGTGGTTCCAAATCCATTATCCCACTAGGGAATGGGGGTTCTGGGCGAATTGCTCCCGATGTGTCAAATTTTGAAAAGATTGCCAAAAGTGCAAGTATGTACCGAATGCAAAGATATTTTGCACAGCAATAAGGTTCATGAGCAGCGTACGGTTTGCTGTACCGCGCGCTTTTGACTTTATTTTTGTTAGTTTGTTTTATTTCGGTCTCTAACACCGTGCGACAGTACTTATTAGAGATAAACTGTGTACTCAGTTTTTCGTTTAGCGATCTTTTCTCATTTTTATAGAACTTTAAAGTTTTAAAGATATAACAATTTATTTAAATATTTATGTCAACACGGGTATCAAATAAAAGAGGACAATCTTTAAAAATTGAACCATTTTTTGTTTTAATTTTTCAGGCCCTATCTTTCGTGTTGTTAAAAATTCCAAAATAATTTCCAATTGAGGGTCGATACTCGGTGATTCCACATCAAAATCACGTGGAATTATACGGTACTATTTTGAAGGATCCTTAGGATTTGATGTTGATCGAGGACAGGAAAGGTCATTTGCTCAAATGTACATCCAAAATATTAGAATTTTTTTTTTTCAAAAATATTGCTTTGTATCTATTTGTCCCAACTTTCATTAGAATGTTGCACCATTGATGACTTTACCAATGGATTAATTCACTGATTTTATGATCTTCCATTCTATAGTGCAACATACGTACAGAAGGTCAATAACTCATTGTCTTTGCTTTGCTTAATGAGTGAAGAAGGTTTGTGAAGAGAACAATTAAGCGAAGCGAAATATTTGTTTGCCCGCAACCAGTATGGACAACTCACTTGTTGCAGCAGGTACAATAAGAATTCCAGATACTTTCTGGTCGAATTGTGTATCTGTGGTGGTGTCTGGGAATGTTTAGTTAGAATGTATGCTTTTGCCCCCAAACCATTCATTTGGTGGCAGAGTGACTTATACTCGTATAACCTGTTAGTAAAGGCTAATATATTAAAGCCGCTGGATATTTTTAAGTCATTGCAGAAAGGGAAGCATGTTAAAACTCTTTAAGGCAATCGCCAGTATTTCAACGATCTAAGGTCTGTAACATTTAGTGATTTGTGGCAACGGTTCAGAGAGAAGGAATGCATAGGAGTGTTTTCTTTAGCTTTTTTGGGTCGTTCAAAAAAAAGTTCATTGTTGTTAGTGGTAGAAAAGGGCTTCTGGTTGTTGTTAAATATTAATTCGTTTCATATTTTAAATTTGAAACTCAAACCTTTTTGCCTTTTATGGCGTGTTATTGCAGTTATTAATCAAATCCGATTTCATGCATTGTACACAATTAGTTACCAGAACCGACAGAGATAGGTCTTCGTCTCGGTACTCACAAAGTTGTAATCGTTCCCAAAGCAATTTCGATATTTTTATACACTCCATGAGAGTATTATGTCTTTGTGCATTTGTTTGTAACAGCCAAAAAAGAGAGATAGACCCATTGTTAATTATACCGATCGACTTAGAATCAGTATTTGAATCGATTTAGCAATGCCCGTCTGTCTGTCCGTCCGTCCATCTATTCTTGTAATCACGATACAGGTCACAATTGTAGACAGAACCAAATGAAACTTTGCACGACGAAGTTTTTCGAGATAAGGACGAACGCAATTTAATTTGATGAAAATCGGTTCAGATTTAGATATAGCCCCCATACGAATTTCACTCCCGATTTGACTCTTTTCAGTCTAGATACCACATATTACAAGAGATTTTCTTCAAAATTGGAAAAACATCTTATATTTCAACTAGAAACAACTGTGGTAAAAATGGGTCAGATCGGTTCACATTTATATATAGCTCCCGTACAAATTTCGCTCCCGATTTTACTTTTGCCACTCTAGAAACCACATATTGTATCAGATTGTCCTCAGATTTGGCACACCATCTTATATTTGTCCTAGAAACACCCATAGTGAAAATTCGCTCCCGATTGAACTTTTTTCGCCCCAGAAACCACGAATTTTCACCGAATTTCTTCAAAGTGAGCATAACACGTTATATTTAAACTGGAAGAACATATTGTGAAAGTTAGTCACATTTTTCCATGTTTGGATATAGCCCCGATACAAATATTCTTATCGATTTGACAAATCAGACCAGGTCATATTAGCCTATGATTAGGAAACATACAAAAATTCTACCCGTTTTCACTTTTTTACTTTTTTACTTTTTATACCCTACACCACTTCGTGGTCTAGGGTATTATAAGTTAGTTTTCCGCCAAATGTTTGTAACACCAAGAAATAATTGAGCTAGACCCACCTTTAAGTATACGGATCGGCTTAGAATCGCCAGCTGAGTCGATATAACGATGTCTGTCTGTCCGTCTGTCCGTCCGTCCGTCCGTCCGTCCGTCTGCTGTCCATCTAAGCTTGTTCGCACTCTACAGGTCGCAATTGTTGTCCGATTGTCATGAAACTTAGCAGAAGTTATTTTGTCTGGCCAAGGACCATTGGTATTGAATTTGGAGGAAATCGGTTCAGATTTAGATATAGCCCCCATACAAATGTCGCTCCCGATTTGATATTTTCCGCTCTAGAAACCACATCTTGTACCCGATTTTCTTTAAATTTGACACAACATCTTATAATCCAACTAAAAACACCTATGCCGAAATTGGGCAAGATCGGTTCAGATTTAGATATAGCCCCCATACAAATGTCGCTCCCGATTTGATATTTTCCGCTCTAGAAACCACATTTTGTACCCGATTTTCTTTAAATTTGGCACAACATCTTATAATCCAACTAGAAACACCAATGCCGAAATTGGGTAAGATCGGTTCAGATTTAGATATAGCCCCCATACAAATGTCGGTCCCGATTTGACATTTTCCGCTCTAGAAACCACATAATGTACCCGATTTTCTTTAAATTTGGTTCAAAATCTTATAATCCAACAAGAAACACCTATGCCGAAATTGGGTAAGATCGGTTCAGATTTAGATATAGCCCCCATACAAATGTCGCTACCTATTTCACTTTTTCCGCTCCAGAAACCACATTTTGTACCCGATTTTCTTTAAATTTGACACAACATCTTATAATCCAACTAGAAACACCTATGCAGAAATTGGGTAAGATCGGTTCAGATTTAGATATAGCCTCCATACAAATGTCGCTCCCGATTTGACATTTTCCGCTCTAGAAACCACATCTTGTACCCGATTTTCTTTAAATTTGGCACAACATCTTATAATCCAACTAGAAACACCTATGCCGAAATTGGGTAAGATCGGTTCAGATTTAGATATAGCCCCCATACAAATGTCGCTCCCGATTTGATATTTTCCGCTCTAGAAACCACATCTTGTACCCGATTTTCTTTAAATTTGGCACAACATCTTATAATCCAACTAAAAACACCTATGCAGAAATTGGGTAAGATCGGTTAAGATTTAGATATAGCCCCCATACAAATGTCGCTCCTGATTTAACATTTTCCGCTCTAGAAACCACATTTTGTACCCGATTTTCTTTAAATTTGGCACAACATCTTATAATCCAACTAGAAACACCTATGCAGAGATTGGGTAAGTTTGGTTCAAATTTAGATATAGCCCCCATACAAATGTCGCTCCCGATTTGACATCTTCAGCTCTAGAAACCACATCTTGTACCCGATTTTCTTTAAATTTGGCGCAACATCTTATAATCCAACTAAAAACACCTATGCAGAAATTGGGTAAGATCGGTTTATATTTAGATATACCCACCATACAAATATCGCTCCCTATTTGACATTTTCCGCTCTAGAAACCACATCTTATTTTCTTTAAAATTGGCACAACATTTTATAATCGAACTAGAAACACCTATGCTGAAAGTGTGTATGATCGGTTCAGATTTAGATGTAGCCCCCATACAAATGTCGCTCCCGATTTGGCTTTTTCCGCTCTAAAATCCACATTTTGAACCAGATTTTCTTTAAAATTGGCACAACATCTTATAATCTAACTAAAAACACTATGGTGAAAGTGGTTAAGATCGGTTCAGATTTAGATATAGCCCCAATACAAATGTCGCTCCCAAATGTTAAACCGATTTTGGCCATACTTTACATATTATATTTTACCTTTAAACATACACGTGGGTCACATGGTTATGTTTCAGATGTCCTTTCCGATTTAACATTTTTTGTCAAACACATACATTTACAGAATGCAAAAATCCTTCCCGATTTCGCTTTATTACCGAATTGAATTGCAATGAGATTTGTTTGGGTGATGCCCTATATCCATACTTTGTATAACCCAAATGGGGCCCATTCTGATCTATTACAGCCCTAGAAACTACATCTTACATCGGATCTTCATCAAATTTTGCAGATCATGATATTTTTCTACCTGGAATACCTACCGTGAATGAGAAATATATAGGCCCATGTTTTGGACCAGGCCCAGAATGTTGTTATAGGCCCCCTTTTGAAATGTCGGTTCTATTACTACTGTATAATTTGTATTTGTCTGTCGGATGATTAGATCAATTACCATATTATTAACCATATTCGTTAAATATGACTAAAGATGAATTTATAGTAACTGTATAATTTATATGAACTACATAAAATTGCTGCCATGAAATAAATGGGTTTAGTAATCAAAGTGAGGTACATACACAGGGAGTGGTGTAGGGTATTATATAGTCGGCCCCGCCCGACTTTAGCCTTTCCTTACTTGTTTCACTTCACTTTTTGGATTGTAGTCGGATAGAAAGTGGAGCGTATCATACAGTCGGCCCCGCCCGACTTTAGCCTTTCCTTACTTGTTATACCCTACACCACTTCGTGGTCTAGGGTATTATAAGTTAGTTTCGCGCCAAATGTTTGCAACACCAAGAAAAAATCGAGCTAGACCCACCTTTAAGTATACCGATCGGCTTAGAATCACCAGCTGAGTCGATTTAACGATGTCTGTCTGTCTGTCCGTCTGCTGTCCATCTAAGCTTGTTCGCACTCTACAGGTCGCAATTGTTGTCCGATTGTCATGAAACTTGGCAGAAGTTATTTTTTCTTGCCAAGGACCATCGGTATTGAATTTGGAGGAAATCGGTTCAGATTTAGATATAGCTCCCATACAAATGTCGCTCCCGATTTGACATTTTCCACTTTAGAAACCACATATTGTACTCGATTTTCTTTACATTTGGTACAACAGCTTATAATACAACTAGAAATACGTATGCAAAAATTGGGTAAGATCGGTTCAGATTTAGATATATCCCCCATATAAATGTCGCTCCCGATTTGACATTTTCCGCTCTAGAAACGACTATTGTACCCGATTTTCTTTAAATTTTGCAGAACATCTTATAATCTAACTAGAAACACCTATGCTGAAAGTGGGTATGATCTTTACAGATTTAGATATAGCCCACATACAAATGTCGCTCCCGATTTGACGTTTTCCGCTCTAAAATCCACACATTGTACCCGTTTTTCTTTAAAATTGGTACAACATCTTATAATCCAACCTATGGTGAAATTGGGTAAGATCGGTTCAGATTTAGATATCTCCCTCATACAAATGTTGCTCCCGAATGTCTAACCGATTTTGGCCAAACTTTACATATTATATTTCACCAATAAACATACATGGTGAAAGCTGGTCACATCGTTCCAGGTTTCAATATACCCCTATACAAATGTCCTTTCCGATTTAACATTTTTTGTCAAACACATACATTTGCAGGATGCAAAAATCCTTCCCGATTTCACTTTTTTACCAAATTGAATTGTAATGAGATAGAAAGTCCGTCCGTCTTTAGCCTTTCCTTACTTGTTTGGGAGATGCCCATATGACCATACTTTGGTATAACACAAATGGGGTCCCATTCTGATCTATTACAGCTCTAGAAACTACATCTTACATCCGATCTTCATCAAACTTTGCAGATCATGGTATTTTTCAACCAGGAATACCTACCTAGAATGAGAAATATATAGGCCCATGTTTTGGACCAGGCCCAAAATGTAGTTATAGGCCCCCGTTTGAAATGTCGGTCCGATTCATCCTATTACTACTGTATAATTTGTATTTATCTGTCGGATAATTGGATCAATTACCATAGTATTAACCATATTCGTTAAAAATGACTAAAGATTAATTTATAGTATAATTTATATGAACTACATAAAATTACTCCATGAAATAAATGGGTTTAGTAATCAAAGCGAGGTACATACGCAGGGAGTGGTGTAGGGTATTATATAGTCGGCCCCGCCCGACTTTAGCCTTTCCTTACTTGTTTTTAATACACTTTTCAAAATTTTTGTCTTTACAGCCAACATTTATCCTATTTCAGTCTTATTTTAGCCTGAATTTAGAAGCAAAATGTTATAAATGGCGATATGGTGGAATTTGATAACACGATATACCCTAAATCTGGAAAACTTTTTAAAAACGGCTAAAATAAGAGTGAAATATGATAAATGTTGGCTGTAAAGTCAAAAATTGTGAAAAGCGCCTTTAGAAAAACCCGCGTAACTTTTTATCATATAGAGAGGGAATATTTGTGACAGAATTGTTTCAGAAACTCTGATTGAGAAAGTTGAAGTAAATGCAGTTGCAACCGCGAATTTTGGATTTTTGCAACAATCGCAATTTTTTCGCGACTTACTACATACATGTTACAAGCGACATTGGTTCTTAATACACATGCAAAACATCTGCCAGATCCGTTGGATAGATCGCGAGAAACAAAAATGTCATGCATACAAAATCATTTTAGCTATATCTACCAGGATAATGAAAATTTTGCAAAAATATCCAATTTGTATTTTTTGTTTACCGTGCTCTAACGAAATACCCACATTTTTGCCGAAAAAGATTGATTTTCCAAAAAAACATGGACCAATTTAAACCCCAGTAATTTTGTTGTATAAGCTGGCGTGTAATTTTGCTATTTAAGCGGGAAGATAATTATTTGAAACTTTTGTGTCTTCGAAGACCCCAACTGAAATTTCCCGGCAAACATTTTCTTAGAATATTTTAATCTTTAAATGTCCTATTTGAAAGGACTTTTCTTGATTTTCTCGAAAAATTGTCGGTCAAATTGGCCCATAAGGAGAAGAGTTAGAGGGTTGCGATATTCCACAAAAATAATCCTCGTGAAATTCCATTATATAGTTCTGATAATAAGAATTCGCTCAGACATTAACTTATAACACTTTTTCAGTTAACATAATGCTCCCTTCGACCAAAAAATGAAAACTTTAACCCGCGATAAAAAGAAACTCAGACCAGCTGCAGGCAAAAGTTACCCTGCAAAAACGGGAAACCCTTCAACCTTTCTGCATATATATTTTTATTACATGTAGGGAAACGCTAAAGTTGGGCGGGACCGACTATATGATACCCTCCACTTTCTATCCGAACACAATTCAATTCGGTAAAAAATGAAAACGGGAAGGATTTTCGTATGTTTCCTAATCATAGACTGATATGACCTGACTCAATTTATCAAATCGAGAAGTATGTATCGGGGCTATATCCAAAAATTAAATGAAGACCCACTTTCAGAATACGTTCTTTCAGTTCAAGTATTACGTATTATGCTCAGTTTGAAGAAATTCGGTGAAAATACGTGGTTTCTGGGGCGGAAAAAGTCAAGCCGGGAGGGAAATTTGTATGTGAGATATACATAAATCTGAACCGATCTGACCCATTCCACCTTGGATGGAAATATAACATAGTTTGCCAAATTTGAAGAAAATCGGTTAAAATATGTGATTTCTATTCTATGAATCGATCTGACCTATTTTCACCATAGGTGTTACTAATTTAAATATACGATGTTTTGCCAAATTTGAAGAAAATCTGTTAAATATGTGTATATAGAGTGAATAGAGTCAAATCGGGTGTGAAATTCGTATGAGGGATATATCTAAATCTGAACCGATTTTCTTTTTCGGCCTTATCCCTTTGTGCAAGGTTTCATTTCGTTCTGGCTACAATTGCGACCTGTACTCTGATTACATGAATAGATGATGATAAATCGATTCTAAAAGTGATTCTAAGTCGATCGGCATAATTAACAATGGGTCTATCTAGCTTCCTTTTGGGTGTTACAAACAAATGCACAAAGACATAATACTCTCGTGGAGTATATATATATATATATATATATATTAGAATGTTTTTTCTAAATATTTATTACAAAAAAAAAACTTTATTTGACACAACCACAGTGTCACAATAAAGCTAAGAAACCATTATGCGAGAGAAACATTTCGTCAAAGTCGGAAAAAGAAATTGCGTTTTTTTAATTTTCAAAAACTACAAAGGTGAAAATCTCTAAAAACAAAAAAAAAAAACAAGTAAGGAAAGGCTAAAGTCGGGCGGGGCCGACTATTTGATTACTTTACCGCTTTGATTACTAAACCCATTTATTTCATGGGAGCAATTTTATGTAGTTCATATAAATTATACAGTTACTATAAATTCATCTTTAGTCATATTTAACGAATATGGTAACTGATCCAATTATCCGACAGTAGTAATAGGATCAATCGGACCGACATTTCAAAAGGGGGCCTATAACTACATTTTGGGCCTGGTCCAAAACATGGGCCTAAATATTTCTCATTCCTAGTTGAAAAATATCATGATCTGCAAAATTTGAAGAAGATACGATGTTAGATGTAGTATCTTGAGCTGTAATAGATCAGAATGGGGCCCCATTTGGCTTACACCAAAGTATGGACATATGGACATAACAAGTAAGGGAAGGCTAAAGACGGGCGTACTTTCTATCTCTTTACAATTCAATTCGGTAAAAAAGTGAAATCGGGAAGGATTTTTGCATCCTGTAAATGTATGTGTTTGACAAAAAATTTTAAATCGGAAAGGACATTTGTATGGGGGTATATGAAACCTGGAACGATGTGACCCTCTTTCACCATGTATGTTTATTGGTGAAATATAATATGTAAAGTTTGGCCAAAAGCAAATAAACATTCGGGAGCAACATTTGTATGAGGGCTACATCTAAATATGAACCGATATTACCCACTTTCACCATAGGTGTTTCTAGTTCGATTATAAAATGTTGTGCCAATTTTAAAGAAAAATAGGTACAATATGTGTTTTCTAAGGCGGAAAAAGTGAAATCGGGAGCGACATTTGTATAGGGGCTCTATCTAAATCTGAACCGATCTTACCCAAATTCTGCATAGGTGTTTCCAGTTGGAAGTAAAATCGGGAGCGACATTTGTATGGGGGCTATATGTAAATCTGAACCGATTTCCTCCAAATTCAATATCGATGGTCCCTGGCCAGAAAAAATAACTTCTGCCAAATTTCATGACAATCGGACCAGAATTGCCACCTGTAGAGTGCGAACATGCTTAGATGGACAGCAGACGGACGGACAGACAGACATCGTTAAATCGGCTCAGCTGGTGATTCTAAGCCGATCGGTATACTTAAAGGTGGCTCGATTCTAGCTCGATTATTTCTTGGTGTTACAAACATTTGGCGCGAAACTGACTTATAATACCCTAGTCCACGAAGTGGTGTAGGGTATAAAAACGTTATTTGGCACAAACACGACGTCATAATAAAGATAAAAAACCATTATGCGAGAGAAACATTTCGACAAAATCGGAAAAAGAAATTGTTTTTTTTTTCAATTTTTAAAAACTACAAAGGTGAAAATCTCTAATACGCAAAAAAATAATTTTGTTTCGCATTAGGAACAAATGCGTAAAATAATGTTAAAAAAACTTAAAAAAAGAAAAATTTAATTTTCTACAAAATCGAAAATACGAAAAGTAACTTACTAAAATATTAAGCACTTTCTAAAATATGTATATCCGATATATCCTTGTCTATATTTATTTTTTAGAACTCAAAAATGAGTACTAGAACAAATATTATTGAATTTTGGCCGATGGATTTTGATTCTAAACAACTGTGCACTGGTTATATACTACGGTTGTCAGACCAATAATGCAGTACGGAGCTATTGTCTGGTGAAGAGTTCTTGAAAAGCCCACTTATTGCAAAATATTAAACAAACAAAGAAAAAGGATTATCAGTCTATGCATCAATGGTGCACTAAGAACTACACCATCGAATGCTTTAAATGATTTACTACCTCTGGACGTCTAAAGCAAAGAGTCTGCTGCAATCGCGGCAGTACGCCTGAAGGAACTATCAATGTGGCCAGGAAATGACTGCGGTTATAGTGCAATCCTATCTAGGATGTCTGCATTTGCAGGCATCGCGGACTACACCCTGTCTGAGCACACTTTTTGACAAGAGGTACTATACACAAATATCAGGTTGTAGTCCTGGTTCCAAAAGGATAACTTTTTTCAAAAATTATTTTAAGTACTTATTCGTAACCTATGATAACGATATTAGTGTCAAATTAAAGAGGAGAATGTCTGTTAAAAATATTTAAAAAATCCCTGTTCCAGGGAACTGTAATACCGATGAACTTGCACGGCTAGGTACAAATTCCAATTGAATGTGTAAGAATGTCGCTATCATCTTGTAAACTAATTCTGCGGAATAGGTCTCTTTTAACATTGCAGAAACATGTGGCCCAATATAAACCTAAAACGGTCTCAAGATCTGCTATCGTTATCCTGTTTTCGCTGATCGTGTCAATCATGAGCATGCAGAGAGACTGAATATTATGATCTGTGCAAAAACTGTGAAACGAAGAGGAAGAAGAATCCGTAAAACCGCCATAGAAGACACATAATTTAACTGATTTTCGAAATCGAAATTTGGCACAACACCGTATGAAGGGTTTTCCAATAGGTACTTGACAACTTTGAATTTAATTTGTGAACTTTTACTTTAATTTTTTCAGTAAACTCAACATTTTCATCATGGTAAAGTACATGAACCACCAATGTATTTGACGCGACTTACGTTCTCTGATGGGGCTCTGGAGAAGATGCGCCAAGATGATGAATTTCATCGCAAAATCATCTTCAGTGATGAAGCTCATTTGTGGCTCAATGGGTTCGCCAATAAGCAAGATATGCGCTATTGGTTTGGTGAAAATCCACATGAGCTTCATGAATCACCACTTCACCCACAAAAAATAACTGTTTGGTGCGATTTACATACCGGCGGCGTTACTGGGCCACATATTTTCGTTTTTGGCCCGAATTGGAAAACATGTACATGGACGACATGTTCTTTCAACAGGACGGTGCCACAAGCCACACAACACACGTTACAATCGATTTATTGAAGAGTAAGTTTGATGAGCGTATTATCTCAAGAAATGGACCAGTTCGCCTCGTTCGTGCGGGCTACGTCAAATCATTGGTCTGTGCCAACAAGCCGACGACGTTGGAAAAATTCAGAGCCAACATTGAACGCGAAATAGCGGCTGTTACGGCCGAAATGTGTGACCGAGTAATCGAAAATTGGGTCCAACGAATCGACCGTTGCCGACGTGACAGAGGTGGTCATATGAACGAAGTCGAGTTCCATTCATAATTGTTTTGATTGTATATTTCAAGTCGATCATAAAGTTTTGGAAATAATTCAAATGGTTTGCGTTTTACTTAAAAATTCAATTCCTTATTGGAAAACCCTGTATTTTTACTAGAAACATCTGTTTTGAAAATGGGTCAGATGTATAGATAGTTTCCATACAAATTTCGCTCTCGATTTGAATTTTACCGCTGTAGAAGCTACATATTTTATTCATTTATATTATTTTTTACCCAGAAGTACGTGCTGTCAAAGTGGGTCACATAGTTAAATTTTTTATATAGCCCAGATACATATGTTCTTACCGATTTCACTTGTTATGGGGTAGAAAGTATAGGGTATTATATAGTCTAACCGTCCCCCCCCCCCGACTTTGGCCTTTCCTTACTTCTTTTTTAATATTTGTAGGAAAATTAATAATCTCTTCTTGCATTAAACTATTTACTGACTTTGAAAGTGACGGCAAATTTCATAATATTTTCACAGTTCTTTTCTGAGCTTTTTAAATTTCCTTTCTGCACTGTAGGGCATTTACTAAAGTCGGCTTCAACCCATAACAGAGGATCGTTTAACCATGTGATTCATATGCTTTTAATTGACTGGATTTTATTTGTATTTCGTTTTATTTATTTCGTGCAACATTTTTACGAGTCCCTCTTTCTTCCTTTGTTATCTGACGCAACACGGGTGTCTGCATGCAACAGCAGTCAGTGCATCCATCTACCTGCTGCTAACCAACTCTTCCAAAAGGGTATAAGTGCACCACCATCTCTATCACTGTGAGTGCTTTGAACTGGACCCAATTTGAGGCTGTGCCGCCGGCTAAGAACCTGCTTTCTTTGAAGGGCGGTGACACTGTATTTGACCAGTGACCAAAGTGTGTATGTTTGAAAATGTGTGAACGTTTAAATGTTTGGCTGAAACCCAAAATTTAATGAAATACATAAGAACAACGACAACAACAACACACTTTTTGATTGGACCTTTGTAGCGGAGCAGTAGTGAAAAGTGAAGAAAATTCATGGAAATGTCTGTAATGGGATTTTTATTTCAAGATTAAATGACAATGAAGATAAACATAAATCAGTTTCTTTCTATTCACTTCAGAAGGGTTGGGGTGTACCTGTCTACAAAAGAAACATTTATGAATCTTCCGAATGTAAACAATGCACAGTGGGGGATTGAAAATGGAATTTCATAGACGTTTTTATATTGCTGTGATTGTCATTGGAAGTAGGTTCGTAGATAGACGTGAACTAATATCAAATTTAGTGGTTTTTCAGAGTTGCCAGAGTCGCATTAAGAAGCAAGGGAAATCATATATTGTTATATATACAATAAGATATATTATCATATATTCATAAACATAGATGCGAATTCCTTAAAGTATGTGTTAATCTCTTCAAATATCTAACATAGTACTTATTCAAGGGATGGGTATTTTCACTCCATGTGAGGGAATTTTTTTCCCTTTGGATAGATTTCGCACAGTTACAATCCCAACCAATCTACGACTATAAGACATCCTAGCTGTTTTCGTTTATATGCTAGCGTGCTTTCAACAGACGGACGGAAATGGCTAGATCGTCTTAGAATTTTATGACGATCAATAAAATATATATTTTATAGGGTTTCAGATCGATATTTAAAGGTGTTAAAACCGGAATGACAAACTTAGTTGGAGGTGGAGAAAAAAAAACAATTTATATAAGCGAAATAATTTTGTAGCCTATTAAAAAAAATAATAATTTTGAAGTGTAAAATCTGGCTAATAGTTAGATCGCAACATTGAATACACGAAACTAACCTCGCCAAAAACATAAGTTTTTCTCAAATATTTGTTAAACTAATTCAGATACTAACAGCGCACATTTTGGTGGGTATTCACGGGCACTATCATAATTTCAATCGATTCATAATTGTGTCAATTGGTATGCTAGTGATTTATCTCAAAAATCAAAAAAAATTAGATATGATAATTTTCCTCTTTATTTTGATCAGTTCTATAATTAAATTTTTAAAATATTTACCGTTAATTTTCTCGTTTTATGCACACCAAAATTGTATTTAGTAGTAGTTTGAAAGTGGTCTAAGTCACACTATATGCACTTATATTTATAGGTGTGTGGTGATTTAAACACACATTTTTGGTGTACACGATAACTCTCGAAAGGAGCTAAGGAATGAAATCAAAATTTGCACATGGTAATATTTTCCCCAAACTTAGTTTAAGTTCGAAGATGGGCGAAATTGCTACGCCCCTTCTGGTACCTCCCACACAAATGACCCATATTCCTATATTAAATTAAAACTAATGTAACTTCCACATGGGCATTCGAAATCAGCTATATTTTGGTATTTGATAATGTTTTTATAATCACTTTAAGTGTACTGAGTATGACGGGGTTTGTCACGCCCCTTCTAGTACCGCCCACAAAAATCACTCTAAACTACGTAAAATTAAAGTTGGTATAACTTCTATACTGATGATTGGAATACTCTGAAATTTGATATTTAGCAATGCTTTTATAGAAGATACATTCCCATGGAATATGGGCGATATTACCACACCCCTTCTGATACCTCCTACACAAAGTGGCATAAACTTTGGTTACAATAAAACCGACATAGCATCCATACGGGTAATCAAAATCATTTGTAATTTGATATTTAAAAATATTTTTATTATCACTTTAAACCTAAAAATATTTACGCTTTAGCCACGCCCCTTCTTGTACCTCTCATACAATTGTCTCTATCGTTGGTACAATTAAATGCTTTATAACTCCTTTACCGGTGCCTGAAATTCATTATGACTTAATATTTGATCATGTTTTTACAATTATACAAATGTGGAATTGGCACAAACTTCTATTATCTCCCACAAACATACTCCGTCGCTAAGCAAAATTTAAGTCCTTACATACACATGTTCTCTAAGAGTGAGTATATAGTATATATTATATATATATAGTATATTCGGTTGACTGACGTTTTCTTACTTCTTTATTTATAACTAGTATTGTACGCTTTGGATGATAAAATGAGGGATAGTTTTAAAATATTGTCCTATCATGACTTAGTATATCCAGAAACTATCCCCTGTCCAGAAGTTAAATACAGTAAAATTTGCTAGCAAATCGGTCCACCGGTTAAGCGTCCTATACGGAACATACAGATATACATACACATATTGATTTTCATATACATACATGTCAACTTTAATTGATTCAGGTAATTTGAATAAAATATGAAATTAAATTAAATAATAATTTCAATATTTATTTTTCTAATTTCAGGCCTTGAAATAAAATCGAATTATTGGTTTTATTTATATTTTGGTTTTATTTTATTTTTGGCAATTCTTTATTTTTTTCACTTTCGAGGATAATGAAAGTGGTCTAAGTCAGTGCATCCTCTGAAGATATTATTATTGATATTAGGTATGCGCATTCCCCCTATAATAAAAACGAGCACCATAAAGTGATTTTTAATCGTAGCCGGTGAAATGGGGCAAAAAAGGGATAAAAATGGTACATTTTAAACGACAACAGCTAAAAACACGAAATTCGGTGTGTACATTCCTCTAACTGTATAGATACATAATATAAAAGTATTTTTTCCAAATTCATACTTTTAAGGGATAAAGTGGGAATAGAGGGATAAAAATAATACCAACTAAACGACTACAGCTAGAATGATGAAATTCTGTGTGTACATCCCTTTAATTGCGTAGACACGTAACATAAATGGATTTTCCGAAATTCGTACTTTTTGGGGTTAAAATGAAAAAGGAGATAAAAATAGTACCAAAAAAATGACCGCAGCTAGAGTCATGAAATTCGGAGTATACATTCCTCTGACTGCGTAGAGACGAAAAATAAAAAGTTTTTTTCCAAATCCGTACTTTCAAGGGATACAGTGGGTACAGAGGGATAAACATGGTACCAACTAAACGAATACAGCTGGAATGATGAAATTCGGTGTGTACATCCCTCTAATTGCATAGACAAGTAAAATAAATAGATTTTAGAAAGTCGTACTCTTAAGGGGGTCGACAACAAGAATCATGGCCGCAACAAGAATCATGGAATTCGGTGTAGACATTCCTCTAACTGCATAGACACGCAAAATAAAAAGATTTTTCCAAATTCGTACTTTTTACTGCAATAATTGGTTGAATCGTGAAGTTAGGTTATTCTGCCATGTGTACGTCAGAAAATGGATTTTAAAAATGTGTACTTTTGGAATTAAAATAGAGTGGAAATACAACCAACTGTAGTACCCACTATCTACCAATATTTATGGCGTTTAAGCTTTTTGAAAATATAAATATAAGAATATTTATTTTTTGAATTGACTTGAAGTATATATAGTGTAAACGTATTGGTAGCCTTGCCTTATACGCGTGGTTTGAAGTAAGAAAAATATCATATTTATTTATAAAATATTTTTTTCAATATTTGTAATTGTTTTGGTTTGGATATATTAAAAATTGACGTTTTCCTGTAATGTTACTGCACTTCTACGAAAATCGACAGCCTCTGTGGAATACAATCCATGGTGGAGGGAAATTAAATTTGGCCCGGCCGAACTTAACACCGTTTTTACTTGTTTTATAAAAGTTCGTTATAGTAGTAGAATATTCTAAAAAAAATATGTGCTTTGGTGGATAAATATTTTTAATTGATATTAATGTTTATTCTTAATATTAATGTTTATTCTTTTCATAATAAATGTTTTTGATTATAGGGCTGTTTTTCTTTAAGTTGGGATAACAAGCTGTGAAAACGTTAATAAAAGTTTAATTTTTTGCTCAAAATAATTTTTTTACATTGTCGCCAATTACAATATAATTATTATAATTATATCAAACATATTTATATCAAAACAAATTTTTTGCACTTAGCCTCGATAACCATCCTTTTTTCAAAAATTGTTTTCACACACACATTGATATTGCCTTTGGCGACAATTCTAAAAATAATTTTTATTTTGAGTGAAATTTTAACATTTTATTTAGATTTTTGTTATCACAGTTTAGTTATCCAGTCTTAAAGAAAAACAGCGATTATAATTCCAAAAATAATTTTAACAATAGGTCGTCAGGTCATTCTCTTTTCCAAATATAGTCCGGTGTCTTAACGGAATTTCCGTCAAAATGTCACGCTCGTTTCAATTTAAATATCCGATATTTCCTATATTCGTGGAGTGATGCCGGTACTGTTTACCTTAGATGAAAGTGTATCAACTATTTATACCCTCCACTAGGGTATTATGTCTTTGTGCATTTGTTTGTAACTCCCAAAAGGAAACTAGATAGACATATTGTTAAGTATACCGATCGACTTAGAATCACTTTTTGAGTCGATTTAGCGAGTTTTATGGCAAGAACGAACCCTATTATATTTGAAGAAAATCGGTTCAGATTTAGATATAGCCCCCATACAAATGTCGCTACCGATTTAACTTTTCCTCTGTAGAAACCACACATTTTTTTCGATTTGCTTCAAACTCGACACAGTACCATATAATTAAACTATAAACATCTATGGTCAAATGGACCAGATCGGTTCAAATTTATATATAGCTTTTTGCGCTCTAGAGATCACATATTTTAAACAATAATCTTCAAATTTATCATATCAATTTATATTTCAACTAGAACCATTATTGTGAAAGTGGGTCGATATAGGCCTCATAAAAATGTCTGTCCCGATTTGACTTTTTTCGCCCTAGAAAATACATGGTTATTTTACCCGACGTTCTAGAAAAACCTATAGTGAAAT
Source organism: Polietes domitor (assembly GCA_947397865.1). Lineage (NCBI taxonomy): Eukaryota > Metazoa > Arthropoda > Insecta > Diptera > Muscidae > Polietes > Polietes domitor. The sequence continues at coordinate 132,868,659 of OX377620.1, forward strand.
TGGGTTTCAATACAACGTATACAAATTCCCGATTTAACTCTCTCAAGATATTACAGATTTTGTGTAATTTAGTAGAACATGTTATAGGTCACATCGGTTCATGATATAGTACCCAATCAAAAATCGTTCCCGATTTCACTTTTTTCCCGAATTGTAATGGAGTAGAATGTGGAGGGTATCATATAGTCGGCCAGTCCGACTTTAACCTTTCCTTACTTGTTTTGATTAGCAGATATATTATATATTATTTTCCGATGTGGTTTGAAAAGCATAGCATGCTTGAAGTTAGCTTGGACAAGAACAACATTAGGCAACATCATCAAAAAGTGTGAAAAACACTGCTTGATAAACTTAGCCTGGACAACAATCATTTTAGTTAGGGTGCAACTAATTGTTCAACTAATTTTAAAATATATTAAACCAGGTATTTCATGGGAGCATTTTTATGTAGTTCATACAAATTATATAAATTATATGAATATAATGTATATGCTATAAATTCATCTTTAGTCAAATTTAACGAATATGGTAAATAATATGGTAATTGATCCAATTGTCCGACAGACAAATACAAATTATACAGTAGTATACCAAAGTCATACCAAAGTATGGACATATGGGCATCACCAAACAATTCTCATTGCAATTCAATTCGGTAAAAATTTAAATCGGGAAGGATTTTTGCACCCTGTAAATGTATGTGTTTGACAAAAAATGTTAAATCGGAAAGTACATTTGTATGGGGGTATATTGAAACCAGGAACGATGTGACGCGCTTTCACCATGTCTGTTTATTGGTGAAATATAATATGTAAAATTTGGCCAAAATCGGTTAAACATTCGGGAGCAACATTTGTATGAGGGCTATATCTAAATCTGAACCGATCTTACCCACTTTCACCATTGGTTTTTTAGTTGGATTATAAGATGTTGTGCCAATTTTAAAGAAAAACGGGTACAATATCTGGATTTTAGAGCGGAAAAAGTCAAATCGGGAGCGACATTTGTATGGGGCTATATCTAAATCTGAACCGATCATACCCACTTTCAGCATAGGTGTTTCTAGTTCGATTATAAAATGTTGTGCCAATTTTAAAGAAAATCGGGAACAATATGTCGTTTCTAAAGCGGAAAAAGTGAATTCGGGAGCGACATTTGTATGGGGGCTATATCTAAATCTGAACCGATCTTACCCAATTGTTGCATACGTGTTTCTAGTTGGATTATAAGATGTTCTGCAAAATTTAAAGAAAACCGAGTACAAAATGTCGTTTCTAGAGCGGAAAATGTCAAATCGGGAGCGACATTTGTATGGGGGCTATATCTAAATCTGAACCGATCTTACCAAATTTTTGCATACGTGTTTCTAGTTGGATTATAAGATGTTCTGCAAAATTTAAAGAAAACCGAGTACAATATGTCGTTTCTAGAGCGGAAAATGTCAAATCGGGAGCGACATTTGTATGGGGGCTATATCTAAATCTGAACCGATCTTACCCAATTTTTGCATACGTGTTTCTAGTTGGATTATAAGATGTTCTGCAAAATTTAAAGAAAACCGGGTACAATATGTCGTTTCTAGAACGGAAAATGTCAAATCGGGAGCGACATTTGTATGGGGGCTATATCTAAATCTGAACCGATCTTACCCAATTTTTGCATACGTGTTTCTAGTTGGATTATAAGATGTTGTGCCAATTTTAAAGAAAATCGGGTACAATATGTGGTTTCTAAAGCGGAAAAAGTGAAATAGGGAGCGACATTTGTATGGGGGCTATATCTAAATCTGAACCGATCTTACCCAATTTTTGCATACGTGTTTCTAGTTGGATTATAAGATGTTCTGCAAAATTTAAAGAAAACCGGGTACAATATGTCGTTTCTAGAACGGAAAATGTCAAATCGGGAGCGACATTTGTATGGGGGCTATATCTAAATCTGAACCGATCTTACCCAATTTTTGCATACGTGTTTCTAGTTGGATTATAAGATGTTGTGCCAATTTTAAAGAAAATCGGGTACAATATGTGGTTTCTAGAGCGGAAAATGACAAATCGGGACCGACATTTGTATGGGGGCTATATCTAAATCGGAACCGATTTCCTCCAAATTCAATACCAATGGTCCTTGGCAGGAAAAAATAACTTCTGGCAAGTTTCATGACAATCGGATAACAATTGCGACCTGTAGAGTGCGAACAAGCTTAGATGGACAACAGACGGACGGACGGACGGACGGACGGACGGACGGACGGACAGACGGACAGACAGACATCGTTAAATCGACTCAGCTGGCGATTCTAAGCCGATCCGTATACTTAAAGGTGGGTCTAGCTCAATTATTTCTTGGTGTTACAAACATTTGGCGGAAAACTAACTTATAATACCCTAGACCACGAAGTGGTGTAGGGTATAAAAATACCTACATTTTTTATGTCGTCTGCAAAAATGTCAGCTAAAAACAAGTAAAAAAGGCGTTAAGTTCGTTCGGGCCGGATCTTATCTATATCTTCCACCATGAAGTGAATTTAATAGTATTTGTAGTATCAGTAGTTCGTGGAATACAACAGCACTCGAAGTATTATTTTGTGTTAAAAAGGGTGTAATTTCTAAGGTTGTCCTAACTCAATGTGTTTAATTTTCTCCAGTATAAAACTACATATAATCGCCAAGCCGATCGATGCCTCGGCATTTGCAAATATTGATACCTCACTTAATCACTTTAAAAATAAAATTGTGATTTATATACAGAATAAATAAAATAAAATGCAAAAAATGTTTAACAATATACGGTATACCTTTATAATATTTAGGCAATATTTTTTTCTGATATTCATATATGTGTATTGATTTGTACCTAAAGACTTTTGGCGGATGTAGTGCTTGCATTGCAGGGGACTTTGGCAATTATTCATTCTTTCTGTTCGTTTTCATTTAGCCTTTGTTTTGTTATTATTATTTATATAGAATATAGATATAATTATAGAATTAAGAATATTTTTCAGATTTACTCTTACGCCATTGGCAGGCCCAGGCGCAAGGACGTTACTCATTCATGTATGTAATTATAATCAACAATAACGTGTAAGAAGTATGTCCCTGTATATTTTATTATAGTACACTTGGTATAGCATTGTTTTTTTTTCTAGTCTGCATTCATATATATATGTTTTTGAAAAAAGACTCAACAAATAAAGGTAAACAATACCAATAGAAGAAAATTTCAATAGTTAATCCTAAAAGTATGCACTGCGAAACACCCATGTTTCAATCAGTCGATCAGTTTTTACGAATGATTTGCCTGGATATTTTGAATGATTTATTCATTAACAAAAAATGTAAGCCATTATCCGTTGATTTTTTGCAAATGTCGAGCTGACCTCTTAAGCTTTTATTATTTATTAAGTTATAAGAGGAGGTAATCATCAATTAAATGATACATAGAGTAATCAGTTTTTGTACATACTATCTCTAGTTTCATATGTATAAGATCTTATCCGAAAAAATTAAATTGTCTCACGATGTTATCATTGCAATAAAGGGTATACATATATCATTTGGGACAGAAAAAAGGTGTAACGCATTGAAGGAGTGACTTAAGACCATAAGTATGTCTGGACCAAATCCCTTTAATGACTTTTTGAGCTGTTTGAGCCTTGTCCGTCTTGCTGGCTGGTGTACACGATAACTCTCGAACGAATCAATTCAAACTTTGCATATGGTAATATTTTCCCCAAACTTAGTTTAAGTTCGAAGGTGGGTGAAATTGCCACGCCCCTTCTGGTACAACGGTACCTCACACACAAATTATCAATATTCCTATAAAAGTTGACCTTTGGAAATGCTTTTATGGGCGTTTTACATCGAATTTCGTGTTTCTAGCTGTTTTCGTTTGATAGGTGCAATTTGTATCCCTTTCTGCGCATTTCACCCCCTACGAATAAGCATCACTTTTTGGTGCACGTTTTTTGCTATAGGGGGAATGCGCATACCCAATATCAAGTAAATAAAATATAAGTAGACTTATTGAAAAAACATGCTTATATACTCTTAATATTAGGGGTTATTAGAGGAATTTTCAGTCGTTAGGAGGGGAATTTTTTCCCTTTGGACCGATTTCGCTTAGTTGCAGTACCAACCGATCTACGGCTATAAGACGTATGTATGGAAAACTAGGAGCTCCTTTTCAACAGACGGGCATAGCTAGATAGTCTTAGAATTTTGTGACGATCAAGAATATATATAGGGCCTAAAGTCGACTTAGTATACCACCATCCTGTGGTGGATGGTATACAATTTTTTGGAGACTGTTCATAAGCCACTGTTTCTATGTGAAAGTGAAAATCGCAACATTTGTAGCGATCATAATTAATTCGGCGAAATTGGGATTTTAGCAAAACAAATTATACATATTTTTTTAATATCGTTTTCGAGTTTAAGAAGGGAATATAGTGTATATAGTGTACCAACGGACAAGCTTTGGTGCAACTCTGTGCAAAACCATCTAACTTTGGCATTCGAAAACGTATACTCTGATAGAAAGTTGAATACGGCTCAATGTAGCCATTCCACGCCAGACTAATGATGCTTTTCTCAGCAGTTTCCAAGAACCGGAATACATATAAGTTTTTATTAGCTCGACATGATTGAGCGTCTCTCAATGAAAATGCATACAATAGCTCAACTTCCAATTGAATACTCTGCAGCCAGATGCCATCATCCAATCGAGCTTGATGCACTTGGAAATAGGAAGAATAAATGTTGAGTTAATCGCATAATTATGCAAATGAAAGTGAAATTTTGATTGAAACGTTGTCGGTATCTATCGAAAGCACTCTAGTTATCAATGTTTATTTAAATTTAATGACATGCCATGCCAGATAAAAATAATTATTCATTCAACCACAGTGTCTGCATACGAAATAATACACTCACATTTCATTACATACTATATGCATTTATGAAAATAAACAGTCATCCGATGCTGTTATGTGAACGCGCTACATGACTGCTTTGAGGTAGTCAGTGAGCCTATATGGCGAACAACTACCACTGCCAAACATAAAAATTCCGTACAACCAATACCAGTTACTCATTCCTTTTCATTACATTACGATATTTGTCATTATTTGTATACCCTCCAACATAGGAGGGAGTATATATTCATATTCATTTACTTATTTTTAATTCATTTCGATTTTGATGACAAAGTAAATCTATATTCTAATTTTAGTTCCAACCGGGAGTCAAAAACCACAATCTTCAGTGTGAATCGAATCTACGACTCAACGCTACCAACTCGGTGTGCGGAGCTCTTGCCATGAAATATATAAAATAAATATTGGAACATCAAAAATGATTTTAGGGGATGCATTTGGAAGCGTTTTGATCTCAGGCTGCTTGGCCCATGGCACACTGTTCCCAAATCCATTTTTTGACAGAAATTCATTCATATATTTTTTATGGCAACACTCCAAGCAATCAAGAAAATGTAATGTGGCAACACCAACAGACTGAATGGTACTTAATGTTCATAAAAGTGGGATTAATTCGGATCTAAAACAGTTTTAAAAATTAATTTAAAATCAAGGCGTAAAAAGAAAATAATAAAGTGTCTATATTATTGAAATAGAAGGTTAGTAAAACCTTCTAGACTTTCTGTACTTTTAATTGTGTACTACAATAAAAGTTTGGAAATTTAATAACAAAATCGTTTAGTAATTTTAAAAAAGTATAGACAAGAATCACTATGATATCATAATGAAATCTAAAATATTCTTAATAAAAGCAAATAATTTGCTTGATTCTTGTAGAGCGCTAAGATGTAACATTTGCTATTGGACATTTTTATGGAGCTGTATCTAAATCTGAACCGATGTGTCCTATTTTCAACACATATGCAACAACAACGGTTTCTGTTACTTCCATTATTTTGGGAGTTTGCAATTATAATACAAATCCATTTAGACAAACGAAGAAAACTGTTTGATCTACATAAACTTATTTCTCTTTGTTCATTTACAACAACTGATGACATGTTTACCGCAAACAAACTAATTTTTCCCACAAAAGAAACTCAAAAACGATGTTCACGCGTCTAAAATTTCGTTTCTACGAAATGCATTTTTTCTCTGCGTGTAGGTCTCGATTTTAAAATCTACTTTAAAGTTTCGAAACAATAAGAAATGAGTTTTAACTTATTAAAATTTTTGTTATATTTATCACTTATGTCAAATATTTTTCAGACTTAGTATTTTTTGTACATATGTAACAAGTATTATTCAAAAGAGAAACAACAAATTCAGTAACTTGGATCTAGGTATTTTTTTATTTTCTGATTTGGCTATCCCCTCGAACGTTAGTTTGTGACTATTAAGTGGCTATGAACATAAAAATAATAGAAATAAAATAGTTCAACAATGGAGCAGTTATAATTCGCTGCAACGATTTTGTTTAAAACATTTTTCTATATTTATCGTACTATCAAATTCCATCATTTCCCGTTAATAGCTTATGAATATAAGCCCTCAATATGTATGTATGTAATTTCAAGCAACTATTTAAAAAAAGTTCTACTCTTAGAGAACAAGTCTGTTAATAAGAGCAGCGATTGTCTGCTGCCTATCAGCAGACACTTTTCTGCTATTACAGCTGTTTTTGGCATAACAGCAGTTTTTTGCAATCTTACATCACCATTCACACTGCTAAAGAGTTTGCAGTCTGCTAAAATTGGCTGTTGTTAATTAAAATATAAAAATAGATAGGCGTTCATAAGCGAGTTTAGCTCGAATTTTCTTTTATATTATTTATTAACTATTCAACCGTTGGAATATTATTTGTGGGGTGCCCGAGGCAGCCATTTGAATGAAATTATTTTCCATTATTAACCGGAAGGATTGTACTTTCAAATAAAAAAATAAATTTGTGAAAATATTCAGTAGTTTTTTTATAGCATTTTCCAAAAAATAGTTATTTTGCGGACCCTATATATTGCTAAAAACAGCAAACAGCTGTTTGCCATCTCAGCAGATAAAAATCTGCTGCCTCTTTTTTAACAGCAGAAAATCTACTCTTTCAGTAGACTTTCTGCTTTCATTCACTGACATATTCCTTTGAGTGTACTGATAGATGGATTACTGAAATGCAATTTTGCCGACAATGTCTGTCGGACGAATGTATCAAAATATTTCTCGAAGATCCTGGCAATAAAATACGAGTGGTTTCCAAACGCTCCAGTAAAAATTTCCGGAAAAGTTGGAAAATTAACTAAGTATGAGTAAAGTTTCCTTCTTTCAAAGCCATAGTAAATAGTTCATTTACTAGATATATTCTACCCTAGATTTACTTAAAAACATTTCTTTGGATCTAATTAACAATTCTTACAATTGAGTAAATTCAAACTTATGTGGAAGAATATTTTCAAGTTTTTAAGTGAGAAAATAATCTGAAATTTTTTGTATGGAAAAAATTCCATTTAGGAAATTTTATTAGTTTGTGTTTTTTTCCTAAAATGAAGTTAAAATGGTTACTGAAATTTATGCCGAGTTCTTCATGAACTTATAAAAAACATTTGAAATTATTTAAAAATTCTTGAATATTAATCTAAGAAGCAATTCTCGTTCGTTTGCAGAGACTTATTTCTTAAATACTTTATGAATTATTCTAAACAACCGCTGCGCCTATCTTGCCTTCGCAACAATAATGAAGTAATAGCTCAACTCCTTATGGCAGAGGTATCATGAAACTTTTGAGAAATATTTCACGTTGCCTTTTTTGCATCAGTTTTGCATACTCTGAAGCAAAACTATTTGTTTGATTTTTTAGTTAAATTGAACTTATCTTAATTTCACCTTTTTTCCTTGTATAAAATAAAATTTTCCTCAGTTTAAGAAAAAATTTACTCGTTTTGAGAAAAAAATTAGCAAAATTGTCCTCAGTTTGAGTAAATATTTACTTGGTTTGAGTAAACATTTACTTAGTTTTACTAAGATTTAGTACAAATTTACATAGTTTTAGGAAAATTTTGCTTAAATTAGGTAAAAAATTACTTGGTTTTAGGAAAGATTTACTTAGATTTAGGAAAAAATCAGCAAAATTCTACTTATATTTAGTAAAAGTGTACTTGGTTTCCTAAATTTTAGTTAATATTAACTCATTATAGGGTTAACTTTTTTATGAGTGTAGATGAACCCCCCCCCCCAGGGGAAAATCCTGCGCACGGGCCTGTATGTAGACATCTTAGAAGAGGTGTGAACCGGTCGTACTAATGCATTTGTCACTGTTTTGGAATACCAACTACAATGTGTGAAATGTTTTTCTAATTAAAAGGGATAAGGTGAAATGATAAGGCCGTGTCGTATCTTGCAATCCTTCCACTATTGAGTGCATTCCACAGTATTACCGGCAGATTAAAGGCTTTCGACTTTATGTAGACGAGTAGAGAATATGTATAATATTGGGAAAATTATGAATTGTTTTGCTAATTGCGATATTTGTCTTACAAGTTGTAATGTTTAAGATTGTTGGTAACAGTTTTATTCCATTTAAACCATTTTGTCCCTAAAGTACGAATTTGGAGATAGCCTTTAATTTTCCACGTCTACGAGGCCAGGGAAATCGAATTTCATGGTTCTAGCTGCATTGTACAGTGGTAACTTACGGCCAAAACTATTATTTGCCATCATAAAATTCTGAAATTTGGCATTTTGATATGTGACATTATTTCTGATTTTTTTAAATGGGCGGGCCATGCCCACTTTTTCAAGAATGAGGAAATTTCCATTATTTAGAAAAATACATCCATGTTGAATATTTTGTTGGAACTTTATTCAATATTTTCGAACATTATTGTGATTATGATAAAACAGAAGTAAATACTAGAAACATCTACAGGGTGGAATTCTTACACCCTAAAAATGTCCGTCCAATTTATACTATTAACGCTGTGAATAAAATATTCAATTGTCGTCGGATCTTGATCAATTTTTTCAGATCATGTTATATTTACTCTCGAAACACCTACCAGAAAATTGGACCATATGGGTCAATGTTTTCAAATGCAACTGTATCACCAATTTTCATTATTACCGCATTAAAACCTTCCTATTATATTACAACTGGATCCAATTTTTCAGATCATATTGCACCCATAAACGTGGATCCTTGTTTTGATTTCAAATATGCCTTCGGTACGATTTTAGAAGTATTTTCCACATCACGTTATATTTCATCTAGGAACACTTACTGTAAAGGTGAAGCACCTCGCAAAGATATACCCACCACTTATATTTCCTTCAGGTTTGTTTACATAGTAGGCAAGGTTATTACAGCCAATATTGTTGAAATCGATCTTTATATATGTATCCACGACGCAGCTACAAAAAGAGAGTATCGCACCGATTTTGGAGTAACATATTCCGAAATATGTTCGTGAGTTATACAATATTCCTTAAATTTATACGTAACTAGCTGAACCCCTCCCGCTTCGCCAGGCAAAAAAAAACAAATGGTAAAACTAAAATCAGGTTTCTTATTGATATTATCGTGGTTTGTAATTATATGTTCCAATTTTCAGCCTTATAGCTAAAAAACACTATCAAAATCCGGCATCATATTTATCTTTTTCGTGGTCAGTAATATATACGTTCCAATTTTCAGCCTTCTAGCTCAAAAAACACTATTGCCACGCCCACAAAATGAAAATCCAAATTTCGGCATCATATTTATCATTCTCGTGGTCAGTAATATATATGTACCAATTTTCAGCCTTCTAGCTCTCAAAAACACTATTGCCACGCCCCCTCCGCCCACAGAGTAAATTTTTAAAATTATTAATTAATTAATAGGGATATAATTTATTATAGGGTGTAGGGTATCACATAGCCTTTTCTTTATTGCTCATTTTATGTTTCATGGGAGGTAGGCGTGGTTGTGGATTTAAACAAAAACTTTTTATACCCTCCACCTCCAGGATGGTATACTTACTTTGCCATTCCGTTTGTAACACCTTGAAATATCGACCTGAGACCCTATAAAGTATCTAAACGAAAGGAGTTAGGACGCCCAAATTTGCCATAAATGCGTCTTATAGTCGTAGATCGGTTGGGATTATAACAAAGGGAAAACATTTTCCCTCACAAGGACTGAAAATACCCATAATAATCCCTTATGTTTTACAGTATTTAGGCATGTTATTTTAATATATCTGCTTGTACTTACTTGATATTGGATATGCACATTCCCCCATAACAAAAAGGCGCACCATAAAGTGCTTCTCATTCGTAGGGGGTGAAATGGGACAAAAAGGGATAAAAATGGTACTTATTGATGTGACATTCCTCCAATTGCGTAGACAAGTAAAATAAGGGGAATTTTAGAAAGCCTACAAGCAAAATAAAAATATTTTTCCAAATTCGTATTTTTTATTTTATTTTTTTTTAATCATGAAGTTAGGTTATCTTGCATTGTGTACGTCAGAAATAATGAATTTTCAAAATTTGTGCTTTTGGAATTGAAATGGATGGAAATACAACCAACTGTAGTGTTTAAGTTTTATAGCTGTCTTATATTTACTTTTTGAATTGACTTGAAGTATTAGTTCGTATATTATTTCGATATATATTATAAACGTATTGTTATATTTATTTACTAGCAGTACCCGCTGCTTCGCAAGCGAAAAAGCAAGTTATTCGTTAATCCGTCTCTGTTTTTGGATAGTATTTATTTAATTTTCTTTTGGTAGATGTAGATAAATCTAAAATAGTAATTTGGAAAGCTCCTATTAGCTAGCACTCACACACAGTCAAAGGAATGTGCTTGTCGATATGCACTATTTTAGCTGAACTACTTCGTATGTATAGTTTTCTACCAAGTTTTTAACAAAAAATTACAACCATTTATATCCTCGATCTCATGTTTCTAGATTCAGCCAGCCAGTTTATAACTTTTTGCACCTCTTTCCCAAAAAGTACACATTTTGAAAAATCACTATAGGTAACATGTGTTTTTGCTCCCCTAAAAATATGTACTTTATTTGGTAACACAGGATTGTACAAATTTCGAAAAAAAGTCGAAGTACAAATTTCGAAAAATCAAACTACTGCGCTGCAAATATGATCAGAGGAATTTACACACTAAATTTCACGATTCTAGCTGTAATACTAAATTTGGTACCAGTTTTATCCCTTTTTGTCCCGCTCGCCACTTAAAAGTACAAATTTGGAGAAATCCAATTTTACTTCGTTTCTATATGGTCAGAGGAATTTACATACCGAATTTCACGATTCTAGCTGTAATACTTTAGTCGTACCCTTTTTGTCCCGCTCGCCCCTTTAAAGTACAAATTTCGAAAAATCCAATTTTACTTCGTTTCTATATGGTCAGAGGAATTTACATACCAAATTTCACGATTCTAGCTGTAATACTTTAGTTGGTACCATTTTTATCCCTTTTTGTCCCGCTCGTCCCTTAAAAGTACAAATTTCGAAAAATCCAATTTTACTTCGTTTCTATATGGTCAGAGGAATTTACATACCAAATTTCACGTTTCTAGCTGTAATACTTTAGTTGGTACCATTTTTATCCCTTTTTGTCCCGCTCGTTCCTTAAAAGTACAAGTTTCGAAAAATCCAATTTTACTTCGTTTCTATATGGTGAGAGGAATTTACATGCCAAATTTCACGTTTCTAGCTGTAATACTTTAGTTGGTACCATTCTTATCCCTTTTTGTCGCGCTCGTCCCTTAAAAGTACAAATTTCGAAAAATCCAATTTTACTTCGTTTCTATATGGTCAGAGGAATTTACATACCAAATTTTACGTTTCTAGCTGTAATACTTTAGTTGGTACCATTTTTGTCCCGCTCGTCCCTTAAAAGTACAAGTTTCGAAATATCCAATTTTACTTCTTTTCTATATGGTGAGAGGAATTTACATACCAAATTTCACGATTCTAGCTGTAATACTTTAGTTGGTACCATTTTTATCCCTTTTTGTCCCTCTCTTCCCTTAAAAGTACAAATTTCGAAAAAATCTAATTTTACTTCGTTTCTATATGGTCAGAGGAATTTACATACCAAATTTCACGTTTCTAGCTGTAATACTTTAGTTGGTACCATTTCTATCCCTTTTTGTCCCTCTATTCCCTTAAAAGTACAAATTTCGAAAAAATCAAATTTTACTTCGTTTCTATATGGTCAGAGGAATTTACATACCAAATTTCACGTTTCTAGCTGTAATACTTTAGTTGGTACCATTTTTATCCCTTTTTTGTCCCGCTCTTCTCTTAAAAGTACAAATTTCGACAAAATCAAATTTTACTTCGTTTCTATATGGTCAGAGGAATTTACATACCAAATTTCACGTTTCTAGCTGTAATACTTTAGTTGGTACCATTTTTATCCCTTTTTGTCCCTCTCTTCCCTTAAAAGTACAAATTTCGAAAAAAATCTAATTTTACTTCGTTTCTATATGGTCAGAGGAATTTACATACCAAATTTCACGTTTCTAGCTGTAATACTTTAGTTGGTACCATTTCTATCCCTTTTTGTCCCTCTCTTCCCTTAAAAGTACAAATTTCGAAAAAATCAAATTTTACTTATTTCTATATGGTCAGAGGAATTTACATACCAAATTTCACGTTTCTAGCTGTAATACTTTAGTTGGTACCATTTTTATCCCTTTTTGTCCCGCTCTTCTCTTAAAAGTACAAATTTCGAAAAAAATCAAATTCTACTTCGTTTTTATATGGTCAGAGGAATTTACATACCAAATTTCACGTTTCTAGCTGTAATACTTTAGTTGGTACCATTTTTATCCCTTTTTGTCTCTCTCTTCCCTTAAAAGTACAAATTTCGAAAAAATCAAATTTTACTTCGTTTCTATATGGTCAGAGGAATTTACATACCAAATTTCACATTTCTAGCTGTAATACTTTAGTTGGTACCATTTTTATCCCTTTTTGTCCCTCTCTTCCCTTAAAAGTACAAATTTCGAAAAAATCTAATTTTACTTCGTTTCTATATGGTCAGAGGAATTTACATACCAAATTTCACGTTTCTAGCTGTAATACTTTAGTTGGTACCATTTTTATCCCTTTTTGTCCCGCTCGGCCCTTAAAAGTACAAATTTCGAAAAAATCTAATTTTACTTCGTTTCTATATGGTCAGAGGAATTTACATACCAAATTTCACGTTTCTAGCTGTAATACTTTAGTTGGTACCATTTCTATCCCTTTTTGTCCCTCTCTTCCCTTAAAAGTACAAATTTCGAAAAAATCAAATTTTACTTATTTCTATATGGTCAGAGGAATTTACATACCAAATTTCACGTTTCTAGCTGTAATACTTTAGTTGGTACCATTTTTATCCCTTTTTGTCCCGCTCTTCTCTTAAAAGTACAAATTTCGAAAAAAATCAAATTCTACTTCGTTTTTATATGGTCAGAGGAATTTACATACCAAATTTCACGTTTCTAGCTGTAATACTTTAGTTGGTACCATTTTTATCCCTTTTTGTCCCTCTCTTCCCTTAAAAGTACAAATTTCGAAAAAATCAAATTTTACTTCGTTTCTATATGGTCAGAGGAATTTACATACCAAATTTCACATTTCTAGCTGTAATACTTTAGTTGGTACCATTTTTATCCCTTTTTGTCCCTCTCTTCCCTTAAAAGTACAAATTTCGAAAAAATCTAATTTTACTTCGTTTCTATATGGTCAGAGGAATTTACATACCAAATTTCACGTTTCTAGCTGTAATACTTTAGTTGGTACCATTTTTATCCCTTTTTGTCCCGCTCGGCCCTTAAAAGTACAAATTTCGATAAAATCAAATTTTACTTCGTTTCTATATGGTCAGAGGAATTTACATACCAAATTTCACATTTCTAGCTGTAATACTTTAGTTGGTACCATTTTTATCCCTTTTTGTCCCTCTCTTCCCTTAAAAGTACAAATTTCGAAAAAATCTAATTTTACTTCGTTTCTATATGGTCAGAGGAATTTACATACCAAATTTCACGTTTCTAGCTGTAATACTTTAGTTGGTACCATTTTTATCCCTTTTTGTCCCGCTCGGCCCTTAAAAGTACAAATTTCGAAAAATCCCTATTTGTAGCTCGTCTGCATGGTTATTGCAAGAACTCACTGAGTTTCATGTTTATAGCTACTGCCGTTTAGTCAGGACGAAGGTTCGATGTTTATCCCTTTTTGGGCCATTTTATCCCCTAAAAGTACGAATTTCGTAAAACCCTTTCTTAGTCGACGTCTACATCATATTTGGGAACTACCCTGAAAATTTCATGACCCTGGCTTCAGCCGTTTGGTCTGGGGCCTGGTCAATGATAAGTCAGTCAGTCAGTCAGTCAGTAACGCAACTCTTTTATATATATAGATGAAATTATTTTTTCAATATTTGCTTTGGTTTGGCTATATTAAAAAAAATTGGCATTGTTACTGCACTTCTGCGAAAATCGACAGCCTCTGTGGAATGCAATCCATGGTGGAGGGTATATAAAGTTTGGCCCGGCCGAACTTAACGCCGTTTTTACTTGTTTTATCTAATTTGACAATAAATTCTCTCCATTCCTACTAATTTTTGCCGAAACTTGTATGAAAATATTCCACTATGGGGCGTTACAATCTATACCCACATTCTGATAAATTTGAAGTCCACGAATCAACAAAGTTTTTATTATTTTTCAATAAGTAATTTAAAGTTCACAATGCCTTACATATTAAATATTAGTAATGAAACGATATTCAACGACAATAATTTATAGCTTGTTATAATAAAACTTCACTTTAACTTCCCTGTGACTGAATTCTGGCCAAATGTGAAGACTTCACTCAGTGGTTGTGACACATCGTCATTATCGCACCATCAAGCGGGCATTGTGCCCATCATCATCATTATCACGATCGCATTAAGTCATTGCAGTGTAAATTCGAATTTACCAAAAAAAAAACAACCGAAAAACTCACACAAGAGATTATTGCTCATGTTGCTATTGCTGCTGGTGGTTGCTTGTGTTAAGTTGGGCTTGGAGCCCTCATTGAAAACTGGGCCACATGCGATCAAACGAGAATTCTCGTAATTGTGAATGAATGCAATTGTTGTGTTTTGAGCTGCGCTGCGCTGTGCTGTGCTGTAATTCGTTTTGAAATCGTTTGTGTTAATACGTTTTCGCTTTTGGTCTCGCTTGTTGATGTTGTTGTTGCCGTTGTACTCTTCTTGTTGGTCTTACACGAGTAATTGACAATGCAACATCAAAAACAGCAACAACAACAACAGTGTTTACATACTACGTCACGGTGCGCATGATGAGCGAGGTGGGCTTATTTGCCGATACCTTTTATGACTTTCATTGTTGTTGTGTTTGTATTCATTAGTTTGTTTTTTTTTTTTTGTTTTTGTTGGGGTGGATTGCGGAGGTGTGTTGGCAGAGTGTTTAATTTGTGAACAAGCCTTGGCACCCTACGGAAGGTGTATTAATTGCGGTAGCTTTGTATTCGTTTCGGTTTCCAACCTCAAAAAATAGCTGTCAAAGGACAGTAGCGTGTCCTTTGATTGTTTGAATAGAGTAGGTGAACAGACTACAAAAGGACAAGCGGATTTTGTTAGAGATTCTATGTCGGAAAATGATATGATAAATTTTAAGGCTGACCCACTACAGGTCAAATATAACACTATATTAATTGCAAATTCAATCAAGATAATATGAAACCTACACTGAAAGAATTATCTTTACAATATTTATGATTTTGTCATAACTTCAGTGAAATTTTTCATTAAAAAGTAGCCAAAGAAACACTTCATAAAATGTATGAAACATGTTTCATAAAGCACAAATCAATGAAAAGTGTCATAGAATTTATGAAACATTTCTTAGAAACTATGAAATGCATTTCTTCATTCGATGAACTTTTTTCATACAAGTTCATTATTTATCATAATATGATTAATGAAAATTTTCATAGATATTTTTGTAAATTTTCATAAATATTTGTAAATAAATTTGCATTATATTAAATATAGATGCAAAAAGGTCTTGAGCCAGGACAATATCCCAGTTCAAATCAAATAATATAACAAACGAAAAAAACTAAAACAAATGAGCGTTGGCACGGCAGAAGTATTGCTGGGTAACTATACCTGCATATACACATACTTACATATGCAACTCAATGAGATGCTTGTAAGATGGCATGTGTACTTTATTACTTGGTGAGTTGTGCTTCTCGTTCGTTTGTGAGAATCATCTCCTTATAGAGGCCGGGTTTGATGTTGAAAAGTCGCTGCGAAGCTACTTGAAAAGACTTTTGACATGATCGAAATCATGATCGTGGTAGTCTGCAGCCAAGTAATAGATGTCACCATGCCATTTGTAAATAAATTTGCATTCTATTAAATATAGTTTCAAAATGGTCTTGAGTCAGGACAATATGACAGTTCAAATCAATTTTCATAGATTTTATGAAGAAACTAGGGTGTTATAAGTTAGTTTTCCGCCAAATGTTTGTAACACCAATACATAATTGAGCTAGAGCTACCTTTCAGTATACGGATCGGCTTAGAATCACCAGCTGAATCGATTTAACGATGTCTGTCTGTCCGTCCGTCTGCTGTCCATCTAAGCTTGTTCGCATTCTACGGGTCGCAATTGTTATCCAATTGTCATGAAATTTAAATTTTAGAAGTTCCTTTTTTAGGTCAAGGACGATTGGTATTGAATTTGGAGGAAATCGGTTCAGATTTAGATATAGACTCCATACAAATATCTCTATAATTTACACAATTACTGCTCTGCAATACACATTTTACATTGGATCGTGTTATATTTGAACTAGAAAGAGCTCACGGGAAAGTGGACCACATAGGTCTATATTGTGATATAGCCCCCATACAAATGTACATCCGATTTACAATATTATTGCTCTAAATTGCACATTTTACATCGGATCTTGATCAAATTTTCCGCACACTGTTATATTTATGCTATAAACACGTATTTTGAAAGCCAGCTATATAGGTCAATGTTTTGGTATAGCCCCCATATAGATGGCCCCCAGTTTACACTATTATTGCTCTAGAACCCACATCTTACATTGGATCTTGATAAAATGTTGCAGATCATGTTATATTTCAATAAAGAATACCTACTTTGAAAGTGATCTATAAGGGTCCACTTTTTAATGTAGCGCCCTTACAAATGGTCCCTCATTTTTAATTACTACTCCTCTTGGACCCACAAGTTACATCGGAAGTTTATCAAATTTATTTAAACTAAGAATGCATACTATGAAAGTCAAATATATGGGTCCATGTTTTGGTATAACCCTCATAAAAATTGGGCCCCATACTACTCTAATAAAGCTCTAGAACCCACATCTTACATTGGATCTTGATAAAATATTGCAGATCATGTTATATTTCAATAAAGAATACCTGCTTTGAAAGTGATCTATAAAGGCCCACTTTTTAATGTAGCGCCCTTACAAATGGCCCCATTTTAATTTTTACCCCTCAACGACGCAAATTTTACATCGGATTTTTTTAATTTTTGCAGATTATATCATATTTTAATTATGAATACATACTATGAAAGTCAAATATATGTGTCCACACTTTGGAATAACCCAAATAGGACCCCATCCTACTCCATTGCAGCTCTAGAAACTACGTCTTACATCGGATCATGATATATTTCAACTAGGAATATCTACCATGAATGAGAAATATATAGGCCCATGTTTTGGACCAGTGTTGTTATTGGCCCCTTTTTAAATGTCGGTCCGATTCATCCTATTAGTACTGTATAAAAAAAATTATTTGTCTGCCGGAAATTTGGATCAATTTTCGTATTATTTAATATATTCGTTAAATATTACTATAGATGTATTTATATTGTACTGTATAATTTATAGAACTACATAAAATTGCTCACATGAAGTAACTGGGTTTAGTAATAAAGCGAGGTATATACGCAGGGAGTGGTGTAGGGTATTATATAGTCGGTATGAGTGTTTTATAGTTTTTGAGTTTTTATTTGGCTATCAAGGTAGTGTCAATTTATCAATGCGTTATAAATTTTTTTCTGTCTCAAATGATATATACTCTTCTTTTCTGAAGAGTGAGGTTATGATATGGAAATCAGCGCTATTAGACCCATATACACCATTCATTGGAATGGTGCAATAAATTCGTGTTTATTACTCAACTTCTGGGGTGGCTGAGAAATTTTATCTGTACAGGCATTTCTTAGTCTAACGTGTGAAATTTGTTTAGAAAACTAGAAGTTCTATCCAAGTCAAATGGTATGCTAAATGTTGGGTATTCACCGAAGCACAAATCAATTTAAATTTGATTAACAAATACTTACCAAAACGTACGTGCAATAATGTAACTGAACTGAATGAAATCAATGTCTGTCATATCAGAATAAAAACTCTCTGCTATCTGAACAAATAGTTGTGTAGAATTATAACAGAACGACAGTAACTTGACATTTTTTCGGTTCTAATCAATTTAGTTTCAAGAAACAAAAATGAATAAAACAAGTAAGAAATGACCAAAAAGGTTGAGCGGAATAGAACTTTTTGGAACTGAACACCTGAAAGTAGAGATCGTATGTGAAAAACGGTGTATTCAGTTTTTCAGTTGGTGACCTTTTCTATTTTTTACAGGACTTTTAATTTCCAAAGGATTTAGATGTTTTATTCATTTATTTTCGTATTTTTAAAATGGTAAAATCGGTAAGGACTGTTGTATGAAAGCTATATTTCAATGTGAACCGACAAAAGACGCTTGTGCTATGGTTTTTTAGGATCGGAGAAAATAAATATCGAACTCGTTTTTATTTATTCTCATAACAAACCAATTAAAAAAGAACATAACTAATAAAAAGATATCATATCGTTGCCTTAATATAAAAAAGACTCAACTAAAATTTTTTTTGCAAATCGATATTTTTGGTTATTTTAACAAAACACAACAACTTCGGTTATAATAAACAAAAATATCGATTTGCAAAAAAACGTTAGTTGAGTCTTTTTCATATTAAGGCAACGATATGATATCTTTTTATTAGTTATGTTCTTTTTTAATTTGTTTGTTATGGGTCATATTGCAAGTTCTTAATATGGTTTGATAAGGCTCGGACAAGATTTTAATTTCTAGCAGGTTTCTTCTAAATACCATTCGTACCGTGAATTTTATTCAAGAAGCCTGATTTATACAGGTTATATTGAACGCGTTCAGCTCACGTACGTATAATGATTTTGGGAGAACACATAAAGCAAACCAATCTCTCATTTTAGTCAGGAACATCCACAACTTTTATTGTAACATTTACCGTACACACAGAATGTTACCTCAATTTGAAATAGCCTGTATCAAGAGACTATTAGTGGTTTTTCTCGATGTAGGGTATATGTCTGTCACTTGCAATGGCCATTTGATTTGTTTGTGTCGTCATTCACACACACAATTGTGTTAATTCATAGGATTTATTTATATAATACTGAACTCCGATTTCTCACTTTATGGGATACTCGCAGAGATAATCGTCTTGATTTTCCAACCGCTTTAAAGTTAATTCTTTCAGACGAACGTTTCTTGACAAACGAATTGAAGACGCTAGTAAAGCTGAACTTTTGGAAACTTGAAGCCATCAAGTCTGTTGAGGACCATGGATGAATGAATTAGTTTGCGCGTGTGTGTCAGTGTGTAAGTGTATTGGTGTATATTATTAACATAATTTAACAATTTCGAATTTGGTTTTATCCATGCTTCTATCTCAATTTATTTATTGTGTCTATTTCAATAGATTTGTTCGCTGTTGTTCAACATTCACCCCCACTACTACTGTAAATGAGTACGGGGGTCATATGACAAGTCTGGCAAAATAGAAATAAACTTATGTTGATGGGCAATAAATTTTCAGTCTTGAGGTTTCCAGTCTAGCGAGTTTCTCATTAATTTGAATGTTGTCTTAGAGTGGCAAGAAGAATGGAGATGACATCGGTATGGTGAACCGACCTTTCCCGTCAAAAAAATTTATTTGTTTCGGACAACAATTGTCACCTTTATATTAGGCCTGTTCGATTGGTCTTACTAGCTTAATTTTTGTATGGAATTTACTCGCTTAACAAGAAAATAGCTTACTACTCTCTTAGTTGTGTTGCCAGATTTTTCCTGTTAATCCATTTAAGAACAACCAATGTGTAACAACGTTGCCACCTTCTTAAGCCTCTTAATTGTAAGCTAGTAAGCCCAATCGAACAGGCCTATTGATTACAAGGTATCCAAACAATACTCATTAATTGGCGAGAGCGATAGAGGCTACTGTTTTCTAAATTCCATAACTTTCGATATATTTATAAAATAATTTAATTTAAAAAATATTCTTTTTGACAACTATTTTAATTAATTAATTTTTTATTAACTAATGCCCTAGCCCAATGTGCTTGCTTTCATTTGCAAATAACAACTTCGTCGGATCTCACACGAATCGAAAGATATGGAAGAACCCGAAGGACACAAAATTTGAGACGGAACTTTAATGATAATAACCACGTCACGGTCTAGGGATGTGAGGGGCCAATCGAGTCAGAAAATTGATATGTAATTATAAATAGTGTTATTTGAAGATATTAAAAGAAAGTTTGTAGTTAAGCTCGGAAAACCAATTGCTCATGAAAGCTCCAAATTGTATCAATGTAATGATCTGAAAAACATATCACGTTGAATCCAGGAGTGGCTTCTTGAAAACTGTCTAAAAATGCTGCATCCTCCTCCCCAATCCCCAGATATGAACCCCATCAATATCAATTCGTCATCGTTCTCAGGAACTGAACATTTCTCGCATTTCTGTGAGAAGAATTTTGCATAAAGACATCGGTATGAAAGCTTATAAAGATCAATTGGTCCAACGACTGAAGTCTCATGACGAAAAATCGTGTTTTCAGATGAAGCTCATTATCATGTCGGTGGCTATGTCAATAAGCAAAATTGCAGCATATGGGGTTCAGAGAACCCATACGTGACTATTGAGAAGCCAATGCATCCAAATTGGGTCATCATTCAAAATGAGCAAGAAACCGCCGTAACCGTCAACGGTTAGCGTTACCGTGAGAATGACATGGACGACATTTGTTGTCTATAAGACGGAGCCACATGTCACACAGCCAACGCAATAATCGACATTTTACGCACTGTTTTTGAAAATCGAAAATCAGACGAAAGGGTGATGGCAATTGGCCACTTCAGAGCTGTGATTGGAGCCTTTTGGATTATTTTCTGTGGGGAACCTTTAAGGAAAAATGTTACGCAAACCATACACAGACAATTGAAGCATTGGAACATGCAATCAAATTTGCCATTGAGGATTTTGGAGCCGGAACAATCGAATATGTACTGAATGATTGGGTTGATCGGATTAGGTACTGCCGAGCCAGTGGTGGTATTCATATGAATGATATGATAATGGCCCACCCTGTAGATGCAAAATAGTCTTCAGCCAGGATAATATTTCCTATAATGTTACTGGACTGCTACGTATAATCGACAGCCTCGATTCCAGATCATACGTAGCGAAATGAATTTATATACTGACCAGCACAACTCTTTTGCTGATACCATTTTACACTTTTTGTCCCACTTAAAAGTACGCGTCTACGTAGTTACAGGAATGTACACCAGAATTTGACGTTTATAGCTGTCACAATTTTGTCGGTACTATTTTTGACTTTTCGTCCCGATTCCACTTGAAAATACAAATTTCAAAAAAATCAAATTATTTTCATTATCTATACTGTTAGTGGAAATGGGTCGAACCTGTTAAGATTTAGATATAGCCACCATCCAAATTTCGCTGCTGATTTGACTTTTTCTGCACTAGAAACCGTATATTTTAACAGATTTTTTTTCAAATTTGGCTCAACATCTAGAAACATCTATAGTGAAATTGGGTCAAATCAGATCAGATGTATAAATATATAGCTTTTCCTGCTCTAGAAAACTCATATTTAAAAGAAATTTTAATTTTACATTGCACTATGGTCTCAAATCCATATTTTTTGGCAGAAATTCAAAAAAATTAAATTGGAAATTGTTTAATGTATATATACACATTTCTTAATGGTAACACTCCAAGCTATCAAGAAAATGTATTGGAGAAAACTAGTTGGCAACACTTCAAGCCTGAGTTTGCCGTTGAAACAAGTGGGATTAATTCGGGTCTAAAGCAGTTATACAAAATACTATACAAAATATTAAGGCGTAAAAAGAAAATAATGAAGTGACTATATTATTGAAACTGAAGGCCGGCGTAAGTAGTTGAAAATTACATTTAACATTTTGTGATTATTGTAGTCTTGTCAGTTTTCTTAAGCATAACCTACAAATGTCGCGGATCAAAAGTAATATGTAGGACTCAAAGTGTAAATGTGAAAGTGTTCGTCTGAGTGTGTAGTTTATGACGGTATTAATATATCGTCAACATTTTTCGGCAAGCTCCTACAATTGCCACTTTATTTTAGCACAATTTCGATTAGCCATAGTACACATATTTAATCATATCTCTGAATCAGATTCTCATTTTAAACCTTTAAATTTTTACCTTTAAAATGGTATATAAAGTCATTCTCTTTTCTGTACATATGTATACACTTTATATTATTTCCTGAAATAATTATTTAAATTGTAGAGTCAAGTAGAATATAAAATTTTGCTTTTGTAATAATGTTCAGAAAAACATTGTTCGTCAAAGTGAAATAAGTTTCATTATTTTAAGCTTTCATAAGCTGCTTTTGGTCACCCTGTACTAGTACAGGGTGATAATTACGTTGGTTATATATTGAGTTTATATGGGCGGTGGTAGTGGGCGTGGTCTGATCGGCCCAATTTTATTTTTATTTTTTAAGTATGTTATGTCTAGCAAATGTGCAAAATTACGAGATAGTATCATTATTTTTCGACTTTATGCCATAAAAAATGGATTTGGGACCAGTGGGTCTCATCGGTCCATGATGTAAGACTCATGCCAAAATCCTTACCAAATTGAATTGGCGTAAAAAGCGGAGGGTATCAAATAGTTCGTCCCGCCCGACTTACTTGTTAGTGGGCCAAACCATTAAAAGTAAAAAATTTCGAAAAATCCATGTATGTTGCTTTATCTTTTTTATCTTTACTTTTGTAAGAAACTTTCACGATATTAGCTGTCACACTAATGTTCGTATGGTACCCCCTTAATACTTCCCTTAACATGTACCAATTATGACCAGCTAAGTTTTAAAAAATTTACTTGTCAATAAATATATCTAATAAAAAACCAGTAAGGAAAGGCTAAAGTCGGGCGGGGCCGACAATATGATACACTCCACTTTCTATCAGAATGCAATTCAATTCGGAAAAAAGTGAAAACGGGAAGAATTTTTGTATGTTTCCTAATCATAGGCTAATATGTCCTGGTCCAATTTGTCAAATCGAAAAGAATATTTGTATCACGGCTATATCCAAACATGGAATGAAGTGACCCATTTCACAATAGGTTCTTCCAGTTCTCAATTTTAAGTAATTCGATGAAAATATGTGGTTTCTGGGGCGGAAAAATCAAGTCGGGAGCGAAATTTGTATAGGAGCTATATATGAATCTGAACCGATCTGACTCATTTTCATCCTGGGTGTTTCTCATGCAAATATAAGATATTTTGCCAAATTTGAAGAAAATCTGTTAAAATATGTGGTTTCTACAGCAGAAAAAGTCAAATCGGGAGTGAAATTCGTATGGGGGCTATATCTAAATCTGAACCGATCTGACCAATATTCACCATAGGTGTTTCTAGTTGAAATGTTAGATGTTTTGCCAAGTTTGAGTAAAATCTGTTGTAATATGTGGTATCTAGAGTGAAAAAGGTCAAATCGGGAGTGAAATTCGTATGGGGGCTATATTTAAATCTGAACCGATCTGGCTCATTTTCACCGCGGGTGTTTCTGGTTGAAATATAAGATGTTTTGCTAATTTTGAAGAACATCTGTTAAAACATGTGGTTTCTACGGCAGAAAAAGTCAAATCGGGAGTGAAATTCGTATGGGGGCTATATCTAAATCTGAACCGATCTGACCAATTTTCACCATAGGTGTTTCTAGTTGACACGTAAGATGTTTTGCCAAGTTTGAGGAAAATCTGTTTTAATATGTGGTATTTAGCGTGAAAAGAGTCAAATCGGGAGTGAAATTCGTATGGGGGCTATATCCAAATCTGAACCGATCTGGCTAATTTTCACCGTGGGTGTTTCTAGTTGAAATATAAGATGTTTTGCCAATTTTGAAGAACATCTGTTAAAACATGTGGTTTCTACAGCAGAAAAAGTCAAATCGGGAGTGAAATTCGTATGGGGGCTATATCTAAATCTGAACCGATCTGGCAAATTTTCACCGTGGGTGTTTCTAGTTGAAATATAAGATGTTTTGCCAATTTTGAAGAACATCTGTTAAAATATGTGGTTTTTACAGCAGAAAAAGTCAAATCGGGAGTGAAATTCGTATGGGGGCTATATGTAGAAATAATGGGCTCCTTATAATGGCTTAAAATAGTACTTATTGGTAACAACACATCCATGTTTTGCTACATATAGAGTTGTGTGTAGCTTTGTCATCCAGCAATTTCGATGCGACCGTCACTCGAAGATATTTTCGATTGATGAAGAAAATTTAGTTGCTTCTTGTCAATCGAAATGTACACATGTTACGCGGAATGCGAGTTATTTCTTTGTAGATTCATAAAGTTAACTGGTAGAACAATATTGGAATTTAAAAAAAATGTTTTATTTTATTGCTAAAATACTATCTAAACAACACAACAATAACAATTCTTCTTATTGTTCCGTACCTTTTGTTAAAACAAAAAAACTGTATTTTTTGTGTATACGTTCGCTTGTTGAGATGTGGTTGTTCATCATACAAATTTTGAAATATAATGAAGTTGCATTAACTTGAAGTTGCGAGAAATCTTTTGCTGAGTTTCTTCAAACCCCCAACCACAACACACAACAACGTCAACCAACATACTTACAAACCAGTAATTATATATTAACTTTTTGTAAGCGTGCGTGGAAGTACTTATTTCTCAACTTTTTGTAAGCGTGCGTGGAAGTACTTATTTTTTTACCATCCCTTTATAAAAATAATTAGAAACGGATCCGAAAAATAAGTAGTGAAGGTTTCTGGGTTTGTCTTATTCCCCACATTACTTGGTAATGAGAGTTTTTGCTGGGCAGTGCAATGTGTATACCGATTTTGACGATAGATAGTACCACTTTTATTCCTTTTGTATCGTTTCCTCTTAATAGCACAAATTTCAAAAAATCCATTTACGTCGCACATCTACAGAGGATCGCTCGCAGCAAAATCCACTATTCGAGCTGCAAAACTTTGGTTGGAACCATTTTTATACTTTTTGCCCATTCCCTGTTAAAAGCATGGATTTGAAAAAATTCGAAAAATCCATTTATGTTGGTCGTCTACGTAGTCACAGAAATGTGTACTGTGATTTACACGATTCCAGCTGAATCACTCTAGTTTTTACCATTTTCCCCCTTTTTTCCTATTTACCCTTTAAAAGTAGAAATTTAGAAAAATCCCTTCAATTTGCACTGCTACGCATTTGGATATTACTACAGAACCCATTTCTTTTGATTTGTAATTTTTTTCTACCCCTTTTTTCAAAAATATTGCTTTTGGTACATTAATGCTATTTTACGATCCTAGTCCCAGACGTTTGCTCAGAGGGAGGTACCATTTTTATCCCTTTTTAAACACATTTTACCCATTAACAACACGAACTTCGAAAAATCCCTTCTGTTTGGTAGTTTATCTTGTAAGTAAATGTACACACGGAATATCATGTACATTTTTTTACCATTTCCTCCCATTTCTTAAAAAAATACAAATTTCGAAATATGCCTTCATTTTGCTTCTTTGTCCATCAGGCATCACTTTGCGTCTCTGTATCTAGATGACCATCAAAATTTTTTAAATTGTTGTACGAGTCCTGGACATTTGACAATTAACACCTGGAAATTACATTCATCATAAGAAACACGTCCCTTCGATGATCGAATTTTACGCGACTTATAGTACGACCCTCTTATTGGGTATTGTGTGCATGTTGTCGTAGTTGTTGCTGTTGGCAACTTTAAAGGTAACATCAACGCCACCACCATGGTTGGCGGCAGCTACAACAACAACAACAAAAATCGTCGAACAACAATAAACTGCGTGAACCCCAAACACAGAGACCCAAACCGATATCCGAACCGAAAAATACCACCACCACCAACAAAAACAACAACCACAGCAAAGCCACCGAAATCATCGTAACAGAAAATCATCGTTTCTAGACGGTTTTTGTTGCTGTTGCCGTTGTTATTTGTTTGTTTTCATTTCAGCGTTTTTTACAGTTTGAAACACTCTGATTTTTCAGTTGAGTGACAAACGGGAAACCGCGTAGTTCAACAGCCAACGTGACGTGTTTCTTGTGCATACATATGTTCATAGGTACATTTTCAATTCCATTCGGATATTCGGAAAACGAAAAAAACAAAATTACGCGATTTATTTCCCCGAGGAAATTCCATTCAATCCATTCAAGTGCAATAAAACAAGAAATTTAATTGATGATGATGGTGATGGTTATGGCGGCGTCGGAAGCACCTCATCTTCGTACACCTTCGTGCAAGGAAATCAAATCGAAATTTCAAAACAACTAAAACCAAATCGAAAGTGTGAAAATTATTGTATGTAATTGAAAAAAATAAAATATTAAAAAGTTTCATTATCTATTTTTGATAATTATTTACAAACATAATGAATGATCAAATCTTATAATCATTGTTGTTTATGCTTCTTTTGCAACAATGAAAAAATATTATTAAATAAAATTAAACGACCATAAGGGCTTCTTTACAATCAGCTGATTTTTCCACTTCGTTGCTGTTACATTCAAACAAAGTAACGTGCACACCACCGCATACATACAGTGGTTACCATGAGACCACATACAACAGCCCATTGCAAAGCGAAATAAAGAATTTTAACACTGGAACCAGTAATCATAAATAAGTGAATTATAATCGTGCAAAGTCTTAATGTGTTTTCAAATCGAATGTTTCTACAGGAACCAACAAAAAATTTGCAGGTGCAAATTAATAATTGCAAACTGAGTCATCTACTCGTGCAGTTCAGAGGTGCACATTGAAAGTAAAACAAATAAACAGAGCGAGTTCGAACGGATCGAATCTTATATACCCTCCACCATCGTTACGTTGTCGATATAACTCTATGCAACAACAAACTAGAGCTGTAATACATCAGAATGGGACCCCATTTAGGTTATACCAAAGTATGGACATATGGGCATCTCCCAAACAAGTAAGGAAAGGCTAAAGACGGACGGACTTTATATCTCATTACAATTCAATTCGGTAAAAAAGTGAAGTCGGGAAGGATTTTTGCATCCTGTAAATGTATGTGTTTGACAAAAAATGTTAAATCGGAAAGGACATTTGTATGGGGGTATATTGAAACCTGGAACGATGTGACCCGCTTTCACCATGTATGTTTATTGGTGAAATATAATATGTAAAGTTTGGCCAAAATCGGTTAAAAAAGTCAAATCGGGAGCGACATTTGTATGTGGGCTATATCTAAATCTGTACCGATCATACCCACTTTCAGCATATGTGTTTCTAGTTAGATTATAAGATGTTGTGCCAAATTTAAAGAAAATCGGGTGCAAGATGTGGTTTCTAGAGCGGAGGGAGTGACATTTGTATGGGAGCTATATCTAAATCTGAACCGATCTTACCCAGTTTCAGCATAGGTGTTTCTAGTTCGATTATAAAATGTTGTGCCAAATTTAAAGAAAATCGGGTAGAATATGTGGTTCTAAAGCGGAAAATGTGACATCGGGAACGACATTTGTATGGGGGCTATATATAAATCTGAACCGATCTTACCCAATTTTTGTATACGTGTTTCTAGTTGGATTATAAGATGTTCTGCAAAATTTTAAGAAAATCGGGTACAATATGTCGTTTCTAGAGCGGAAAATGTCAAATCGGGAGCGACATTTGTATGGGGGCTATATCTAAATTTTAACCGATCTTACCCACTTTTTGCTTACGTGTTTCTAGTTGGATTATAAGATGTTGTGCAAATTTTAAAGAAAATCGGGTACAATATGTCGTTTCTAGAGCGGAAAATGTCAAATCGGGAGCGACATTTGTATGGGGGCTATATCTAAATCTGAACCGATTTCCTCCAAATTCAATACCGATGGTCCTTGGCCAGAAAAAAGAACTTTTGCCAAGTTTCATGATAATCGGACAACAATTGCGACTTGTAGAGTGCGAACAAGCTTAGATGGACAGCAGACGGCCGGACGGACGGAGAGACAGACATCGTTAAATCGACTCAGCTGGTTATTCTAAGCCGATCGGTATACTTAAAGGTAGGTCTAGCTCGATTATTTCTTGGTGTTACAAACATTTGGCGCGAAACTAACTTATAATACCCTAGACCACGAAGTGGTGTAGGGTATAATAAAAATTCTGTGTCTGAAATTGTATACCCTTACTCTAGAGAGTAAGAGTGTATTATTTATAATAAACAAGTAAGGAAAGGCTAAAGTCGGGCGGGGCCGACTATATAATACCCTACACCACTCCCTGCGTATGTACCTCACTTTGATTACTAAACCCAGGTATTTCATGGGAGCAATTTTATGTAGTTCATACAAATTATATAAATTATATTCATATAATTTATATGCTATAAATTCATCTTCAGTCAAATTTAACGAGTATGGTAAATAATATGGTAATTGATCTAATTGTCCGACAGACAAATACAAATTATACAGTAGTATACCAAAGTCATACAATTCTCATTGCAATTCAATTCGGTAAAAATTGAAATCGGGAAGGATTTTTGCATCCTGTAAATGTATGTGTTTGACAAAAAATTTTAAATCGGAAAGGACATTTGTATGGGGGTATATTGAAACCAGGAACGATGTGACGCGCTTTCACAATGTCTGTTTATTGGTGAAATATAATATGTAAAATTTGGCCAAAATCGGTTAAACATTCGGGAGCAACATTTGTATGAGGGCTATATCTAAATCTGAACCGATCTTACCCACTTTCAACATCGGTTTTTTAGTTGGATTATAAGATGTTGTGCCAATTTTAAAGAAAAACGGGTACAATATCTGGATTTTAGAGCGGAAAAAGTCAAATCGGGAGCGACATTTGTATGGGGGCTATATCTAAATCTGAACCGATCATACCCACTTTCAGCATAGGTGTTTCTAGTTCGATTATAAAATGTTGTGCCAATTTTAAAGAAAATCGGGTACAATATGTGGTTTCTAAAGCGGAAAAAGTGAATTCGGGAGCGACATTTGTATGGGGGTTATATCTAAATCTGAACCGATCTTACCCAATTTTTGCATACGTGTTTCTAGTTGGATTATAAGATGTTCTGCAAAATTTAAAGAAAACCGAGTACAATATGTCGTTTCTAGAGCGGAAAATGTCAAATCGGGAGCGACATTTGTATGGGGGCTATATCTAAATCTGAACCGATCTTACCCAATTTTTGCATACGTGTTTCTAGTTGGATTATAAGATGTTCTGCAAAATTTAAAGAAAACCGAGTACAATATGTCGTTTCTAGAGCGGAAAATGTCAAATCGGGAGCGACATTTGTATGGGGGTTATATCTAAATCTGAACCGATCCTACCCAATTTTTGCATACGTGTTTCTAGTTGGATTATAAGATGTTCTGCAAAATTTAAAGAAAACCGGGTACAATATGTCGTTTCTAGAACGGAAAATGTCAAATCGGGAGCGACATTTGTATGGGGGCTATATCTAAATCTGAACCGATCTTACCCAATTTTTGCATACGTGTTTCTAGTTGGATTATAAGATGTTGTGCCAATTTTAAAGAAAATCGGGTACAATATGTGGTTTCTAAAGCGGAAAAAGTGAAATAGGGAGCGACATTTGTATGGGGGCTATATCTAAATCTGAACCGATCTTATCCAATTTCGGCATAGGTGTGTCTAGTCAGATTATAAGATGTTGTATCAAATTTAAAGAAAATCGGGTACAATATGTGGTTTCTAGAGCGGAAAATGTCAAATCGGGACCGACATTTGTATGGGGGCTATATCTAAATCTGAACCGATTTCCTCCAAATTCAATACCAATGGTCCTTGGCCAGAAAAAATAACTTCCGCAAAGTTTCATGACAATCGGACAACAATTGCGACCTGTAGAGTGCGAACAAGCTTAGATGGACAGCAGACGGACGGACGGACGGACAGACGGACAGACGGACAGACGGACAGACGGACAGACGGACAGACGGACAGACAGACATCGTTAAATCGACTCAGCTGGCGATTCTAAGCCGATACGTATACTTAAAGGTGGGTCTAGCTCAATTATTTCTTGGTGTTACAAACATTTGGCGGAAAACTAACTTATAATACCCTAGACCACGAAGTGGTGTAGGGTATAAAAAGTGTAACGCATTGAAGGGGTGACTTAAGACCCTAAGTATGTTTGGATCAAGTTTGTTCAACGATTTTTAAGCTGTTTGATCCATGTCCGTCCGTACGTCTGTTTGGTTGGTGTACACGACAACTTTCGAAAGAAGTTACGGATTCTATTAAAACTATTTTCCCCAAACTTAGTTTAAGTTCTAAGATGGGCGAAATTGCCACCCCTTCTGGTAACTCCCACAAAAATAACCCATATTTCTATTTTAAGTTAAAACCAATGTAATTTAAACACTGATATTCGAAATCCGCTATTTGAAGTTTAATACATTTTTATAATCACATTAAACGTACAAAATTCGGATTTTGCCACACTCGTCTAGTACCTCCCACACAAATCACACTAATCTACATAAAATTAAATCTGCTATATATGCTCGGAATACTCTGAAATTTAACATTCGGCAATGTTTTTATAGACGTTGCATTAACTCGCAATATGGGCGATATTGCCACACCCTATCTGCTAACTCCCAAACAAATTTGATAAAATGTTGGATAAAATAAAATTGCTATAATTTCCATTCAGTTAATTTACTATATAGGGTAGGAAATTTACTTAAAAACATTTGCGGATCCCATAAAAAATTCTTACAATTGAGTAAATTCATACTTGTGTGGAAGAATATTTCCAATGTTGTAAGTAACAACAAGTAAAAAGGCGTTAAGTTTGGCCGGGCCGAATCTTATATACCCTCCATTTATTTTAGCTACAGCAATTTTATTGGTACCAGTTTCACTCATTTCGACTCATTTTACACCTTTTGATTGTAGCCAAATTTAATTTCATTTAGATCCTGATGCTACGAATATCGGAAGATCTCTTTATTATTCGCGTCCTGATGCTACGAATATCGGAAGATCTCTTTATTATTCGCGTCACCGCAGTCAGCGAAGTATACACACCGAATTTCATTATTATAGCTGCAGCCGTTTGGTTGGTACCATTTTTATCCCCATTCGCCCCATTTTCCGGCTAAAAGTACAAATTAAAAATAATCCTTTTTATTTCACATCTTTGCAGTCAGATGAAAGTACACTCCGAATTTCATGATTTCAACTTCAGCGGTTTGGTTGGTACCGTTTTTATCCATCTTTTCAAATTGTATCCCTTAAAAGTACGAATTCTGAAAAATCCTTCTATTTTACGTACATATCTATGCAAATAGAGGGATGCACCTTCCAAATTTCATGTTTCTAGCTGTTAACATATCATTTTATCCCTTTTTTGTCCCATTTCGCCCGCTAAAAAGTGTATTTACTTTTTGGTGCAGTTACGCTACAAGAGGAATGTACGCAACAAATGTCAAGTGCATATAAAGCTGAAATTAAAAAAAAAACTGGTTAAATATTCTAAATATTAGGGAGTACTTTCAGTCTTTGTTAGGGAAAACAGTTTCCCTCTGGACCTATTTCGTC
The DNA here is from genome assembly GCA_947397865.1 of Polietes domitor. NCBI lineage: Eukaryota > Metazoa > Arthropoda > Insecta > Diptera > Muscidae > Polietes > Polietes domitor. The sequence goes on from OX377620.1 coordinate 132,900,706, forward strand.
CACTTTCAATCCCAACCGATCACATTTAGGGAAAATTTGAACCTCATTTCGTTCGGCCGCTATCGTGCTTTCAACAGACAGACAGACGGATCGTCTTAGAATTTTACCACGACCCAGAATAATTTGTATGGCAAAAAATTCTATTTAGGAAATTTTAACTAAAAATGTTTAGTACAAATTTACTTGGTTTGAGTAAAAATGTACCTAGTTTTGGGAAAATTTTACTTAAATTTAGTAAAAAATTAATAGGTTAAAAGAAAAATTGACTTCGATTTAGGAAAATTTTATTTAGATTTAGTAAGAATGTACTAGGTTTTGTGGAAAAACTTACTGGAATTTTACTCAGTTTGAGTAAATATTTACTTGTTTTGAGGAAAATTAAACTAGAATCAAGTCCAAAGCATTTACTATTTTCAATGAAAAGTTTGAACTTGATATGAATAAATATTGTTTTAGCATTATACGAAGTTCAATTTTCCTAAATTTTAGTTCATTTTAACTCATTATATGGATAACTTTTTCTGAGTGTAGGTAACATTAAATACTTTATAACTTCTATAACCGGTGTGCCTGAAATCCACTATTACTTGATATTTGATCATGTCTTTTACAATTGTTTTATTAATATGGAAATTGGGACTAAGTGCCACAAACCTTCTAGTGGCTTACACACAAATCATCCGGCCCTAAGTACAATTTAAGTCCTTTTAACTTCCATTCATATGTTTTCTGTTAGTGAAGATATAAATATAAAGGATGGTGGCCGATGTTGATTTTGAATAAAATACAAATTATTTAGGAAATTATTGTCCTTTCTTTTTATTATGATAATATTGGTATGGTTCAATTATGTATGGAACAAAATATCGGCCAAATGGCCGCCGCGACCTCGGCGGCACACCTCCATCTGTTCAAATCTTCGATAACGCTGAGGCATAATTGAGGTTCTATGCCGTTAATGTGCCGAATTATCTCATTCTTTAGCTCTTGAATTGTTGCTGGCTTATCGTCGTACACCTTTTCTTTCAAATAACCCCAAAGAAAGAAGTCCAAAGGTGTCAAATCCCATGATCTTGGCGGCCAATTGACATCGCCACCACGTGAGATAACACGGCCATTGAATTTGTCGCACAAAAGAGCCATTGTTTCGTTAACTGTGTGGCAAGTGGCACCGTCCTGTTGAAACCACATATCGTCCACATCCATATCTTCCAATTCGGGCCATAAAAAGTTCGTTATCATCTCACGATAGCGAAGACCATTCACAGTAACTGCCTGACCGGCCTCATTTTGGAAAAAATACGGCCAGATGATGCCGCCATCGCATATGGAAATAATACTTCAAGTCAAATCCAAACGTAAATATAAGGCAGCAATCTCCAAGCTACAATCGTTTGGTTGGTAGTACTTCGATCCTATTTTAATTCCAAAAATAATAATTTTGAAAATGCATTATCTCTCACGTATATAGTGCGAGATAAACTAACTAACTTTTCATGTCTGCGTAGTCAGATCAATGTATACACCGAATTCTATGATTCTAGCTGAGGCTATTTGGTTGGAACCATTTTTATCCCCTTTTCCTCATTTAACTCCATTAAAAATCTCTTTATTTTACGTGCCTACGCAAGTAGGATGTACACACCGAATTTCATTATTCTATCTGTAGCCGTTTAGTTGCTACCATTTTCATCCCATTTATATCTCTTGAAAGTATGAATCTGGAAAAACCTTTTTAGTTTTCGTTTCTAGCATTTGATTGATACGATTTTTATCCCCTTTTTCCATTTACCCACTAAAAATACGAATTTCGAAAATTTTGCGTGTCTAGGCAATCAGAGAAATATATACAACGAATTTCATTATTCTAGGTGCTGCCGTTTGGTTGGTACCATTTTTATCCCTTTATTCCCATTTTACCCCTTATAAGTACGAATTTGGAAAAAAATACTTTTATATTAGGGGCTGTTTTACTTTAAGACTAAATAAAAAATTAAAATTTCACCCGAAATAAAAAATTCTTTTTTAAAATTGTCGTCAACAGCAATATAAATGTGTGTGTGTGAAAAAAATTTTGGACTTAGCCTGGATAATTATCCAGTGTAAGCAAATTTATGGTTATCGAGGATGAGTCCAAAAAAGGCAAAACAAAATATTTTTTTTTTCAACATATGTTTTGATACAAATATTTATATTGTAAAGGGTGATTTTTTAAAAGCTATAGGAAAGTTTAAAAAAAACCTAAAATTCAGAAAAATTCATGAAATCTTTATTTGAATCGATAGTATGGTCCGTATAATTTAATGTTTGAAGATTATTTCATGCAAATGTTGACCTTGACTGCGCCTCAAATGGTCCATCCGCTTAGTCCAATTTTGGCATACTCTTTCCAATATCTGACGAATAAATGATTCAATGTTGTCTTGCAATGTGTCAATTGAAGCGGGCTTGTCTGTATAGACATGAGCTTTAATATAGCCCCACAAAAAAACAGTCTAAAGGCGTTAAATCGCACGATCTAGGCGGCCAATTGACCGGTCCCGAACGTGAAATGAAATGTTCACCGAACTCGCCTCTCAATAAGTCCATTGTTGCGCGTGCTGTGTGGCATGTGGCACCGTCTTGTTGAAACCACATGTCATGCAAGTCAAGCTCTTTCATTTTGGGCAAAAAAAGTTGGATATCATCTCACGGTAGCGCTCACCATTCACAGTTACGTTACGATTCGCATCATCTTTGAAGAAATACGGTCCAATGATGCCACCAGCCCATAAATCGCACCAAACTGTGACCTTTTCTGGATGCGTTGGTAGCTCTTGCAATGCTTCTGGCTGATATTCACTCCAAAATCGACAATTCTGCCTATTTACGTACCCATTGAGCCAAAAATGATCTTCGTCGCTGAACACAATTTTTCGGTAAAAAAAGTGGATCTTCGGCTTTCTTGAACTTTCTTAACAGAGCACGCATTTTGATAATAAAATTCAATAATTTGCTAGCGTTGTTCGTTTGTAAGACGATTCATGGTTAAATTATCGACCAAACTGAAGATGTTTGACAGTGAAACAAAACACGAAACGTGCGTCTGCTGTTTAAAGCAGTGTTGCCAAAAAGATAATAGCTAAAAAATCGCCCTTTAGTTGGCGATGTGAAAAAATAATTTTTTATTTTGAGCAAAATATAATTATTTTACGTTTTTGTTATCGTACTTTATTATACTGATTTAAAGAAAAACAGCCCTATTATGTATCTAATCAATTAGATGAATGTACACACCGAACCGATAATAACCGATAATAAAAATTTTAATTTCACTTTCAAATATGTGTGTTTTATTTTATCCAGCAAATATTTAAAAAATGAATCAATTGCAATGGACAATTGACCAAAGATTTTGTGCAATTTGAAATGACGTAGGACAACACCTGCGAGACGAAGTTCTCCGGGTCCACTATAATGAATAATACTTACATTCTCTTAATTGCATATACTTTGTACCATTTAATAGTTCATATACTAATCACATTTTTATTTTGTTTTTTTTTTTTTCAAAATAAATGTGAATTAACTGCACCGATAAATAAATAAAGTTTGAAGGCAAAACAACGTTTACCAGGTCAGCTAGTTACACTATAAAAACATGTTGTAAACCTTGCCCTAATTGATATTTTTAATTTGTTGCTAAATACAAAATCGAAGGAATTAACTTAGGCTAAACCCAATACAAATCTAACTATACATTGCATCAAGGTGCGCTTAACATCCCCAACATAACAGAAATATATATGTTTTTAACAAATCAAGGTTTTTGTCTTCTTTGTTTTGGCCTAACCTTCGTTAATTACCAATTTGCTGAAGGTCGCCAATGGAAGATTCAAACAAATCCAATGGCTATGAAGAACAATTCACAACCGACCTGGACTTCCAGGTACACAAGCACTAGTATTTTTTTCGTTTCTGTCAGTCATTGGTTACCCTTTTCCCTGGTATTCTCATGTTGCAGTCATGTCTGGCGAACAAAAGGAAATCCAACAGTTCTCGCTTTTATAGCTATCGATTAGTTAAATGCCATTCATTACAAATAAGTATCAACAACAGTCACGGAAAGCCATGCCACCTATAAAAACGTAAGGTTTCGTCGCGCTCTTTGATTTTACAATTTAAGCTGAGTGTTACGAAATTTACAAAGTAGAATGGGCACAAAGCCTCATACATATCAGGAGACCACCATAACTTAAAATTTCCTTTGAAATTTGAATACACGAATTTGCAGTAGTATGGAAATATCACAATTTCCATAAAGAAATAATAATATAATATGGCTATTTTTCTTTAAGACTGGATAAATAAGCAGCGATAAAAAAATCGGAATAAAATATTAAAAATACACTCAAAATAAAAAAATATTTTATAAAATTGTCGCCAAAAGCAAAATCAATGTGTGTGTGAAAACAAATTTTGATAAAATAATTTTGTGTTAATAATTTTTGACTTAGCCTGGATAATTATCCAGTGTAAGTCAAAATGATGGATATCGAGGCTAAGTAAAATAAAGTCGACACAAAATATTTTTTTGAAAATTTCCTTTGATACATATATTTATATTGTATTTGGCGACAGTGTGAAAAAATAATTTTTTATTTTGAGCAAAAAATTAAATTTGTATTAACTTTTTTGTTATCGCAGCTTGTTATTCCGGCTTAAAGAAAAACAGCCCTAATACTCGCTCTATATGATTTTGAACTATATAAAGAGTGATTTTTTTGAGGTTAGGATTTTCATGCATTAGTATTTGACAGATCACGTGGGATTTCAGACATGGTGTCAAAGAGAAAGATGCTCAGTATGCTTTGACATTTCATCATGAATAGACTTACTAACGAGCAACGCTTGCAAATCATTGAATTTTATTATCAAAATGCGTGCTCTGTTAAGAAAGTTCATCGCACGCTTCCATTTTATGGTCAGTTTAATCGACCCACTGAAGCGGCTATTCGGGCTATTGTGACTAAATTTCGCACCAAATTTACATTGTTGGACATTAAACCACCAAGACGCTTACGTAGAGTACGAACTGAAGAAAATATCGCAGCTGTATCGGCCAATGTTAATGATGACCATCAATTATCGATTCGTCGCCGTTCGCAGCAATTGGGCCTCTGTTACTCAAAAACGTGGAAATGCCAAAATTGGACTAAGCGGATGGACCACTTGAGGCGCAGCCGCGGTCAACATTTAAATGAAATTATCTTCAAAAAGTAAATGTCATGGACCAATCTAACGTTTCAAATAAAGAACCGATGAGATATTGCAAATTTTATGCGTTTTTAAAAAAAAAAAAAGTTATCAAGCTCTTAAAAAATCACCCTTTACAATGCTATAACGCATGTTGATAAAAACTTGCGTCTTCAGAAAACCAACAGGCGGAGGGACATGGATAAAAGTTTGAGAAAACAAGTAAGGAAAGGCTAAAGTCGGGCCGAGCCGACTATATGATACCCTACTCCAATCCATAGACGCATGTGTTTTACAGTAAATTGATGAATATGTTTGCACCACGTTACTCCTACATGTCTCATTATAGCTACGCCTAGGCAAAAATGTAAAATCATGTTCAACAAGATTGACAGTATTAAGTAGAATCGTATACAAACAAATCGGTTGATCAATTTCTGATTTCCCATTTCCACAGTAGGTATTCTTATTTGAAATATAACATAATCTGGAAAATTTTATAAAAACCGATATATATTTTGGGGTTTAGAGCGATAATAGTGAAAACTGGGGGCACGATTGTATGGCGCCTAAACCAAAAATGGACCCATATAGTTGACTTTCATAGTATGTGTTTCTATTTGAAAAATAACATGATGTGGGAAATTTGGTCAAGATCCGATGTTAAATGTGCATTTTAGAGCAGTAATAGGGTAAATTGGAGGAATATTTGGAGAATTTATTGAGGCTATATCTAAATCTGAACCGATTTCCTCCAAATTCAGTAGCGATCGTCCTTGGCACAAAAAAAATACTTCTGGCAAATTTCATGGCAATCGGAAAACAATCGTGCGATCTGTATCGTGCGAACAAGCTTTAGATGAAGAGCAGACGGACGGACGGACAGACAGACATCGTTAAATCGACTCAGTTGCTGATTCTAAGCCGATCGGTATACTTAGAAGTGGGTCTTGCTCGATTATTTCTTGGTGTTACAAACATTTGGCACAAAACTAACCCTACCCTACACCACTTCGTGGTGATTTTAAGGTGAATTTAATTGATATTCAAGTATACAAACATTAAAACAACGTCAGTGAATACTCCTGAATGAGTTGCAGTTGGGGTTTGCATCCCTGGATTTCCCGAGCGAAAAATCCCGGGAATTTTCTGTTTCCCGTATCCAGGGATTTTGAATAGATTTATTCTTGCCTATTCACGACACAGGTCGCAATTGTAGCCAGAACCAAATGAAACTTTGCACAACGAAGTTTTTCGGGACAAGGACGAACGCTATTTAATTTCGGTATTTAAAATCGGTTCAGATTTAGATATAGCCCCAATATGAATATCACTCCCGATTTGACTCTTTTCACTCTAGACACCACATATTTTAACAGATTTTCTTCAAAATTGGCAAAATATCTTATATTTCAATTAGAAACACCAATGGTAGAAATGTGTTAGATCGGTTCAGATTTATATATAGCTCCAATACAAATTTCGCGCCCGATTTGACTTTTTCTGTTCTAGATACCACATATTTTAACAGATCCTCTTCAAATTAGGCGAAATATCTTATATCTGTAATATAAACAACCATGGTGCAAATGGGTCAAATCGGTTCAGATTTATATATAGCTCCCACATAAATTCCACACCCGATTTCACTTTTTCCACTCTATAAACCACATATTTTAACAGATCTTCCTCAAATCTATCAAAATATCTTATATTTCAACTAGAAACATCCATGGTGAAACTGAGTCAGATCGGTTGAGATTTACATATAACACCCAGACAAATTTCGCTCCCGGACTTTCTCTGCCCCAGAAACCACGAATTTTAACCGAATTTCTTCAAAGTGACCATACATAACACGTTATATTTGAGCTTGAATAACTTATTGTGAAAGTTAGTCACTTTATTCCATGTTTGGATATAGCCCCGATGCAAATATTCTTTTCGATTTGACAAATTGGACCAGGTAATATTAGCCTATGATTAGGAAACATACACAAATTCTTCCCGTTTTCACTTTTTTGCGAATTGAATTGTATTCGGATAGAAGGTGGAGTGTATCATATAGTAGTGAATTTCATAATTCTAGTTACAGCCGTTAAATATATCTTTATTTTTCGTTTAACACCGAATTTCACTATTCTAACTGCAACAGTTTGTTTGGTACCATTTTAATCTCCCTTCGCCCCATTTTCAGCCTAAAATTAGAAATTTCGAAAAATTCATTTGTTTTTCGCGTCTACACTTGACTTCAACTTTAGCGGTTTGGTTAGTACCATTTTTATCTCTCTTTTCCAATTGTATCCCAAAAAGTAGAAATTTCAAATTTCATGTTTCTATCTCTTATCGTATCAGTGGTACCATTTTTAACCCTTTTTGTTTGATTTTGTACTTAATTTCTGGCATTTTCACGCTACAAGAGGTATGTATGCAACAATCTTCAAGTGCATATAAAGCAGAAATTTTCAAAAAAAAAAAAATGCTTAAATAATCTAAATATAGGGGGGTATTTTCAGTTCTTGTTTGGTGTTACAAACGGAATGACAAAGTGATTGTACCCTCATCCTAAGGTGAAGGGTATAAAAACAGTCCTAGTTTTCAGGTGTTTTGGATGCAATGCATTCGAATTTCAGCTATTTCGATAAAGTTATTTCATCTTACGAAGGAAATTTTGGTTTACTTAGGGCCTTTCAATCCCAACCGATCTACAACTATTAGACGTATTCTGGAAAAGTTTTGACTTCCTTGCTCCTTTTGTTTTAGATGCAAGCGTGCTTTCAGCAGACAGACGGACATGGCTCGATCGACTTAGAATTTTATGACGATCAACAATATATACACTTCATAGGGTCTCAGGTCGATATTTCAAGGTTTTATAAACGGAATGGCAAACTTAGTATACCCCCATCCTATGGTGGATATTATAAAAATGCATCTAAATATTATCGGTACACCTCTCGTTGTTATTAGTCTCTGGGGCCACTACAAACCACCGAGTGCACAGACAATAAGAAATGAATGAAAATGATATAAGAAAATTGTTTAATATTGTTGTTGTTGGAAAACCGATGGCAAGAAAAACGTTGCAAATGCAATATTCCGATGATTCGCGTGTGAGTTACGAACAAAAAAAACGAAACAAAACAATTTCCATGGCCAAAAGTAAACAGAAGGTCTTGAGCAGAAACAACGTCAACACTGAAGAGTCGCAGATATCTGAAATCCTTTAAAACTGTCTGTGGCATTGGGTAATTTGTGAACATTAAACACATTCGATGGGGTTGAACTACTGTCGAATAAGTAGAGCATAAACAAATTATTTCGTTTTCATTTATTTTTGTGTTAATAATACGTACACCTCAATTAAAGAATTTCACATCAAAGTGAGTTGCTGGTGGTGGTGATGATGGTGGTGGTGGTGATGATGGTGGTGGTGGTGGGTGAAGACCAGAAGAGCATGAAACCGAAACCCCAACAAATGATTAAGAAATAATTTCGACGAAATTTCGTTGGTGATAACAACGTTGATTAAGTGTTGCAAAAATGTGGAGTCGTTGGTGGTAAACAACACTGGTACACCCAAATTTCTGTGCTTAAGTTATATTGCATTCGTTGAAAGAGCTTCAAATATCTCTGTGTATCTGATCAGTTGTGGGCTCCTATAGACAAAAAATAAAATTGAATGTTGATCTAATTAAGTTTTTCAAAAAAAAAAAAAATCAACAAAGTAACAAAGACCAATGACAATCATTTTTATATTACCTCTATCATAGGATAGCGTTATACTATGTTTACTATTTCATTTGTAAAATATGAAAGTATATACATTAGGATGGGTCACGAATTTTTTTTATTAAAATTAAAAAAATCAACAAAGTAACAAAGGCAAATTATAATGCTTTTTATGTCACCACTACCCACTATGATCCCAAATCCATTTTTTTGGCAGAAATTCAAAAAAATTAAAATTGGAAAGTGGTTAATGTGTATATATTGAAAATATACTGGAGAAAATTAGGTGACAACACCACAAGCCTGAATGGTACTTTAACTTTGCGGTTCAAAAAAGTGGGATTAATTTTGAAATAATGCAGTTTTACAAATTAATTAAAATCAAGGCTTAAAAATAAAATAGAAAAGTGACTATATTATGAAAATTGACGGCAAGAGTTAGTAGTTGAAAAATTATATTTAACATTTTATGATTATTGTGGTCTTGTAAGTATTCATAGGTATTGTAATTTTGTAATTTGTACAGAACATAATCTATGTCGTGGACCAAAAGTTATATGTATGACTCAACTTGACTCAAAGTGTAAATGTGAAAGTGTTCGTCTGAGGTTGTAGTTTATGGTGGAATTAATATCTCGTCAGCATTTTTTGGCAAACTCCAAAAATTTTCATTATACCCTACACCACCTCGTGGTCTAGGGTATTATAAGTTAGTTTCGCGCCAAATGTTTGTAACACCAAGAAATAATCGAGCTAGACCCACTTTTAAGTATACCGATCGGCTTAGAATCATCAGCTGAGTCGATTTAACGATGTCTGTCTGTCCGTCTGTCCGTCTGCTGTCCATCTAAGCTTGTTCGCACTCTACAGGTCGCAATTGTTGTACGATTGTCATGAAACTTGGCAGAAGTTATTTTTTCTGGCCAAGGACCATCGGTATTGAATTTGGAGGAAATCGGTTCAGATTCAGATATAGCCCCATACAAATGTCGCTCCCGATTTGACATTTTCCGCTCTAGAAACGTCATATTGTACCCGATTTTCTTTAAATTTTGCAGAACATCTTATAATCCAACTAGAAACACGTATACAAAAATTGGGTAAGATCGGTTCAGATTTAGATATAGCCTCCATACAAATGTCGCTCCCGATTTGACATTTTCCGCTCTAGAAACGACATATTGTACCCGATTTTCTTTAAATTTTGCAGAACATCTTATAATCCAACTAGAAACACGTATACAAAAATTGGGAAAGATCAGTTCAGATTAAGATATAGCCCTCATACAAATGTTGCTCCCGAATGTTTAACCGATTTTGGCCAAACTTTACATATTATATTTCACCAAGAAACAGACATTGTGAAAGCGGGTCAAATCTTCCAGGTTTCAATATACCCCCATACAAATGTCCTTTCCGATTTAACATTTTTTGTCAAACACATACATTTACAGGATGCAAAAATCCTTCCCGATTTCAATTTTTTACCGAATTGAATTGCAATGATAATTGTTTGGGTGATGCCCATATGTCCATACTTTGGTATGACTTTTGTTAACTACTGTATAATTTGTATTTGTCTGTCAGACAATTGGATCAATTACCATATTATTTACCATATTCGTTAAATTTGACTAAAAATGAATTTATAGCATATAAATTATATGAATATAATTTATATAATTTGTATGAACTACATAAAATTGCTCCCATGAAATACCTGGGTTTAGTAATCAAAGCGAGGTACATACGCAGGGAGTGGTGTAGGGTATTATATAGTCGGCCCCGCCCTACTTTAGCCTTTCCTTACTTGTTTTATTTTAGCACAGTTTTTGATTAGCCATAGACATATATATGATTATATCTCTGAATTAGTTTTGTGTACGAGACCCATCAATATCTTATTTAATAGGTATTGAAAGTACCTTTAAAATGGTATACAACATCATTCACCTTTTTGTACACATCTATACATTTTACTTTATTTCTTGAAATAATTATTTAAATTGCAGTTTAAAGTATACTATTGGTATGCTATATTTTGCTTTTTAATAATGTTTAGAAAAACACATTTCGTCCAAATAAACAAATCTTCATTCTTTTAAGCTTTCATAAAATTTTGTTTTTGGTCACCCTGTACCAACACAGGGTGATAATTATGTTAGTTATGTATTGAGTTTATATGGGAGGTGGTAGTGGGCGTGGTCCGATCGGCCCAATTTTATTTTTATTTTTTGCGTATGATATGTCTAGCAAATGTGCAAAATTACAAGACTGTAAGTTTATTTTTCGACTTTATGCCATAAAAAATGGATTTGGGACCAGTGAGGAGTGTATCATTCTCTACTCAGTTTCGAACAAAAAAATACACCTATAGATCCCTTTACTCTTCGATCTCATGTTTCTAGATGCAGTCAACCGTTTTTATCACTTTTTGTTCCTCTTTCCGAAAAACACATTTTGAAAAATCACTGTAGGTAACATGTGTTCTCGCTTCTGCCCTAAAAGTAAGCATTTTTATTAAAAATAAATTTATGATGAACATCACGGTTGGCACTTTATTTGGTACGACGTTTATCCCTTTTCGTCCTGCATTTTGAATGATCTAATTATGTTGTGCCTATACATGCTCAGCTATACATTATACATTTCATCTAAAATAATTTGGTTGGTATCCCTCCTTAAAAGTAAACATTTTGAAAAATTTATATACCTATACGTGTTCATAGGGGTATATACACTGAATTTTTAACGGTACAAAAAGAGGTAAAAATGGTAACAACCAAATGATTACAAGTAGAATCTTTAATTGCGGTGTGCAAATATCTCTGACCACGTACAAACGCAATATATATGATTTCTTTTTCGAAGCGTTGCCAAAAGGGATCAAAATGGTACCAATTAAAGTATTACAGCTAGATTCGTGAAATTTGATATGTAAAATCATCTGAACCTGTAGAAGAGCACTAAAAGTGGACTTAATGAAATCTGTACGTTTAAGGGGTGCGCGGAACAAAAAGGGACATGGAATGACTCATATGCTTTTAGGGGAAGCGAAAACACATGTTACCTATAGTGATTTTTTAAAAAGGTTACTTTTTGGGATAAAGGTGGAAAAAGTTATAGTGATCAGCTGCATCTACAAACATGAGATCGAGGATATAAAACTGGGTAGAAAATGACCAAAACCAAAAGAAAACAAGTAAGTAAACTTCAGCTAAACCAACTTATATATACCCTCACTCTCAGAGAACGGATATATATAAGGAACGGATATATAAACGGATGTTATAAGGAATTAAACTTTACATGGGCAGAATAATTAGTGTCGAAGGTTCTAGGAGGTTAGTGTCCACATTTATACGACAATTGTATGCACCAGCATAGAAGCTATGAAGGATAGAATAGAGACAATTGTGTTGGAGGTAAAAAAGGGCGTGGCTACAGCATAAATATATTTTTGGGTTTAAAGTGATTACAAAAACATTTTTAAATATCAAATTGCAAATGATTTTGACTACCCGTATTGATGTTAAATCGGTTTTATTGTAACCAAAGTTTATGGTGTGGCAATTTCGCCCATATTCCATGCGGATGTAATCAATAAAAAAGCATTGCTAAATATCAAATTTCACAGTATTCCGATCATCAGTATAGAAGTTATAGCAGCGTTAATTTTACGTAGTTTTGCGTGATTTGAGTGGGAGGTACTGGAAGGGGCGTGGCAAAACCCGACATATTTAGTACACTTAAAGTGATTATCAAATACCAAAATATAGCTGATTCCGATTATCAGTGTGGAAGTTATATGCCACGATTTCTTAACTCCTTTCGAGAGTTATCGTGTACACCAGCCAGACGGACGGACGGACATGGCTCGAACACCTTAAAAGGTCGTGAAACGGATTTGGCCCAAACATACTTAGGATCTTAAGTCACTCCTTCCATGCGTTACACTTTTTTTCTGTCCCAAATGATATATACCCTCCTACTCTGTAGAGTGAGGGTATAATTAAATAAATACTATCCAAAAACAGAGACGGAGAAAACTAATAACAAATAACTGGCTTTTTCGCGTGCGAAGCAGCGAGTATTACTAGTCTTTCATATTTTATTTTTGAAATGGAAAAATGGCTATACATTTTTTGAGTTTAAAAAATACACTTCAATGAATTTATTTCAAATTAAAATTTTATGGTATATTTCGATTTGGGTAATTTCATTGGGTGTCTCTTATTCGAAAAAAGGTCTCATTTTATTATGTTAGGGCGTCATTAATGGGTCTACATCAAGACTATCAATTTGAATTGTTAAAAAAAGTAAAACAGTTCGGCTGGACCAAAACTTCTATTGCATTCACCATGTAGTACATTTCACAGTATTAACGGCCGATTAGACACTGTCGACTTCACGAAGAAGTGTAGTAAATTTTTAAACGTGAACAATTTCACACACTTTCCTTCAGTTTCTATTGACACCAATATCAAATTCATGAGTTTTGCAACATCGATCCACCCCAATATGTAGTAACTATAATCACATTCAGACTCAAGAACCTTGACGAGTTGGGCATTTTGTGCCCAATTATTTGTTTAGCAACTTAACTCAACATTTTCATAACACCCTCATGTCATGCCAGTGCTTAATGTGCTATCCACTAACACAAACTTGGCGTTATCAATCATCTTAAGTATAGCCCGTGAAATTATAAAGAAATAAAACAAATTGTGTGTTAAATGTGGTAGAATGAAGGAATATGAAAAATTGACACCAACGAAATTCTCGCCGGGCGCAAGACTCTTTAGTTACCTACGAATGTGGCTACCAGTCCGTTGCCATCGGCGATTCAAACGCGACCATTCCAACAATGATGACGCGCTGTTCCGACGATAACAAATTAATACCGAAATATTACTATTACTACTACTACTACCGCTACCGCAACTGCCACCAAGACAGCTAATAACAATGCTAATGACAATAAAATAAACAAAAATAAATTAACTATTGACACAAAAAACAATGGTAAAACCGCATCGGCTAGAACAGGGCTCCACAAATGTAACTGTCTACTGACTACTGATGCGCTACGAGTATAGCAAGGCGTACTTATACAGGTGATAGCAACAACAAAATACAAGTAATTTTTTTAATGGTGAGCCATACTGTCAAAGCAAAATATATCAGATTTGACAGTCTCGGTTACTTTTGAATGAAAAAAATTACAGTCAGCTGGGCTCCTGCTATCACTTTTATAAATACGCCTTGGAGTATAGGAAAATGGAAATGAAGGTATATTCTTTGGTATTTGGTTTGCGAAAATAGTTTCATTGGATCTCTAACTAGTTAACATATTTTCCAACGTCTATTTATTTATTTATTTTGAACGATCTGCCTTCAGACATTTCAACGATTATTCAGGATAAACCCTGAACTTTTTCTGAAGCACCAGGGTCTGAAATTTATATGATTATTTCTGTGTATACCCAAGTGTTTTTTGATCCATTCGCCCTTGAAAACTATATTTTTCTTTTTTGAACAATTTTTTTTCGCTGATCATAAAGCTTATACTGTGTAAAGTATATTGTGCTGAAGGGGGAGGTTCTGTTGCGTCGTTTCAATAGAAAAAAAACTCATGGGATCTCACACGAATCGAAAGTTATAAAAGAAACCCTAGGACTATATTTTCCACATAAATATAATTTTTCAAATATTATTTTAAAAATTCCACAGTTATGATATTTCATATTCAATTCATTCATGTACACCCTCACTGTACAGAGTAGTAGGGTATATATCATTTGGGACAGAAAAAAGTGTAACGCATTAAAGAAGAGGCTTAAGATCCGTTTGGAATAAATTCGTTTCACGACTTCTAAAGCTGTTTGGATCATGTCCGTCCGGCTGTCTGGCTGGTGTACACGATAACTTTCGAAAGGAGTTAAGGAATCAATCCATACAAATGGCCCATATTCCTATGTTAATTAAAACCAGTGTAACTTCCACACAGATATTCGGAGTCAGGCATATTTATACCATCCACTACCCTCCGGTCGACTCTTTTTGAGTCGATTTAGCAATGTCTTTCCAGCCGTCTGCCCATCTATTCTTGTAATCAAAGTATTTCAACTAGAAACATCTATGGTAAAAATGGACCAGATCACACAAATTTCGCTCCCGATTTTACTTTTTCTGTTCTAGACACCACATATTTTAACAGATCTTCTTCAAATTTGGCAAAATATCTTATATTTCAACTAGAAAGACCTACGATGGCAATGGGTGAAATCGATTCAGATTTACATTTATATAGCTTCCATACAAATTTCGCTCCCGACTTGATTTTTCCGTCCTCCGTATATAGTTTCACTGATTTTTTTTGTCAAATTTTGCATAACACTTTAAATAGAAGTGCATATGGTGAAAGTGGGTCACTTCGTTCCATATTTGGTTATAGCTCCGATAAAATATTCTTCTCGAGCGCCCCGGTAGTCGAGTTGGTAGCGTGCTCGGGTATCAGCGTGGGGATCGTGGGTTCGATTCCCACCAGAGGCTCTGGTCTTTCGCTGCAATAACTAGCTACAATGGTCTTAGTCACCCCGGCTCAACCCCTGCACCCAAAATTAAAATATAAATTTACTTTGTATTGTAATTCATAATAAATAAATAGAAATAAAAAACAAGTAAGGAAAGGCTAAAGTCGGGCGGGGCCGACTATATAATACCCTACACCACTCCCTACGTATGTACCTCGCTTTGATTACTAAACATAGGTATTACATGGGAGCAATTTTATGTAGTTCATACAAATTATATAAATTATATGAATATAATGTATATCCTATAAATTCATCTTTAGTCAAATTTAACGAATATGGTAAATAATATGGTAATTGATCCAATTGTCCGACAGACAAATACAAATTATACAGTAGTATACCAAAGTCATACATATGGGCATCACCCAAACAATTCTCATTGCAATTCAATTCGGTAAAAAATTGAAAACGGGAAGGATTTTTGCATCCTGTAAATGTATGTGTTTGACAAAAAATGTTAAATCGGAAAGGACATTCGTATGGGGGTATATTGAAACCAGGAACGATGTGACGCGCTTTCACCATGTCTGTTTATTGGTGAAATATAATATGTAAAATTTGGCCAAAATCGGTTAAACATTCGGGAGCAACATTTGTATGAGGGCTATATCTAAATCTGAACCGATCTTACCCACTTTCACCATTGGTTTTTTATTTGGATTATAAGATGTTGTGCCAATTTTAAAGAAAATCGGGTACAATATGTGGTTTCTAAAGCGGAAAAAGTGAATTCGGGAGCGACATTTGTATGGGGGCTATATCTAAATCTGAACCGATCTTACCCAATTTTTGTATACGTGTTTCTAGTTCGATTATAAGATGTTCTGCAAAATTTAAAGAAAATCGGGTACAATATGTCGTTTCTAGAGCGGAAAAGGTCAAATCGGGAGCGACATTTGTATGGGGGCTATATCTAAATCTGAACCGATCTTACCCAATTTTTGCATACGTATTTCTAGTTGCATTATAAGATGTTCTGCCAAATTTAAAGAAAATCGGGTACAATATGTCGTTTCTAGAGCAGAAAATGTCAATTCGGGAGCGACATTTGTATGGGGGCTATATATAAATTTGAACCGATCTTACCCAATTTTTGCATAGGTGTTTCTAGTTGGATTATAAGATGTTGTGCCAATTTTAAAGAAAATCGGGTACAATATGTGATTTCTAAAGCGGAAAAAGTGAAATAGGGAGCGACATTTGTATGGGGGCTACATCTAAATCTGAACCGATCTTACCCAATTTCGGCATAGGTGTTTCTAGTTGGATTATAAGATGTTGTACCAAATTTAAAGAAAATCGGGTACAATATGTCGTTTCTAAAGCGGAAAAAGTGAATTCGGGAGCGACATTTGTATGAGGGCTATATCTAAATCTGAACCGATCTTACCCAATTTTTGCATACGTGTTTCTAGTTCGATTATAAGATGTTCTGCAAAATTTAAAGAAAATCCGGTACAGTATGTCGTTTCTAGAGCGGAAAATGTCAAATCGGGAGCGACATTTGTATGGGGGCTATATCTAAATCTGAACCGATCTTACCCAATTTCGGCATAGGTGTTTCTAGTTGGATTATAAGATGTTGTACCAAATTTAAAGAAAATCGGGTACAATATGTCGCTTCTAAAGCGGAAAAAGTGAATTCGGGAGCGACATTTGTATGGGGGCTATATCTAAATCTGAACCGATCTTACCCAATTTTTGCATACGTGTTTCTAGTTCGATTATAAGATGTTCTGCAAAATTTAAAGAAAATCCGGTACAGTATGTCGTTTCTAGAGCGGAAAATGTCAAATCGGGAGCGACATTTGTATGGGGGCTATATCTAAATCTGAACCGATCTTACCCAATTTCGGCATAGGTGTTTCTAGTTGGATTATAAGATGCTGTACCAAATTTAAAGAAAATCGGGTACAATATGTGGTTTCTAGAGCGGAAAATGTCAAATCGGGACCGACATTTGTATTGGGGCTATATCTAAATCTGAACCGATTTCCTCCAAATTCAATACCAATGGTCCTTGGCGAGACAAAATAACTTCTGCCAAGTTTCATGACAATCGGACAACAATTGCGACCTGTAGAGTGCGAACAAGCTTAGATGGACAGCAGACGGACAGACGGACAGACGGACGGACGGACAGACAGACATCGTTAAATCGACTCAGCTGGCGATTCTAAGCCGATCCGTATACTTAAAGGTGGGTCTAGCTCAATTATTTCTTGGTGTTACAAACATTTGGTGGAAAACTAACTTATAATACCCTAGACCACGAAGTGGTGTAGGGTATAAAAAATATTCTTCTCAATTTGACAAAGTGGGTCAGGTCACATCGGTCTATGATTGGGACACATAAAAAATCCTTCCCAATTGCACTTTTTACCGAAGTGAATTGTACT
This sequence comes from Polietes domitor, assembly GCA_947397865.1. Lineage (NCBI taxonomy): Eukaryota > Metazoa > Arthropoda > Insecta > Diptera > Muscidae > Polietes > Polietes domitor. Next base: position 132,918,671 of record OX377620.1, read on the forward strand.
CGGGTGAAGGGTATCATATAGTCCGTCCGCCCGACTTTAGCCTTTCCTTACATGTTTTCTATTTGATAAAGTTTTTATTATCGCTTTAAGTGTACAAAATGTGGCGGGGTTTGCCACTCCCCTTCTATTCCGTCCGACCAACTATTTTTGTAGTCAAAGTACAGGTCGCAATTATTAGCACAAGTAAGTTTTGCCTTGACCCGCAATGAACGCCATTTAATTTGAAGAAAATCGGTTCAGATTTGGAAATGTTGTCCTAAATGTTGCTCCCGTTTTGACGTCCTAGAAACCATATATTTTACTCAATTTATTCAAATATGGCACAAGACCTAATATTTCAACCTGAAACTTCTGTGGTGAAAGTGGTCAGATCGGTTCTGATTTATATAGAGCTTCTATACAAATTTAGCTCACAATTTTATTTTTTCCGCTCTAGAGACCACATATTTTACTAGATTTGCTTCAAATTTGGCACAACACTTTATGTTTCAACTGGAAACATCTGTGGTGAACGTGAGTCAGATTTCTACATATGTAGCTCCCATACAAATTTCGCTTTCGATTTGACTTCTTCCGCCCTAAAGGCTACATATTTTAACCTTATATTTAAACTAGAAACATCTATGGTGAATGTGAGTCTGATCGATTCAGATTTATATAAAGCTCCTATACAAATTTAGCTCAACTGGAAATATATCTGTTGAAAGTGGGTCAAAGCGATTCAGATTTAGTTATAGCTCCCTTGCAAATTTCACTCTCGATTTGACTTTTTCCGGCCACATACTTTAACCGATATTCCTCAAATTCTTATTTTTAAAACCACAGTGACTAAACGTAATTTTTAAATAAATACACATTCTGTACGGTTGTCATACAAAATAATATCTGAGTTCAATGGCATTGCTTTCTGCGTTAGAATGTTAGCTATTAAAAATTGAACAAAATATTCTTTTCCTATTTTTTATATTTTTCATGATTTTTTCGTGGCAGAAAAAAAGATTTTTTTTCGAAAACAAATCATTTTTCGGACTCTGTTCCCAAACCAATTTTCTATGTGAAATAGTCCATTATAATTACATTTAATTTACATTTATTTCCAAGAACAAATAGTAAAGGTAACTTTGACGAAAATTGGAATTTTAATAAAAAAAAGTATAAAAATAACCTTACAAATATTTAAATATTTAAAGTCGTTTCCAATTTTAGACAACCAAAATACATCAGAAAATTTATACATAGCCCTTCTATAAAATTTGTTTTACATAGTGTTTCTAAAATTGAATAAAACTATTCATTGTAATTTTCAAAAACATTTCATTATTCAAATATTTGTTGGTTATAATTTATTTAATAATTTTCAAGAAATTTGTATTAAAAGCAATGATATTTTTCTTTGATCTTATGAAACTATGTTTCATTAATTTAACAATTTAATTTTATGTTCTATTAGAAATGAACTCATATATTAAGAATTTATGAAAACATTTTCATGAAACCTCTTCCTAATTATTACGATGGCAAATTCATAGCCCTCCAGATATTACTTCTTGCTAATCAACACACACAAATTTTTCATATTTGACACATCATAGTACAATTCACATATGAATATCCAGAGAGTACATGGACAGAATCAGTTCATTCTATGTTATATCCGGTCTCTCTATCAGTATATGCCTTAGGGTTTAAATTATGTTGATAATGTTGTTCAATAAAATAGGTTGGTTCCATAATATCACCTCACCTTCAATAAATGCATAAACTTCTGTGATATTTGCAATGACTTTAAAAAAAAGAGTGGTGGAGGGTATCGTAACGTCGGCACAGCCCGATTTTAGTATTTTAAACATAGAAATCATATTAATAGGCCCTGCATTCTGTTTAGAAATTTAAAATATTATTTTTTTCATAAATAAACAAAGTTATCAGACAGTTACTTTCTCAGCACTCTGTCTTGCTATACAGTGAAGTGTTGCGGGCAGGAGGGAAAGGTAAAGAGGGAACGCGTAGCAAATGAACGACGTCCACCGCAATTCGGCAGCGGGTAGCAAGCCAAAAAAACACAAATACTAATCATATTTTTTTGTTTTTGATTACGGAGGAACACAACGACTCCGAACCGCCACCGACTTCGCCGTGTCCGTGTCCACTGTGTCCACGTCTACGTCGTCCGTGTGAATGCACAAATTGAAGATACCAATAAATAGTTATGTAAAAATAATAAAATGACAAAAAAGCAAATTAGTTGAAATAAAACAATTAAAGTCGTGTTAATGTGTGTTCACTTCAATCAGTTAGTAGGTCAAATTATGATTAACCACAGTTGCTTACAAACGTATGTGTGTCCGTCCATGCCCGTACGATTGTATGAAAAGTGTAATTGAAGCAAAATCGCAAATGAATGAATTCATGTGAATGTCAACAAAATAAGGAAAGAAAGAAGAAAAAAAAAACGACGAGAAAGAGTGTGAAAAAATATACAAAAACAAACAAACAAAAGAAGACAGCACAGCAAAAGAAAAAGTGCACTGGTGCAATTCATCAAAATGACCACAGCCGATGCCGCATTCGATGGGCCCGGTGTTTTTACACTGTTCCGCAGTATATCACAAGCTCTGCTCTACACCAAAGGGGACAAGTCTCCGACGGCATCAACGGAACTGCCCATTTCTACGGTGAAAGAAGAGCCCGCTCCTCCAGTGGTGAGTAATATTTATGTTTATTTCATTTTATTATTTACATATAAATATATTTATCTATCATTGTTTAAATATTATAAGCGTAAAAGCCCGCAATTGCCTTATGCACTGTAGGCCGTATCGGATGTACAATTTAATAGACATAGACATTAAAATGTAAAAGGGCCAGGAATATAATTTAAAGATATGGCAAAGCAAAATTTATAAAAAATCTAAAAATTGTAGGAATGCATCTGCAATTTCTCTAAAAGGCTGGTGAGATCATAATGAAATGTCATACGGACACAGCTGAAGTCTTGACCGGGTTAAGTTTGGACTTTGGCTCTACACTGCCACAGCAAAAAGGTTTCAAATTAAGATTACTCGTCTTCACGAAAAGATGAAATAATGACAAAATCGAATATCGAATTATGGGCATTCAAAACGGTGCCATAAGGCACTACTTGACGCCGCCGCAAAAGTGAGCGGATTAATGTAGAAGAGAGAATTAAAGAGACTTCAGAGAATTAAAAAATCATAGCCAAACGCTCAAGATAAAGCGATTATTCGAAATTTGTACTTTAAGGGACAATATTTGGAAAAATATATACCAACCAACAATTGTACAAATTAAAGCATGAAATTGTATATTTTATTTTCGACTGAATGTTTAGACGTGTACCATAAAGAAATTCTTCCCTATTTTTATACCCTACACCACTTCGTGGTCTAGGGTATTATAAGTTAGTTTTCCACCAAATGTTTGTAACACCAAGAAATAATTGAGCTAGACCCACCTTTAAGTATACGGATCGGCTTAGAATCGCCAGCTGAGTCGATTTAACGATGTCTGTCTGTCCGTCCGTCCGTCCGTCCGTCCGTCCGTCCGTCTGTCCGTCTGTCCGTCTGCTGTCCATCTAAGCTTGTTCGCACTCTACAGGTCGCAATTGTTGTCCGATTGTCATGAAACTTGGCAGAAGTTATTTTTTCTCGCCAAGGACCATTGGTATTGAATTTGGAGGAAATCGGTTCAGATTTAGATATAGCCCCAATACAAATGTCGGTCCCGATTTGACATTTTCCGCTCTAGAAACCACATATTGTACCCGATTTTCTTTAAATTTGGTACAGCATCTTATAATCCAACTAGAAACACCTATGCCGAAATTGGGTAAGATCGGTTCAGATTTAGATATAGCCCCCATACAAATGTCGCTCCCGATTTGACATTTTCCGCTCTAGAAACGACATACTGTACCGGATTTTCTTTAAATTTTGCAGAACATCTTATAATCGAACTAGAAACACGTATGCAAAAATTGGGTAAGATCGGTTCAGATTTAGATATAGCCCCCATACAAATGTCGCTCCCGAATTCACTTTTTCCGCTTTAGAAGCGACATATTGTACCCGATTTTCTTTAAATTTGGTACAACATCTTATAATCCAACTAGAAACACCTATGCCGAAATTGGGTAAGATCGGTTCAGATTTAGATATAGCCCCCATACAAATGTCGCTCCCGATTTGACATTTTCCGCTCTAGAAACGACATACTGTACCGGATTTTCTTTAAATTTTGCAGAACATCTTATAATCGAACTAGAAACACGTATGCAAAAATTGGGTAAGATCGGTTCAGATTTAGATATAGCCCTCATACAAATGTCGCTCCCGAATTCACTTTTTCCGCTTTAGAAACGACATATTGTACCCGATTTTCTTTAAATTTGGTACAACATCTTATAATCCAACTAGAAACACCTATGCCGAAATTGGGTAAGATCGGTTCAGATTTAGATGTAGCCCCCATACAAATGTCGCTCCCTATTTCACTTTTTCCGCTTTAGAAATCACATATTGTACCCGATTTTCTTTAAAATTGGCACAACATCTTATAATCCAACTAGAAACACCTATGCAAAAATTGGGTAAGATCGGTTCAAATTTATATATAGCCCCCATACAAATGTCGCTCCCGAATTGACATTTTCTGCTCTAGAAACGACATATTGTACCCGATTTTCTTTAAATTTGGCAGAACATCTTATAATGCAACTAGAAATACGTATGCAAAAATTGGGTAAGATCGGTTCAGATTTAGATATAGCCCCCATACAAATGTCGCTCCCGATTTGACCTTTTCCGCTCTAGAAACGACATATTGTACCCGATTTTCTTTAAATTTTGCAGAACATCTTATAATCGAACTAGAAACACGTATACAAAAATTGGGTAAGATCGGTTCAGATTTAGATATAGCCCCCATACAAATGTCGCTCCCGAATTCACTTTTTCCGCTTTAGAAACCACATATTGTACCCGATTTTCTTTAAAATTGGCACAACATCTTATAATCCAAATAAAAAACCAATGGTGAAAGTGGGTAAGATCGGTTCAGATTTAGATATAGCCCTCATACAAATGTTGCTCCCGAATGTTTAACCGATTTTGGCCAAATTTTACATATTATATTTCACCAATAAACAGACATGGTGAAAGCGCGTCACATCGTTCCTGGTTTCAATATACCCCCATACGAATGTCCTTTCCGATTTAACATTTTTTGTCAAACACATACATTTACAGGATGCAAAAATCCTTCCCGTTTTCAATTTTTTACCGAATTGAATTGCAATGAGAATTGTTTGGGTGATGCCCATATGTCCATACTTTGGTATGACTTTGGTATACTACTGTATAATTTGTATTTGTCTGTCGGACAATTGGATCAATTACCATATTATTTACCATATTCGTTAAATTTGACTAAAGATGAATTTATAGGATATACATTATATTCATATAATTTATATAATTTGTATGAACTACATAAAATTGCTCCCATGTAATACCTATGTTTAGTAATCAAAGCGAGGTACATACGTAGGGTGTAGGGTATTATATAGTCGGCCCCGCCCGACTTTAGCCTTTCCTTACTTGTTATACCCTACACCACTTCGTGGAATAGGGTATTATAAGTTAGTTTCGCGCCAAATGTTTGTAACACCAAGAAATAATCGAGCTAGACCCACCTTTAAGTATACGGATCGGCTTAGAATCACCAGCTGAATCGATTTACCGATGTCTGTCTGTCCGTCCGTCCGTCTGCTGCCCATCTAAGCTTGTTCGCACTCTACAGGCCGCAATTGCTGTCCGTTTATCATGAAATTTGGCAGGAGTCACTTTTTTGGCCAAGGACAGTTGGTATTGAATTTGGAGAAAATCGGTTCAGATTTAGATATAGCCCCCATACAAATGTCGCTCCCGATTTGACTTCTTCCGCTCTAGAAACCACATATTGTACCCGATTTTCTTTAAAATTGGCACAACATTCTATAATCGGACTAGAAACACCTATGCTAAAAGTGGGTAAGATCGGTTCAGATTTAGATATAGTCCCCATATAAATGTTGCTCCCGCTTTCACTTTTTCCGCTGTAGAACCACATATTGTACCAGATTTTCTTTAAAATTGGCACAACATCTTACAATCCAACTAAAAACACTTATGGTGAAAGTGGGTAAAATCGGTTCAGATTTAGATATAGCCCCAATATTAATGTTGCTCCCGAATCTTTAACCGATTTTGGCCAAAATTTACATATTACATTTCACCAATAAACATACATGGTGAAAGCGGGTCATCGTTCTATGTTTCTACTTTACTCGGAATATCTGCTGGAAAATTGGATCAATTACTTTATTATTTACAATATTCATTAAATTCGACTAAAGATGAATTTATAGTAACTGTATAATTTATATGAACTACATAAAATTGCTCCCACATAAAATTGCTCCCATGAAACACCTGGGTTTAGTAATCAAAGCGAGGTATATACACAGGGAGTGGTGTAGGGTATTATATAGTCGGCCCCGCCCGACTTTAGCCTTTCCTTACTTGTTTAATTATACCTTTGTCTTTCCGTTTGTAACACCTTGAAATATCGACCTAAGACCCTATAAAGTATTTATATTCTTGACCGTAATAAAATTCTAAGACGATCTAGCCATGTCCGTCTGTCCCCTATAACAAAAACGTGCACCACAAAGTGATTCTTATTCGTAGGGGGTGAAATGGTGCAAACAGGGATAAAAATGGTACATATCAAACGACAACGAAAATAGGTGTGTACATTCCTCTAATTGAGTAGATATATAATATAAAGGTATTTTTGTCAAATTCGTACTTTTAAGGGGTAAAATGGGAATAGAGGGATAAAAATGGTACCAAACAAACGGCTGCAGCTAGAATAATGAAATTCGGTGTATAAATTCCTCTAATTGTTTAGACAATTTAAATAAACGGATTTTTCCAAATTCGTACTTTCAAGGGAACAGAGGGATAAAAATAATACCTACTAAACGGCTACAGCTAGAATGATGAAATTCGGTGTATACATTCCCCTAATTGCGTAGTCACGTAAAATAAAGATATTTTAGAAAGCCGTTATCTTAAAGGTGTAAAATAGAAAAAAGGGGACAAAATGGTACATACCAAATGACCACAGCTATAATCATGGAATTCGGCGTATACATTCCTCTGACTGCACAGACACGCAAAATAAAATGATTTTTCCACTTTTACGTCATCAAAAAGTTAAGTTATCTTGCAAAAAAAATTACTTTTGCAATTAAAATAGGATGGGAATACAGGCAACTATAACACCCACTATCTACCAGTATTTAAGGTATTTAAGCATCTTTGAATATACATATATATATTTATTTATACAATTATTTTTTAACAGCCGTTTATATGTTATGGTACTCATGATGGCTACAATTATTGTGTTAGGAGCAGTCTTCAAAAATTTGGGAAAAAATTATTTTTTTTCGAAAAAAAAAATCTATTTTTGCTGGCTCGAAAAAAATTATAACAAGTAAAAAGACGTTAAGTTCGGTCGGGACGAACTACAGCCGATTGATTGGTGATAAATTTAATCCTAACATACTAATTTTATCCCCGTTCCCCCTATTTCACGCTATATTACAAATTTCGAAAAGGCTTTTATTATTGCCAGTACGATGGATCTTCCACCAACCACAGTTCGAACAATAATAAAAAATTCAGCTGAAATCCGTGAAAGTGCAACATCGGCTGGAGCTGGTTCTGTTGAAACCACCACAAAAAAAAGGCCAGTACTGATGGAAAAAATGGAAAGTGCACTAATACTGTGAATAAAAGACTTAAGTGAAAAAAATATTCCAGTAACTACGTTAATTATCCAAAGAAAAGCGGTAAGTTTGTTTAACGATCTAAAATCTGACTCTGTGAATTCCGATTTTTGTTTTAACGCCAGCGGAGGATGGCTACATGAATTTAAAAAAAGAGCACAACTTCACAACATAAAAGTTGTCGGAGAATCTGCAAGTGCAGATAGTGATGCAGCTAAAAGTTTTCCGCAAATATTAAAAAAAATAATTGATGATGGTGAATACACCCCTCAGCAAGTTTTCAATGTCGACGAGACCGGACTTTTCTGGAAACGTATGCCCGGGAGAACATTTATATCAAAAGAGGAAAAATTAGCAGCAGGGCCAAAGGTTTCGAAGGATAGGCTTACGCTTTTGCTCGATGGTAATGCTGCAGGAGTCTTGAAGCTTAAGCCCTTGTTAATATATAAATCCGAAACTCCAAGAGCTATGAAAAACGTTTGCAAGCAAAATCTTCCTGTAATTTGGATGTCTAACAAAAAAGCTTGGATGACTTCTAAACTCTTTGACGATTGGTTTAAGACACATTTTTGTCCTGAAGTTAAGAAATATTGCGAAAGGAATAATATGTCTTATAAAGCATTGCTTTTAATGGATAATGCTCCGGGCCACACCATCAGTTTGAATAACATGAATGACAATATTAAAATTGTATTTTTACCTCCCAATACCACGTCTCTTATTCAACCTATGGACCAGGGAGTTATTGCAGCATTCAAAAAATATTATTTACGACGAAGTTTTAGCGACCTCATTGATGCAATCGACAAACAATCAGACCAAAATAATAAAAATAACGATGTTGTCAGACAATTTTGGAAAAAATATGATGTCATGCAAGTAGTGAATAGTATCAACAAAAGTTGGGATGAAGTTTCTGCGTCGACCATGAGAAATGCATGGAAAAACGTATGGCCTGAATGCACAACTGAAGGTGGAAATGATGGAAATCTGAACGATATAAACACGGAAATTGTACGGTTGGCCCACACATTAGGGTTTTCTGATATTGAAGATTCCGATGTTGTTGAACACTTAAATTTGGAGGAGGAACCGTTAACTAACTCGGAGCTATTTGAGTTGACAAATCTTTCAAATCAACATGGTATAGAAGAAGAAACTTCAGATATCGAAACTTGTGGAGAGGATTCTGAAATTCCATTGACAAAACTGTCAGAAGCCCTTGCCAGCGTAAATAAGGCTATGCAAATTTTGGAAGAATTTGACAAAGATGACGAAAGAGTTGATTCGACAAAAAAAACAATAAATGCAAGCCTTAAATATTACCGGGATCTGTACGAGCAGAAAAAGTTGACATTAACCCAGAAGCGAATTGATACATTCTTTAAACCAATTTTATCAGAAACGCCTGTTATAAGCGAAAGTAGTGCTGAAGATGGTGACCTCAACATGCTAATTTCAGAAATTCTCACCGAAACATCGTCGGATAGTGATTCCTATACATAACTAATACTCCTAATATACAATTACATATACATACATATAATAAACAAACATATATGTACAAAATTTTCACTACATTTAATTAATATATTTTATTATATTTATTTTTCTAGATATTGTATTGTCGAATTTTTGTTAATTTATTTTTTTATACTTTTTATCTGAACACATGTTTAAGTTTTTATTTATTCATAAGTTTTTAAAATCGAAATTATTTAATATTGAATTGTTGATTTTTTGTTGATATGTTTACTTTAGATATTATTTAATTTTTTAAACTGAATTTTATATTTGTTTTAAAATTCTTATACGAATTAAATGTTTATAACAAATATTCTATGTACAATAAAAGACTGAATTACTTGTAATTATACCCTACACCACTTCGTGGTCTAGGGTATTATTATACCCTACACCACTTCGTGGTCTAGGGTATTATAAGTTAGTTTTCCACCAAATGTTTGTAACACCAAGAAATAATTGAGCTAGACCCACCTTTAAGTATACGGATCGGCTTAGAATCGCCAGCTGAGTCGATTTAACGATGTCTGTCTGTCCGTCCGTCCGTCCGTCCGTCTGTCCGTCTGTCCGTCTGCTGTCCATCTAAGCTTGTTCGCACTCTACAGGTCGCAATTGTTGTCCGATTGTCATGAAACTTGGCAGAAGTTATTTTTTCTCGCCAAGGACCATTGGTATTGAATTTGGAGGAAATCGGTTCAGATTTAGATATAGCCCCAATACAAATGTCGGTCCCGATTTGACATTTTCCGCTCTAGAAACCACATATTGTACCCGATTTTCTTTAAATTTGGTACAGCATCTTATAATCCAACTAGAAACACCTATGCCGAAATTGGGTAAGATCGGTTCAGATTTAGATATAGCCCCCATACAAATGTCGCTCCCGATTTGACATTTTCCGCTCTAGAAACGACATACTGTACCGGATTTTCTTTAAATTTTGCAGAACATCTTATAATCGAACTAGAAACACGTATGCAAAAATTGGGTAAGATCGGTTCAGATTTAGATATAGCCCCCATACAAATGTCGCTCCCGAATTCACTTTTTCCGCTTTAGAAGCGACATATTGTACCCGATTTTCTTTAAATTTGGTACAACATCTTATAATCCAACTAGAAACACCTATGCCGAAATTGGGTAAGATCGGTTCAGATTTAGATATAGCCCCCATACAAATGTCGCTCCCGATTTGACATTTTCCGCTCTAGAAACGACATACTGTACCGGATTTTCTTTAAATTTTGCAGAACATCTTATAATCGAACTAGAAACACGTATGCAAAAATTGGGTAAGATCGGTTCAGATTTAGATATAGCCCTCATACAAATGTCGCTCCCGAATTCACTTTTTCCGCTTTAGAAACGACATATTGTACCCGATTTTCTTTAAATTTGGTACAACATCTTATAATCCAACTAGAAACACCTATGCCGAAATTGGGTAAGATCGGTTCAGATTTAGATGTAGCCCCCATACAAATGTCGCTCCCTATTTCACTTTTTCCGCTTTAGAAATCACATATTGTACCCGATTTTCTTTAAAATTGGCACAACATCTTATAATCCAACTAGAAACACCTATGCAAAAATTGGGTAAGATCGGTTCAAATTTATATATAGCCCCCATACAAATGTCGCTCCCGAATTGACATTTTCTGCTCTAGAAACGACATATTGTACCCGATTTTCTTTAAATTTGGCAGAACATCTTATAATGCAACTAGAAATACGTATGCAAAAATTGGGTAAGATCGGTTCAGATTTAGATATAGCCCCCATACAAATGTCGCTCCCGATTTGACCTTTTCCGCTCTAGAAACGACATATTGTACCCGATTTTCTTTAAATTTTGCAGAACATCTTATAATCGAACTAGAAACACGTATACAAAAATTGGGTAAGATCGGTTCAGATTTAGATATAGCCCCCATACAAATGTCGCTCCCGAATTCACTTTTTCCGCTTTAGAAACCACATATTGTACCCGATTTTCTTTAAAATTGGCACAACATCTTATAATCCAAATAAAAAACCAATGGTGAAAGTGGGTAAGATCGGTTCAGATTTAGATATAGCCCTCATACAAATGTTGCTCCCGAATGTTTAACCGATTTTGGCCAAATTTTACATATTATATTTCACCAATAAACAGACATGGTGAAAGCGCGTCACATCGTTCCTGGTTTCAATATACCCCCATACGAATGTCCTTTCCGATTTAACATTTTTTGTCAAACACATACATTTACAGGATGCAAAAATCCTTCCCGATTTCAATTTTTTACCGAATTGAATTGCAATGAGAATTGTTTGGGTGATGCCCATATGTCCATACTTTGGTATGACTTTGGTATACTACTGTATAATTTGTATTTGTCTGTCGGACAATTGGATCAATTACCATATTATTTACCATATTCGTTAAATTTGACTAAAGATGAATTTATAGGATATACATTATATTCATATAATTTATATAATTTTTATGAACTACATAAAATTGCTCCCATGTAATACCTATGTTTAGTAATCAAAGCGAGGTACATACGTAGGGAGTGGTGTAGGGTATTATATAGTCGGCCCCGCCCGACTTTAGCCTTTCCTTACTTGTTTTTAAGTTTTTTTATGAAATTAAGTGAACGTTAACGTATGACCAATATCAAATTCGATTTACGTCGTTTCGATTAACGTCGTCAATTTCCGGAACCAATCACGACGTAAATCGAGGCATTACTGTATGCATCAAATTTCAAGTGCATATAAAGCAAAAATTAAAAAAAAAATTGAATAGTCTAAATATTAGGGGGTATTTTTATTCCTTGTTAGGGAAAAATTGTTCCCTCTAAGTCGATTTCGCCCACTTTCAATCCCAACCGATCTGCAACCATAAGGCACATTTAGGGAAAATTTGAACCTCCTAGCTCATTTCATTCGGCGTGCTTTCAACAGACAGACGGACATGGCTAGATTGTCTTAGAATTTTACTTCGACCCTGAATATATATACCTTATGCAGTCTCCGATGAATATTTCAAGGTATTACAAACGGAGGGTATAAAAAGCTAATACAAAATCTAAAAGACAACCCGATATTATTCGTGATTGGTACGGCAAACATAGCAAGGCCTGTTCGATTGGGCTTACTAGCTTAATTTTTGTATAGCGTTTTTATTAGCGTTGCTGTCAGATTTTTCTTGTTGATCCATTTGAGATAAACCAATGGGCAACAATGATGCTACCTAATCAAGTCTCTTAATCGTAAGGTAGTAAGCCCAATCGAGCAAGCCTACAGTTGAACAATATATAATAAAGTAGGGACAATTTTTCTGTCATTTAAATATGCGTATTCATTTTATCCCATGACCAACAACAAAAGATTTCAATAGTAAATTATAATAGATAAGTATGCATTACATAATACACATGTTCCAATCAGCTGATAAGATAAGACAGGATATTAATTAACAAAAAACGGTCAGCCGTTATCTCCTGATTTTTAAAAATGTGGAGCTGATGTAGTAAGCCTTAGTAATTTATTAAGTTAAAATATTGAAGAATATAAAAAAGTTTTTTTTGTAAGATATCGAAAAAATAAGAAAAGAATATGTAAAACATAAAAATTTCCCGTGATGTGCGTAATAACCCTTTTGCATCGCAATCACCTCTTCCAGTCTAACAAAATAAATATCTTGCCAAAAATACAATTTTGAAAAAATTTTTTTTTTTAAATTTCATTGTTTGTAAAACAGTGTTTCTGATGAAGTATTGAATATTAATTCATTTACCGGAACATTTATTTATTTACTAAGCCAATCATTTTGCAATCTCTATTTGAACAGTATGATTATCACAGCAATCTCATTAAAAATAATGGGAGTGTCATCTGCATTTCATGAGTATTTGATAGCGAAAACATTGCTCATAACAATTACAAGAAAACAATTGCAACAAAACAAATGAATGGACATGATTGTGGTTGGCAACAATAACAGCGATCTAGACATTCCTATACACTTACCCATCAGGGTCTTCATAGGCCGGACATAAACGAAAAGAGGCCGCTTATCTAGAAAACTCCAAGAAATTACAAAACAACAAATCGCGCATAAATAATTCAGAGGTCCATTGCTATGGAGATTGATAGAATCTCCATAGGATTAAGTAGAAATGAATAAGTTTGTTTGTGAAATAAATTCATATATGCTCATTTCTATACACATTACTCACTTATATGGATTATGTGGTTTGTGTAATAAATGCCATATGCATCCGTTCCATAAATGCCATTTGTGAAAATGCATAGTTTAAGCGAATATTTCGATATAAGCAATAGAGGATGAACAATATGTACCCTACCTTATTTTTTGTAGGCTCTATTTCTAAGAGGCTATGGGATGAAGGCCATCAATAGTCTGTAATCATAGATATGAAAATGTAAATGACTATGGATAGGCCACATTTCTTAGAAGACCATACAACGACATAACACCCCAGCAAAAAATGGAAGCACATAATCGCATCTCAAAATCAAAATATGCATTTTTCAGTTTTTGGGGAAACAACTTCCAAAAAAGTGGAAAAAATGTTAATATCCCGTAACATTTTGCGAATAGCATTTTCACAAGTGAATGGGAACGAATTTTTAGTGTGAGGTCACAGAGGTAAGGTTTCCGGCTTGCACCTAGAAGGTCTCGGGTTGGAACGTGGCTCGGGCAAATAACTTGTTTTTTGTTTTCATAGCTAGGGTCATGAAATTCGGAGTATACATTCCTCTGACTGCGTAGTAGTACCAACTAAACGACTACAGCTAGAATGAAGAAATTCGGTGTGTACATCCCTCTAATTGTGTAGACACGTAAAATAAAGAGATTTTAGAAAGTCATACTCTTAAGGGGGTAAAATTGAAAAAAAGGGATAGAAATGGTAGGAACAAAATGGCCGCAAATTCGGGGTAAAATAAAAAGATTTCTCAAATTCGTACTTTTTACTTTTACAGCAAAAATTGGTTGAATCATGAAGTTAGGTTGTACGTGAGATAATGGATTTTCAAAATTTGTTCTTTTGTAATTAAACTAGAATGGAAATACAACGAACTGTAGCACCCACTATCTAGCAATATTTAAGGTATTTAAGCTTTTTTGAAAATATAAATATAAGAATATTTATTTTTTGAATTGACATGAAGTATTATTTAGATATATAGTGTAAACGTTTTAGCAGCCTTGCCGTATAAGCGTGGTTTGAAATAACAAAAATATTATATTTATTTATAATTTTTTTAAATATTTCTATTTGTTTTGGTTTGGCTATATTAAAATAAATATATTTTCCTATAATATGACTGCACTTCTACGAAAATCGACAGCCTCTGTGGAATGCCATCCATGGTGGAGGGTATATAAAATTCGGTCCGGTCGAACTCTACTCCTTTTTATACCCTACACCACTTCGTGGTCTAGGGTATTATAAGTTAGTTTCGCGCCAAATGTTTGTAACACCAAGAAATAATCGAGCTAGACCCACCTTTAAGTATACCGATCGGCTTAGAATCACCAGCTGAGTCGATTTAACGATGTCTGTCTCTCCGTCCGTCTGTCCGTCTGCTGTCCATCTAAGCTTGTTCGCACTCTACAGGTCGCAATTGTTGTCCGATTGCCATGAAACTTGGCAGAAGTTATTTTTTCTGGCCAAGGACCATCGGTATTGAATTTGGAGGAAATCGGTTCAGATTTAGATATAGCCTCCATACAAATGTCGGTCCCGATTTGACATTTTCCGCTATAGAAACCACATATTGTACCCGATTTTCTTTAAATTTGTTACAACATCTTATAATCCAACTAGAAACACCTATGCCGAAATTGGGTAAGATCGGTTCAGATTTAGATATAGCCCCAATACAAATGTCGCTCCCTATTTCACTTTTTCCGCTTTAGAAACCACATATTGTACCCGATTTTCTTTAAAATTGGCACAACATCTTATAATCCAACTAGTAATACCTATGCAAACATTGGGTAAGATCGGTTCAGATTTAGATATAGCCCCCATACAAATGTCGCTCCCGATTTGACATTTTCTGCTCTAGAAACGACATATTGTACCCGATTTTCTTTAAATTTGGCAGAACATCTTATAATACAACTAGAAACACCTATGCTGAAAGTCGGTAAGATCGGTTCAGATTTAGATATAGCCCCCATACAAATGTCGCTCCCGATTTGACATTTTCCGCTCTAGAAAAGACATATTGTACCCGATTTTCTTTACATTTTGCAGAACATCTTATAATGCAACTAGAAATACGTCTGCAAAAATTGGGTAAGATCGGTTCAGATTTAGATATAGCCCCCATACAAATGTCGCTCCCGAATTCACTTTTTCCGCTTTAGAAACCACATATTGTACTCGATTTTCTTTAAATTTGGCACAACAGCTTATAATCCAAGTAAAAAACCTATGGTGAAAGTGGCAAAGATCGGTTCAGATTTAGATATAGCGCAAATACAAATTTTGCTCCCAAATGTTTAACCGATTTTGGCCAAACTATACATATTATATTTCACCTATATCGTTCCAGATTTCAATATACCCCCTACAAATGTCCTTTCCGATTTAACATTTTCTGTCAAACCTTTTCACCGAATTAAATTGTATTCGGATAGAAAGTGGAGTGTATCATAGAGTCGGCCCCGCCCGACTTTAGCCTTTCCTTACTTGTTTTTTTTTTAACTTTTAAAAAATCACCCTTTAGAAACACCTGGGATGTGATATTATTTTTCTGAAAGGTCTTATCGAATAAAATAAGAATATGAAATGTTCCAGACAACCCCAAAATATTGACTTACGGGTAAAAAGCCGGGGTTTCGAACACTTGGACACTTATAAGCCTGTAACCTTTAAGATTTTCAGCGGATTTAAAAGTCAAATCAGTTAACGATAATCGCTTGTAAAACGTATTATCTCGCATTTTGCGCAACACAATTTGCCCAAATAGATGGTGTGTCTATACAAGATTTTTGTGGATGTCTGGGAAATTTCAAATACAGATTCTTGTTGTACTTGACAACATCTAGCAGAAAATAATATCACTTCCCAGGTATTTGTACACTCTCACAGTTTAATCAATGTACTCTATATTTCATTGAAAAAAGCTGGGTTTCTATTAAATTCAAATCTTCTGAAAATTACACAATTATACACAATTTATAAATAATAACAAATGAATGAATGGCTAACTATAATTACATAATATAGAGTGCATAGTGATTTACACGGAGTCATTGAACGTACCTACTACATACTCACACACACATCACGCATAATTTAACGTTTTCGTTTGCCAGCGTTGTTACGGGCCTAATCGTCGTGTACACCACAATCATAATTCATTCATTACTTTTGCATGTAAATTAAACCATTTCACACACACACACACAGCTCTACATTACAGTGAGCCCTCCATTAACGTGACCTCAGATCGTGCTGCGCAGGTTCAATGGAATGAAAACCCGCATAAATGGAGGGACTACTCTTTGAGTACATATGTATGTAAGTGTAAATGTATAGAAGCATTATTCGCATTAAAACATTTCATTGTTGCATGTTTCTCTCGTAATTGGGAATATCTGTTGGAGTAGTGGCGGCGGTTGCCTCATTTTCATCGAGATTGTGCAAGAATTTTCGCAAAACATGTGGTTGCTGCACAGAGGCAGTGTATCTGCAACCAAGTACATACATACATACAAGCTACGAGCATGTGCAATGTGGTTATTATCGCATTGAGATAATAAACACAACACAACGAAATTCCACTTGGACGCTAGAGGAGTATAAAAATATTTGCATTTTAAAAATGGGAGAGATGAGGAGATCCCTTGAATATGAAAATATGCAATTGCAATAATAATCTATGTGTTGATTTCTGGCGCTGTAAGCACTACCAGACTGGCGAAATTATAAAATAAGTGTGAAAAGCTCTAAAGGAAGGAAAAAGGACCGTAGAGTTCGGACAAGCCAATCTTATACACAATTTCGATTTAATATTAAAACTATATATTTATTTATTTTTTATTGTTCAATTTTCTTCTTTGTTTAAATAATTGAAAACACAAGCATTTAAAAGAAAATAAGCTAGGAGGCTTCCTGTACTTTTTGCAAAAGTACAAGTTTTGGTCATTCCAGTTAACAGTTCAAAATTTTATGAATTTGATGCCCAACAAAAGTACCTAAAATTCAAGTAGTTAAATAGATAAAAATAATGAAAATATTACTACATTTGTAAATTTCCTTTTTTTTTCAAAAAATATCCGAATTCCCAAAGTGGGAACATTGTGTTCCAAATTTGGGGATTTTCTCTAAAATGCTCTTAATTTTATCTGATTTGATAAATTTAGTTATTTTTGGTGGACTTCAAATTCGTAAAATTTTGAGAAATATGACTGGATATTAGACTGGATGTTATTGACTTATAAATGCTCAAAGGTATGAAAACCAGCCTTTTACTACAAAACTAAGTTTTGGGGAGTCTGATTCAGATTCTACAATAAAATATCTACAGAAATCTTCAATAAAATTAAAACACTTTCCAGAGTTTTTGGACTGTGTCGATTTAAAAATAAGGTTTTCGAATGATAAGTATATATATATATATATATATATATATATATATATATATGTGCAGCTGCGGTCAAAATAATAGTAGTGCACATAGGTGAAAGATATGAAAAACAACACAATAATAACGGCATAATTTACATTGTGCTCCCTCTATGTACCGATTTGGTAGAAAGAAAAATCGAAAAACATGATGTATGAATAATATACGACAGGTACCATCAACTTGTTAGACGCACTACTATTTTTTGACAGCAACTTTATATATGTGTTCCAAAATCCCAAATTTTGGAACACATTTTCCCCACTTTGGGAATTCGACCAGTTTTTGAAAAAATGCAAATTTTGAATATCTAGTAATTTTTATACCCTCCACCTAATGATGAGGGTATGTATATTCACTTTGTCATTCCGTTTGTAACACCTTAAAATATTCATGGGTAAAATTTTCGTGGTAAAATTCTAAGACGATATAGCCAGATCCGTCTGTCTGTCTGTTGAAAGCACGCTAGCTTCCGAACGAAATGAGCTAGGAGGTACTGGGAATTTGTTGCGTGCATTCCTCTTGTAGTCTAAAAGCACCAAAAAGTAAATAAAAGTTTTAGCGGGCAAAATGGGACAACAAGGGATAAAAATGGTACTAATATTACTACTACAGATAGAAATTTTGGAATGTACATCCCTCTAATTGCGTTTATACGTAAAATAGCGGTATTTTTCAATATTCGTACTTTTAAGGGAAACAATTGGAAAAGAGGGATAAGAATGGTATCATCCAAACCGCTGAAGTTGAAATCATGAAATTCCGTGTATACATTCATCTGACTGTGAATTTGTGAGCAAAAAGGCTTTTTTCGAAATTTTGTACTTTTTAAGCAGAAAATGGGGATAAAAATAGTACCAACCAAACGACTGCAGCTATATTAATGAAATTAGGTTTCTACATTTCTTTCACAGCGTAGACGCGAAAAATAAATACATCTTTCAATATTCGTACCTTCGGGATCTAAATGGGATTTGCCAGGGCTGTGGAGTCGGAGGCGGAGTCGAAGTCGGAGTCGAAAAAAGAACTCCGGGTAATTTTTTTTGCTATTAGAAATTATAATATATTTCCTGACTGAAAAATTAATAAATAAAGGCTTTAAATCTTAAAATATTAGTCTGAGACATGTTCTGTGAACACAAATTTTATTATTTAAAGTAAAACTTAAGATAAGGTGGAATTCATTTATTGATGCAATTTTAAAGAGACGTACCGGCTAAGGAGCTATTTTAGATTAAGCGCCTCGTTGGGGAAGTAGGTATTGCTGAAACGTCTAATTGAAATGAAAAGTTTTTTTAAACGATTTGGACAATAATGACCTCGCATTAGCAGAAAAATATTGGGATGAAGCCATTGTTTTCGAAAAGGTTTTACAGGGTCCTTATATTGTAACCAAAAAAATTCAAAGCGAGAAATTGAAACCAGGTGGTTTCTACTGGGAATGGAAGGAACTAATATTTAAACTGGAGACATTTTAAAATGGACTTGCAAACGATATTGTTTCTTCAATGACTAGAAGAGAGACGGAAATAATGAAGAATTCTATTCTATTTGCGGGAATATATGTCGACCCATTAAATACAATATTATTAAATCATTATCAAGTTTTAGTGACATGACAGGATTATATGAACTGACAAAAAAATGCAAAAAACTTGTAGTCCAGATGATTCTTAATTGTGCGATACCATCTCATGAATCAACACCTTCTGACTACTTCGAAAAGTATTTCGAAGTTTGGAGCAAAATAAGGCTAAAAGGTTAAGAACTGCTTCCGTTGAAATACAAAAACAAAACTTTCAACGGGAATTGGAAAATTTTTACAGAAAAGACAAAAAGGATTGGGTATTACCCGAAAATTATTCGAGATGTGGGATTAGTAGCAGCTGCAATGTGGATACTTATTGGTTTGTTTTATAAAATAAAATGGATTTTCTTTTAAAAATATACATTATTATAATTATTGACAAAAATACACCACTAAATATTATTGATTGAACATCCGGAGTCGACTCCGGAGTAGAAGTCGGAGTCGAAACTTTTTAAAATGCAGAGTCGGAGCCGGAGTCGAGCAATTTTGCGGCTCAAGCTTGAATTATGATATTCAGTATTTGCATTCATCTGACTAGGGTCACAATGAAACTGGAACTGTAACTACAGTCTGCAGCCAAGTAATGTCACCATGTTATTTGTAAATAAATTTGCATTCTATTAAATATAGATGCAATATGGTCTTGAGCCAGGACAATATCCCTGTTCAAATCAGATATTTAAAAATAAAGAAACATAAAAATTTATTAAAACAGTAAAATGTTGACAAGCAAGAATCGTTAATAGTGTGAAATTCACTCCATGGTGGAGGGTATAAAAGATTATGCCAAACCGCTGGACCGATTTGCTTGAAAATGTTAATGTATCTAACTTATGGACAGGGGATTCCTGGATATACTAGGTCATGATAGGACATCCCACACAAACAATATTTTAAAACTATCAAAAATTACTCATTTTATCTTCCAAAGCATACGAAGTAGGTAAGAATGAACCCGCCCAACGCCGGGTATAAAATACTAGTGTTTTATATTGAACAGCGCAGAATTGAATTGTATTTTATAAAAGTATAGATTAAATTACTATTATTAATTATAAATGTTGCCTAAAAGTTAGAGCCAAAATTTAGAATAACGGCAATTAATTAAATATTTTTGAAATTGTGGACTTTTGTCGATTACTAACAAATTGTACTAAAAATATGTTGATATTGTACTAAAAATAAAGTAAAGCGGGACTTTTTGTAAAAAAGCGGGATTTTGCGGGATGAAAACATTAAGCGGGACTGGGCATCAGAAAGCGGCATGGATGGTCACCTTAGTTTTTGCCATATGACACAACTGCGAGGTTTATGCACAAATCTTGCTGAAAAATATACCTTAAAACCTCTATATCTGCACGAAGACCATAGTTCAATTTTCCTAAATTTTAGTTACTTCCACTTTATTTTGCTATTTACTTTTTTCTTATGCCCTATGGTTGCGATGATGTATTGTTTGCTGTTCGGCGCTCTGTGGAGAATTCCATTGTGTCGCATCCCTATGCAATGTCTAATTTAAAGCTTTTGCTATTGTCTTCACAATGTTTTCACAAATTAACAGCTCAAATTAATAATATTTTCAATGAAAATATCCCGCAACACAGATCTCAAGTACCCCATAAATTGCACTATTTCAACAGCACAAATTTCCAATTCTGGACAATATAAAGAATCGGGGACGAGGGTAGTGCAGACACTCGTGTTCTGTTTATTGCCCGCAACATGCCACATTTGCTTGTTTCTATCTGGCGGTTTGTTTTATTAACCCCATTTGAAGAGAATGAATGCATGGATGATACATGGATTTATTTCGCTTTCAACGTGCCACAACATCCACCAGCCAGGCTGCCCCGTCGAGGGCTGCAAAAGTGTTTAGTAGCGGCAGCGGCACTTGACACTTGTCATGTTTATGCTCAAGTGTCAATTGCATCGTGGAGCCTGTTGATAGTCATAGTCTCACAACGTCTCATATCCAAAGGGGAAATGCACTTCCCCCTTTTGGCGTTCGCGGCGGCTTCGAGTGTCTTTCTGTCTTCAATAGACTAGTTATGAGTGGCATCGCTGCTGCCTTCATCATGCAATGAATTTAACCAATTTAAACTTGAAAGATAAAAATCAAAAATGTCTTTTTTTATTTCTTTCTTGAATGTCAACGGAATGTTTGTCTTTTTTTTTTGAGGGAAATGTTTAAATAGAAATTAAACCGAATTTGTATGTTGTCGTCCATGGCAATGGAATAATTACTCTGGCTAGTTAGTGTAATGACTGTAAACAGTCAACGAAATATGTAGGTCTGTTAATAAGGGCAACAATTTAAAATTGGCGATAAGCTTGACGGGGTCGCATGTTATATACCCTTCATCATGGGCATATAATACAGGGCAACAAAATGAGGGTGTAGATGTTTCTCTTATTAAATGATTGTCTTAGCTTGTCCAAAAGTCCATTCTAGTGAAGTAAAATTCTGAATATATTTTCAGAAATCAAATTATTTAGTTGTTTTTCAAAGTAACAACTAACTTTTTGTATTTTGTGAGAATGATGAACACCTGAAAAAAATATAATTGATGATTTTCAATCATTCAGATAAAAGTGGTTCTAAAGCTCTCAAAGAGCATATCTGGCTCTAAAAATAGGTCATTTTCAATGAGTAAAAAGTTTTTAACACATAGCTCATTGAATGACTGAAGCTCATCCTTCTCTCTTCGGGAATGTTTGTGGGAATATTTGTATTTTTAGTCATTTTGCATTATGAGAGTTATATAGTATTTATATAAATTGCAAAAATCGTTTTCGGACATTGTTGTTGGTTTTGATGAGTGACACAGAGTCAAACGGAAGTAAACAAATTGATGCAACCCTTTTTACATATATACATATGCAGACACTGAGCATCGGAAACCATCTAAAGATGGCACTCATAAATTATCGTAGTAACACAATATTCTTCTTTATTTCGCAAATTTGTCACATAATTATGAAGTGAAGACAATGTGTTGATTCCAGCGAACAGTGGGACAGCCTTTACCAAAAATTAAGCAACAAAACAACAACAAATGTATTGAAATTTAACATTATAAAGTCTTTTTAGGCAAATAAAAATTAAAATAACTGAAAAGGCTTTAAGCTTCATGTATATGTGAAGTCGAGAGCCTCTAATCTGCCAGTAATACTGTGGAATGCAATCCATGGTGTAGGTACATGAGATTCAGCCCGACCATGATAAGCCTCGTCTATATTAAGAGTCTATATTAAGAGCATTCAAAAAGGCAGCAATCACCAAAAAATAAGATTAAGTAACCGAAAGAGATTATTGCAGAGCGCCCGGGTAGTCGAGTATTTAGTGTGCTCGGCTATCCTATCTCGTGCTGGACCCAAAAATTAGAATATAACTTTACTTTGTATTTTAATTCACAATAAAATAAAATAAAAAACAAGTAAGGAAAGGCTAAAGTCGGGCGGGGCCGACTATATGATACACTCCACTTTCTATCCGCATACAATTCAACTCGGTAAAAAGTAAAAACGGGAAGAATTTTTGTATGTTTCCTAATCATAGGCTAATATGGCCTGGTCCAATTTGTCAAATCGAAAAGAATATTTGTATCGGGGCTATATCCAAACATGACTTAAAGTGACTAACTTTAAAAATAAGTTCTTCCAGTTCAAATATAACGTGTTATGCTCACTTCAAAGAAATTCGGTGAAAATTCTGGGGCGGAAAAAGTCTATCTGAGAGCGAAATTTGTATTGGAGCTATATGTAAATCTGAACCGATCTGAACCATTTTCACCATGGCTGTTTAAAAAACAAATATAAGATATTTCGCCTAATTTGAAGAGGATCGATCTGTTAAAATATGTGGTTCTTAGAGCAGAAAAAGTCAAATCGGGAGCGAAATTTTAATGGGAGCTATATATAAATCTGAACCGATGTGACCTATTTTTACCATAGGTGTTCCTAGTTTAAATATAAGACGTTTTGCCAATTCTAAAGACAATCTGATACAATATGTGGTTTCTAGAGCGGAAAAAGTCAAATCGAGAGCGAAATTTGTATGGGAGCTATATATAAATCTGAACCGATCTGACCCATTTTTACCACAGGTGTTTCTAGTTGAACTGTAACATGTTTGGCCAATTTTGAAGATAATCTGTTAAAATATGTGGTATCTATAGTGAAAAGAGTCAAATCGGGAGTGAAATTCGTATGGGGGCTATATCTAAATCTGAATCGATTTTCTTCAAATTAAGTAGCGTTCGTTCTTATCCCGAAAAACTTCGTTGTGCAAAGTTTCATAATACTCTCGTGGAGTGTATAATCAAAAAAACAAGTAAGGAAAGGCTAAAGTCGGACGGGGCCGACTATATAATACCCTACACCACTCCCTGCATATATACATCGCTTTGATTACTAAACCAAGGTATTCCATGGGAGCAATTTTATGTAGTTCATATAAATTATACAATTACTATCAATTCATATTTAGTCAAATTTAATGAATATGGTAAATAATAAGGTAATTGATCCAATTTTCCATCAGATATTCCGAGTAAAGTAAATATAACATGATATGGAAAAATTGATCATGATCCATAGGTTTTTTAGTTGGATTTTTAGATGTTGTGCCAATTTTAAAGAAAATCAGGTACAATATGTGGTCTCTAAAGCGGAACAAGTGAAATCGGGAGCGACATTTGTATGGGGCTATATCTAAATCTGAACCGATCATACCCACTTTCAGCATAGGTGTTTCTAGTTCTATTATAAAATGTTGTGCCAATTTTAAAGAAAATCGGGTACAATATGAGGTTTCTGAAGCGGAAAAAGTGTAATCGGGAGCGACATTTGTATGGGGACTATATCTAAATCTTAACCGATCTTACTCACTTTCAGCATAAGTGTTTCTAGTTCGATTATAAAATGTTGTGCCAATTTTAAAGAAAATCGGGTACAATATGTTGATTCTAGATTATCGTTTCGATTGGATGGTTCCATTTTTATGAAATTTTATTATCTCTCGCGTTCACAATGGAATGTACTTAATTTTACTATTTTCATGACAACAGTTTTATCCATTTTTACCTCAATAAAAATACGAAATTGGAGAAAGCTTTTCATTGTGCGCGTCTACGAGGTAACTTCCTTTCACCCTGTTTCCCCTTAAAAATATCATATTTATACACTCCACGAGAGTATTATGTCTTTGTGCATTTGTTTGTAACACCCAAAAGATAAAAAGATAGACATATTGTTAATTATACCGATCGGCTTAGAATCACTTTCTGAGTCCATTTAGTAATGTCCGTCTGTCTGTCCATCTCTTGTTGTACTCACGATACAGGTCACAATTGTATCCAGAACCAAACGAAACTTTGCACAACGAAGTTTTTCGGGACAAGGACGAACGCTATTTATTTGAAGAAAATCGGTTCAGATTTAGATATAGCCCCCATACGAATTTCACTCCCTATTTGACCCTTTTCACTGTAGATACCACACATTTTAACAGATTTTCTTCAAAATTGGCAAAACATCTTATAGTGCAACTAGAAACACCTGTGGTAAAAATGTGTTAGATCGGTTCAGATTTATATATAGCTCCCATACAAATTTCGATCCCAATTTGAATTTTTCCGCTCTAGAATCCACATATTTTAACAGATTTTCTTCAAAATTCGCAAAACACCTTATATTTCAACTGGAAACACCGGTGGTAAATATGTGTTAGATCGGTTCAGATTTATATATAGCTCCCATACAAATTTCGTTCCCAATTTGAATTTTTCCGCTTTAGAATCCGCATATTTAAACTGATTTTATATATATATATATTTCCTTATATTTCACCTGGAAACACCTGTGGTAAATAAGTCTTAGATCGGTTCAGATTTATATATAGCTCCCATACAAATTTCGCTCCCAATTTGAATTTTTCCGCTCCAGAATCTACATATTTTACCAGATTTTCTTCAAAATTGACAAAACATCATATATTTAAACTAGGAACACCTATGGTTAAATTGGGTCACATCGTTTCAGATTTACATATAGCTCTCATACAAATTTCGTTCCCCCAGAAACCGCGTATTTTCAGAGAATTTCATAAAATTGAGCATAACACGTAAACTTCAACTGGAAGAACTTATTGTGAAAGTTAGTCACTTCATTCCATGTTTGGATATAGCCCCGATACAAATATTATTCACGATTTGACAAGTTGGGCCAGGTCATATTAGCCTGTGATTAGGAAACATAAATTTTTTTCCCCGTTTTCACTTTTTTACTGAATTGAATTGTATTCCGATAGTCGGCCCCGTCCGACTTTAGCCTTTCCTTACTTGTTTTTTTCCATTTTTGACAGGCATATTCATAACTTAGATTGAGATTAATACATTTTTCGGCATAGCCCTGGCTTCGAATCAAACGATTTTTTAGGGCCTATTGAGACGATTAGAAATCAGGAGACGACAAATTCAAGATGAACTGAACTAATAAGGGAATGAAATATACTTGTTATCATTAAGGAGGCGTAATTAGAAAAACTTTGTTGTGGCCCTATGTTCCACCTTGGATATTTGATAATAATAATAATACTAATATTGTCTGTATGATTATTAAAATACCATTATTATAACCTATCCCAATGTGCAACGTTTCGAATACATCGAAACAAAAAAGCACAACATATGTGCGAGTATCTTCCCTGGATGGCGGTATTTTTAAATTGGCGCACCCTATAATAATACCAAAATCAACAACAATAACAACAAGTAAGTATTCAGTTGTATGTGTAAAATACGAATATGACTGGATGTCTCATATAATTCAGAGTTCTGCTCATTTTCATAATTTGTCTTGTTATTGAGTAATATACAAATGTACAGAACATTTTAGGGTTGTCCATCGCGAAAGGTTTTAAAAACTCGGGATGTTCTGCACTTAATTGTTAATTATACCCTCCACCTAAGGATGGGGTATATTCACTTTGTCATTCCGTTTGTAACACCTTAAAATATTCATCGGATACCCCATAAAATATATATATTCTGGGTCGTGGAAAAATTCTAAGACGATATAGCCATGTCCGTCTGTCTGTTGAAAGCACGCTTCCGAACGAAATAAGCTAGGAAATTCAAATTTTTCCTAAATGTGTCTTATGGTTGCAGATCGGTTGGTATTGAAAGTGGGCGAAATCGGCCCAGAGGAAATAATTTTTCCCTCACAAGGACTGAAAATACTCCTAGTATTTAGAGTATTTTGCCATGATTTTGAATATTTTTGCTTGTATTTACATGATATTTGGAATGCGCATTCCTCTTATAGCTCTTAAATGATTTTTATTTATAGGGGGCAAAATGGGACAAAAATGGTACCTATCAAACGATAACAGCACGAAATTTGGTGTGTACATTCCTCTAATAGATTAGATATATAATGTAAAAGTATTTTTTAAAAATTCGTACTTTTAAGGGGTTTAATGGGAATAGAGGGATAAAAATGGTACCAATCAAACATCTATAATAATGAAATTCGGTGTATACATATATATATAAAAAGATTTTTCCAAATTCGTACTTTCAAGGGATGCAATTTAAGCCGAGGGATACAAATGGTACCAACTTAAAGGCTACAGCTAGAATAATGAAATTCGGTGTGTAATCCCTTTAATTGTATAGACACGTGAAATAAATAGATTGATCGAAAGTCGTACTTTTAAGGGATAAAATGCAAAAAGGGGATAAAAATGGTACCAAAAAACGGCCGCAGCTAGAATCATGGAATTCGGTGTATACATTCCTCTGACTGCATAGAGACGTAAAATTCAAATTCGTACTTTATTTTGTTGCTTTTACCACAAAAAATAATGAAGTTTTCTTCTGTGTACGTGACAGATAAGATATTTTCACAATTTATACTTTTGAAATTAAAATAGGATGGAATTACAACCAACCAAACGAATGTATCTGAAAATACACCCTCTATCCCCCAATATTTAGGGTATTTATAATAGCTGTCTTATATTTGCTTTACGAATTGACGTATTATTTCGATTATATATATACATACATAATTTTTTAAATACTTTTATTTGTTTTAGTTTTTAATATTTTTATCTGTATTGGTTTGCTTATGTTAAAAAATGTAATATTTTCCTGTATTTTTTTGCACATCTACGGAAATCGACAGCCTCTGCGGAATACAATCCGTGGTGGATGGTATATAAGGTTCGACTCGACCGAACTTAACGCCCTTTTTACTTGTTTTTTTTTTGTATGGGGTATACATATATGTATACAAACATGGTCAGATGTGACCCACCTCCACATTAGATGTCTCTATGGCAAATATTTGAACAAAATCGGATTCTAGAACAGAAAAAGTCAAATCGGGAGTTACATTTGTGTAGGGACTATATCTAGATCTGAACCTATAATCTAATCTACAGGGTTGCCCATATTCGATGGAAGCGTTTGAAGCGTCAGTCCAAGCAGATTTTTACCATGAAACAATACACACCACGCGAGAGCTCTGAAATAGTTGAAATTTACATTCAATAGAACAAGTCAATTGTGAAAACTCAACATGCTTTTTTAATATATTAACAAATGTGAGAAGTGCGCCTTCTAAGAACACCATTAAGCGTTTATACGAAAAATTTTCGACTGGTGAGGCTCTTTCTAATCCGAAGAGGCCAAATAAAAGTCGACCAAGGCGATCGGCCGAGAATATCGCTGCCGTACGAGCCAGTGTTGAGAGGTCCCCAAGAACATCCCAAAAACGCCGTTCTCAGCAGTTGGGCATGGCTCGGTCCACTTTACAACGGATTATTCGCGTTGATTTGCATTTGTTCCCGTACAAAATTCAATTGACACAAAGATTGTTGCCTGTGGACAAGCCTCGTCGATTGGAATGGGCCCAAAGAGTCATCGAAATGGCCGAAGATGACGAGCAATTTTGGAACAAAATTATCATGTCCGATGAAGCCCATTTCACATTGAATGGGACCGTAAATAAGCAAAATTGCCGTATTTACGCCACTGAAAATCCTCAGGAGATTCAAGAAGTGCCTCTTCATGACGAAAAAGTCACATCAACCAGGAGCGTTATCGCGACATGATGACCAATTTTGTGATGCCAATTATTCGTCGAAAGCGTATGAGGCAGTTCTGGTTTCAACAAGACGGCGCTCCACCGCACACAAGTCGCATAACAATCGATTTTCTGAAGAATTTGTTTCCGGGCCGTTTGATTCGAAAAGTGGTGATTTGGACTGGCCACCGCGATCGCCCGATTTGACGCCGCCTGACTTCTTCTTGTGGGGATATTTGAAGTCAAAGGTTTACGTTAACAAGCCAAGGACCGTAGAAGAGCTCAAGGACAACATTCGTGAAGAAATAGCCGCTATTCCGGCCGAAATGTTGGCGAAAAAGATGGAAAATGCTGCAAAAAGGGCACAATACGCCATCAACGCCAGAGGCGGCCATTTGAGAGATATCATATTCAAAAATTGATGTAAACAAATCTACTTGGAACAAATTAAATGATTAAGATTGCCAACCGCCAAATATTTATTTTTTTCTTTGATTTAAAAAAAAACATGGGTCCGTCGAATATGGGCAACCCTGTATATAAATGCAATAATATTCGCCATTGACCTGCAAAAATCAGTTGCGCCAAGTTATGCCGAAGCCAAAGCAGTCAAATTTTACGTCTTGTTGCTGACAGTCTAGGTACTCTTCTAGAACTTCTTCATACATTGAATAATAAAATTAATCAGTTTCGGAAATTTGTAATTGTAAATAAATAGTTCCACTACTCTCCTGTAAATCCCGCAATTTCCGAATCGACGTCCCTAACATGTACGTATGTCATGTACTACTAGATTTGTATGCTCTTACAAACAAGCGACAGACTACAAATTTCAGTTTTCATGTTCGATCGGTACAAGAAAAAAATTCAGCATAACAATCGCACATGATCTTTGAACCAAATTAATTAAAAATATTTCTGTTCGACAACAACATACATATGAGCATCAGCATATAAATACATACTACATACATACATGTATGACATACATACTTCCACAGAGCGATCCCACAATTGTTGGGAAACGACAACAGCAGCCTCATAGAAATGGAACGATATGAAGTCAAAGCAACGTTCAACTGCACTCTCTGGTTCGTTGTTAAAGCTAAAGATAAAATACATCCATATGCATGGAACATGGCGCTAAAACCATAAACATTACATACATACATATCTATGTATGTGAGTAATATGTCTACAGATATTATTAAATAACTCAGTGGCTGATAAAAGGCAAGCGAGTCTGGATGAATGTGTACCACAGACCAGGAACTCAGAAAAAAATACCTATAAAACTGTTGCAGATACTTCGGTAAAGTTCAAATTGAAAAATTGTTTCCGGTTTAATTGAGCTAACTTTGGAATGAGCTAAAATACTAATAATACTCCATCGAGTAGAGTGTTCACTTTGCTATTCCGTTTCCAACATCATGGAATATCCCAAAATGTACATATTTATACCCTTAACCACAGGGTATAATAACTTTGTGCATTTGTTTGTAAAACCCAAAAGGAAACGAGATAGAGCCATCGTTTATTATACCGATCGACATAGAATCACTTTTTGAGTCGATTTAGCAATGTCCGTCCTTCTGTCCATCTATTCTTGTAATCGAAGTAGAGGAACAGGTGGCAATTTTTGTTAGAACTAAACGAAACGTTGCACAAAGAAGTTTTATGGGATAAGGCCAAACTCTGTTCAATTTAAAGAAAATCGGTTCAGATTTAAATATAGTTCCCATACAA
The DNA here is from genome assembly GCA_947397865.1 of Polietes domitor. Lineage (NCBI taxonomy): Eukaryota > Metazoa > Arthropoda > Insecta > Diptera > Muscidae > Polietes > Polietes domitor. The sequence goes on from OX377620.1 coordinate 132,949,144, forward strand.
ATTTTGCTTCCGATTTTACTATTTCCGCTCTAGAAACCACATATTTCAATAGATTTTCTTCCAAATTGGCAAAACGCAATGTATTTTAACTAAAAACAGCTCTGTAAGAAATATGTCAGATCGGTTCCGATTTATATATAGCACTCATACAAATGTCTCCAGATTTTCTTGAAATTTGGCAAAACAACTTATATTTCAACTAGAACCAGCTCTGGTGAAAATTGGCCAGACTGGTTCGTAAATATATATAGCTCCAATTCCGAGCAATAAATTTATAGGATATATCTATGCATTGTGTGTGAAATACTTCAAGAGGAGTGGCAAATGCATAAGTATTTGGAAGGTTTAACGTGTTTATAGAATCAAGTAAAAGGGTGTTGATTTATATGTATACTTTATTTAGTGTTTAGTTTAAAATGCAGTGGCATATTTGGAAAATTATGATGTTTTTTATGGAAATTGATATATTTGCTTAATATTACAAACTACCGCGCCCTCTTTTGTTTACTAGAGGCTACCTACAAATAAAATTGCAGTGCATTAGAAAGTCAATGCCGTTATTTCGGTAGCTGTCACTTTTGAAGCTTTTATTCTTTGGAATTTGACAAGTAGAAACTACGCCATTACTAAAAATGGAACGATACACGCTTCAACAACGCATGGAAATTATTAAAATTCATGAATGAAAATGATCCGGAATTCCATCTTGACTGATGAGGCCCATTTCCACCTCGGTGGCTACGTCAACAAGCAAACTTGTCGCATCTGGGCCTCGGAAAACCCAAGAGTTATTGTGGAGAAGCCTATCCATCCTCATCGTGTGACGTTTGGTGCGGTTTATGGCTCGGCGGGGTCATTGGACCTTACTTTTTCGAAATTGAGGTTGGATCAACAGTTACGGTGAATGGATTGCGCTATCGAGAGATGATTAATGATTTTTTATGGTCGGAGTTGGATGGTATTGATCTGGAGAACGTTTACTTTCAACAAGACGGCGCTACGTGCCACACAAGCAACGAAACCATTTCTCTTTTACGGGAAAAGTTTCCGGACCGTGTTATCTCTCGAAGAGGTGATCACAATTAGCCACCAAGATCTTGTGATTTAACACCTTGCGACTTCTTCCTTTGGGGCCACGTGAAAGATAAGGTCTACGCCAACAGCCCAGCGTCGATTCAAGACCTCAAACATAGAATTCGTGAGGCTATCGAGGACATAGGGCAACCACTTTGCGATTTGGTTAAGGAAAATTTCATGAAAAGGATATGGTCCTGTAAGCGTGGTGGCCATTTGGCTGATGTTGTTTTTTCATTATTAACGGCATACATTCCTCTTTACTATGAAATAAACATATCAAAAAAAATGTTTTTTTTTGAACATCAAAATAACACCTCTTGTTGGAAAACCCTGTGCTTTCAGCCGTTGTTAGGGAAAAAGTTTTTCTCTCTGGATCGATTTCATCCATTTCTACTTTCAGTGGACGGTTGTCGACTAGAATTATAAATTAGATGTGCATGCAACGAATTGCATGATAAATTCGTTGTGTATGCTCTTGATTCTAGCAGAAGCCGCTCGTTTGTTATCATTTTTATCCCCTTTCGATCTGTTTTCTCTAACAGTAAAAAATTTCAAAAATATCTTTTTATTGTCCTTCTAAGTGAGCAGAGTAATTTACATACCGAATTTTATGATTATATCTGCAGAAAAAATGATTATATCTGCAGAAAAAAACTAATTGTGTCTCTTTTTCCCAGAATTTACCAATGTAGAGCCAATGTCCAATGAATGACTCTTCATTTTTCGCGTCTACGCAATCAGAAAAACGAATTTCAATATTCCAGTTAAATCCATTCGATTGTTACCATTTTTATCACTCTGTACCCAGTTTATCCCTTGAAAGAACGAATTTCGAAAAATCGCTTTAATTTGATTGGTTCCTTTGTCCCGATTTTATCCCCTAAGAAAATTAGTCACATTATGATGCGCATTCATGTTATAAGAGGAATGTACGTTAGGACTTGGCAATTAGTTTGGGTGGAAAACAATGAACAAAGCATCAGACAAAAACGAAATCTACGGAAAATTTTAAGATCATTTCTACAAGAATCCATGGGTCTAAAATTAATTCCTTGTCGTCGGAAATCAATTTCGAATTCTAAGACGATCTAGCCAATTCCGTTTATCTGTAGTAAGAAGGTCGTAGTCTAGGTGTATGCAATTTATCAGAAACATGTGTTATTGTCCAGCAACGATTGGTATTGCAATTGTTAAAATCGATCAAGGACTAAAGATTTTTCCTATACAAGAACTAAAGGAAGGTTGGCAACTTGGCTGATCTCAATAAGATTCAAAACATTCTGGGAACACAACCACGGAATTTGAAATAAATCGGTTCGGATTTGGATAAATCTCCCATATACATGTTAGTTCAGATTTTTATTTTAAAAAATAACGTCAATTTAAACAAATGCTACAACGTGTTCAAATAAGTTCTGGGTAAACCCGATATTAGTATGAAACTATAAGGATTTTTTGTAATATTATACTCACTCAATTTAATGTGATATCAAATTTGGAGTCGATTTCCGAGGTCTAGGAATTCATTACACAGGGCAACAGTCATTCTGCGGTGCGGTGTTTGTAAGGAAATTTTGGTGGATATGTTGATGAAGATCTAAGGCTATAATTTACTTTTTTTAAATTGACTCTAGTTCTCGAGATAAACCGTTATTTTAAAAATGAAGGAGGTTTGACCACATATTTTAGCATAACTAAGGAATAGTTTGTCCGATTTGGTTATGTAAAAAATTAAAAATCCGCAGCTAAATTACCTTCAGGTTACACCTACAATGTTTTTTGATATAGTCAATAGTTTCGAAAATATTGAGAAACTTTTCCAAAAAAAATTTTTTTTCATGCAAAATTGAAACCATTTTTCTATTTGTTAAATGCATATAAAATCAAAAAAGTCACAAATGCCAATTTTTTATCTTTAATTATAAACATAGATATGTTACAAATAAAAGTAGCCATATTTCAATAAAATCGATTAACAAGTTTTGGATTAATTCACAATTTAGTGATGGTATCTCATTGTGATAAATTTTTGAAATGAACATTAATAACAGAAATATTCCATAGCTATAAAAAACACGACACATAATTATAACAACTTAAGTAGGCCGAAAAGACGATATGTGACGGACAAGTGAATAAATACATACATATGTCAAAAAAAAATCTAAGACCTCGTTAATCGTTGTGTTGAAAGTGAAAAGGTGAGACTTATCCACAATAAAATTAAAAAAATATTAAGAAATAATAAAGTTTCTCAATTTATAAGGCATTGCTTATGATGAACTCCTCACGTAAATCTTGTGCTAATAACCCTGACCATTTCTGCTACATATGTGGTAAATATTGTGCAGAAAAGCAACTAAGTAATATTAATGCTTTTGTAAAACAAGCATATAAGGCTTATTTTGGACAACAACTTGGACAACAAAACAAATGTTGGGTCCCACATAAAGTTTGTAAAACTTGTGTCGAGTCTCTTCGATATTGGAGCAAAGGAGAACGCAAAGGGCTTCCGTTTGGAATACCGATGACGTGGGCAGAGCCAAGAAGCCACCTTGATGATTGTTACTTTTGCGCTGTAAATGTAAAAGGCATGAACCGATATAAAAAGCGGTCTTGGTTGTACCCAAACGGTCAATCCGTTAAGCCACCAACGCTGCATAGTGAAAATTTACCAATACCGGTATTTACTTCATTATCATCCAAATATTCTAATGATGTTGAAATGTTAGATAGTCAGAATGAGAACAGCAGTGAGAATGAGTACGAAGAATGCAGTTCTACTTATCAAGGATTTTCTCAAGGTGAGCAGAATGACTTAATTCGAGATTTAAATTTATCGAAAAAATCAGCTGAACTTCTTGCATCAAGACTTAAAGAAAAACGTTGCATTCAGCCTGGCGTAAGAATAACTACTTACCGAAACAGAGAGCGAGACATTCTTCCATTCTTTACCGAAGCGAATGATATTGTATATTGTAATGATATTTCTGGGCTTTTGAATTTAATGGGCCTTCCAATATACCAACCAAAAGACTGGAGACTTTTTATAGACAGCTCAAAAAAAGTTTGAAGTGTGTGTTACTACATAATGGAAATAAAGTGGCTTCGATTCCAGTAGGTCATTCGACTAAACTTAAAGAAGACTATGAAAACGTCAAGCTGGTGTTAGAGAAGATTTCATATTATCAACACAAGTGGTCCGTCTGTGTAGATTTAAAGATGGTAAACTTTTTATTGGGCCAGCAAAGTGGATACACTAAATATCCCTGTTTTCTATGTCTATGGGACAGTCGTGCAAAAAATGAACACTGGAGCAGGACAGACTGGCCGTCAAGACTGAACATGACTGTAGGAAAAGATAACATCGTTCATGAACCTTTGATAAGTCGAGAAAAAATCATTCTTCCACCACTCCACATTAAACTTGACCTTATGAAACAGTTTGTAAGAGCACTCGATACGAATGGCGATTGCTTTAAATATATTTGTCAAACATTTCCTGGTCTTAGTACAGAAAAGTTAAAAGCAGGTGTTTTTGACGGGCCACAAATCCGTACTCTTATAAACAACGATGATTTCACAAATCACATGACTCAGATGGAAGTGGAAGCATGGATAAGCTTTGTATCAGTTGTCAACAATTTTTTGGGGAATAACAAAGCTAAGAACTATGCAGAAATTGTTAGCAAAATGCTCCAGAATTTCCAAAAACTAGGAGCTAATATGAGTATAAAAGTGCATTATCTGCACAGTCATTTGGATAAATTTCCTGACAACCTCGGCGATTATAGTGAAGAACAAGGGGAACGATTCCACCAGGACATCAAGATCATGGAGGAAAGATACCAAGGACGGTGGGATAGCCATATGATGGCAGACTACTGTTGGAACCTACAACGGGACTGTCCCAACAAAAAGTACCAAAGAAAATCCCATACAAAACGGTTTTCTTAACTCGTGTTTCTTATAATTATGGAATATTTCTGTTATTAATGTTCATTTAAAAAATTTATCACAATGAGATACCATCACTAAATTGTGAATTAATCCAAAACTTGTTAATCGATTTTATTGAAATATGGCTACTTTTATTTGTAACATATCTATGTTTATAATTAAAGATCAAAAATTGGCATTTGTAACTTTTTTGATTTTATATGCATTTAACAAATAGAAAACAAGTTTTCAATTTTCCATGAAAAAAATTTTTTTTGGAAGAAGTTTTTGAATATTTTCGAAATTATTGACTTTATCAAAAAACATTGTAGGGGTAACTTGAATGTAATTTAGTTGCGGATTTTAAAATTTTTTTCTTAACCAAATCGGAAATACTGTTCCTGAGTTATGCTAAAATATATGGTGAAACCTCCTTCATTTTTAAAACAGCGGTTTATCTCGAGAACCAGAGTCAATTCAAAAAAAAGTGAATTATAGGATAAGAATATCACTATCTCATACAACTAAATTGACTCCAAAAAGTTGAACCGCAGAAAATAATCGAAATTTTGTCACCCTGTGTTATTAACGTTTCGTATTAACGAATTCGTAGATAACGTTTTTGGCTAACGCTTTGTGCGATTAAAAGCGACATACCCTAGTACTCTTACTGTTTAGAGGTGACATAAGAAATGAACGGGGAAAATGGGTGAAGATGCGAAACATCAAAGGATTTTTCAAAATTTATGCTTTTAAGGGGGAAGCGTGTCCAAAGGTATACAAATGGTTTATCCAAATTTGTACCTTTAATGTTGAATCGGTATAAAAATTTTATCAACCAAAGAGTTACAGCTACAATTGGTAAATTCGGTGTGTACATTTCTCTGACGTGCAATAAAAATTGATTACTTCATAAATTGTGTCCTTAAAGGGGAAGCGGAAGAAAAAGATATAAAAATGGTACCAACCATTCAACCAAACAACATGCCCTTTCAGAATTATACGGTCGCTATTATGTTCCAATCATAAAGTCTTAATTTCTTGGACAGTGTTTCAAGTGGATCAAATATATATATTGATACTTTTTTCTTCTTGGTTCTACATGGCAGCTACTATACACAAGATCTTTTGGATACCAGCTTCTACATTCATATCCATCGATTAGCATTTTAAGCCAAAAAGTAAATCAAACACAGACGTTTTAAAAGGAATTGATTATTATATTATAAAATAATTTAATGAAGAAGAGTAGATTTTAATTTTAATTTCGTTCATGTTAGAAATGTGTTGAATTATATTTTAATAAATTTTATTTAATTCGTTTACATATAAAATATTTAAATATAAATTTATGCAAATGCCATTAATTCATAATGAATACATAAAAAATAAATATTTTGTACCAAATTCCACCAAAATTTTCGAAATATTGTTCTAAAATCGCAGACTTCAACTTTTAATCACATAAATTATTGGGTTTATTGTACAATGTTTCTCTATACACCCCGCTATACAATTCGGTTTAATTTTTGTTTAAACATCGAATATAGTTTGGGGAAGAGATAGATTCAAAATAAGTTTTATACACTCATAGCTTACAAACTGCACCATTAATTTAATACAGTGTGGTGTGGTGCGGTATTTTTGAAATCGTCTTCCAAGTGTGCACTTCGATGTCACTGAATGAACGACATAAATTAGACAGAAACCATCACCACCACCTAATAATTGTCAATAAAAAAATTATACGGGTGGATCTCATAAAAAGGCGGAGAGCGATTCTTTCATGCGGAGTGAGTGCGTTTGAGTGAAACCAGTTGGAGAAATACAAAGCAATTGTTATTTATTTTATTAGTCATTGCACTTGGTGGCAGAAGAAGTCGGAAGAAGAGAGTGGAGTGGGATGGAATGGCGCTGTTAACACCCATTCGAAGTGAGTCGGTCGTCTTTGAAACCCTCAAAAAGGGCACGTAATTCACAAATCTATAAAAACCCTTTTTGGGTGATACAAACCAAAATAATGTATTTCTTAACAGTAGAGAACAAAATGTTAAAGTGTTTAAAATAATTTACGCAATTTTTACAAAATAACATTATGTAACATAAAAATAAAAAATTTTTGTTCGAGACCTAAAGGATAATTATTTTTAAAATACATACATACGTTTTCGTACATATTCTAATATTCTCTGAATTTATGAAAAGCTATTCTCGAATTCTTCGAAATTATGTAAAAACGGATTAGGGATTAGTGCGGAATATTAGGATACATATTCATGTTTTGCTTTCCAATGTAAAGCCTTATCATAGCCCATACTTGAGTAGTCAGTGGATATTTCCAGCCACTTCAGTCATTAAAAGTACTTGCAGCTCTAGAGAAGGGTCAGTTCATACTGGCTAAAAGTAAATGTAGATCATCAATGATTTTATTGACATTTTGCACTTACATGATAAGTAATGCCTATAATTAGTCATTTTACTTCATATACTCAGCCAGATGTATGTAGATTTTTATGAATGTTTATGAAAAGTGACAATCACATTAACGACGACTCTTTGAATGGACACTCAAAAGCGATGTACAGTGCAGAGATGTCAAATCTTTGTTCAGATTTGTATGATAATATAATAATAAAAGCCGACTACACTGGCCCTCGGTCGAACATTTAGGGATGCTGAGATTTTATTGGAATAACACAGCTAACATTCGGGAAATTTTCATTCAATATGATATACAATATACGGAACCAATTATATCAATTCATTAAACAAGGTTCAAACCATGAAACTTAGCAGAAGTAATTTCTTGGTAGATACAGACGGACACTTCGGTTTAGCAATGTCCCTTTTTTTGTAATCAAAGTACAGGTCGCAATTATGGCCCGTTCTTAACAAAAATTGGCACAAGTTAGTTTTGTGGGCTAAGGATGAACGCTATTTAAATTGAAGAAAATCGGTTTCTTCAGATTTGATTTTTTCCGATCTAAAATTCTGCATAAACTATTCGATTTACTTCAAATTTGGCGCAGAAATTTATATTTCGACTAGAAACATGTATGGTTAAAGTGGACCAGATCGGTTCAGATTTAGATGTAGCTCCCATGCAAATTTCGTTCTCGATTTGACTTTTACCACTCTAGAGACCACCTCTTGTGAACAATTTTCTTCAAATTTGCCGCAGCACCTTACATAGAAATATCTGTGGTGAAAGAGAGGCAGATCGGTTCAGATTTAGAAATAGATATAGGTCACATAAAAATGTCGCTACGGATTTGTATTCCGCTTTGATTCCGCTCTAGAAACCATTTATTTAAGCCGATGTTCTTCACATTAAAGATAAAACATATTATATTTCAACATCGTTTTAGGTTTTAATATTATCCACTTTCTCTCAGACACATACATACATTTACAGATTTGCTTAAGAGATATTTAAGCTACAAGAAAAAATGTTATTGGAGGTTGATTTCGTATTTTTAACGCTGCAAACTCATCATAAGGTAAAATTGGGAACTATTTCTACTTTATATTACTTATAAAATTCTTAAAAATTCCCAAAAAGTTCCCATTTCTATCGTTTTATACCCTACACCACTTCTTGGACTAGGGTATTATAATTTAGTTTTCCGCCAAATGTTTGTAACACCAAGAAATAATTGAGCTAGACCCACCTTTAAGTATACGGATCGGCTTAGAATCACCAGCTGAATCGATTTACCGATGTCTGTCTGTCCGACTGCTGTCCACCTAAGCTTGTTCGTATCTACAGGTCGCAATTGCTGTCCGATTATCATGAAATTTGGCAGAAGTTACTTTTTTTTTGGCCAAGGACGATCGGTATTGAATTTGGAGGAAATCGGTTCAGATTTAGATATAGCCCCCTACAAATGTCGCTCCCGATTTGACTTTTTTTCCTTTAGAAACCGCATATTGTACCCGATTTTCTGTAAAATTGGCACAAGATCTTATAATCCAACTAAAAAAACCTATGGTGAAAGTGGGTAAGATCGGTTCAGATTTAGATGTAGCTCCCATGCAAATTTCGTTCTTGATTTGACTTTTTCCGCTCTAGAAACCACATATTGTACCCGATTTTCGGTAAAATTGGCACAACATCTTATAATCCAACTAAAAACACCTATGGTGAAAGTGGGTAAGATCGGTTAAGATTTATATATAGCCCCTTATACAAATGTTGCTCCCGAATCTTTAACCGATTTTGGCCAAACTTTACAAATTATATTTCACTAATAAGCATACATGGGGAAAGCGGGTCACATCGTTCCATGTTTCAATATACCCCCATACAGATGTCCTTTCCGACATGATTCAAAAATCCTTCCCGATTTCGCTTTTTTACCGAATTGAATTGTAGTGAGATAGAAAGTTGGGTGTACCATATAGTCGGCTCTGTCCGTCTTTAGTCTTTCCATACTTGTTGGGGAGAAGCCCATATATCGATACTTTAGGAATATCTACCGTGAATGAGAAATATATAGGCGCTTGTTTTGGTACAGGCCTCAAGTGTTGTTATAGGCCCCCTACAAATGTTCGTCTGATTTACCCTATTACCGCTGTATTATCTATATTTATCATTGATCAAGAATCAATTTTTTCACATCATGTTTTATTATTTTATATATACACAGGGAGTGGTGTAGGGTATTATATAGTCGGCCCCGACCGACTTTAGCCTTTCCTTACTTGTTTATTATTTCGAATTCAAATTTTTAAAATTTTTGTTATTTTTCCTGAAGAAGATGCGTTTAACGTCCTACCTGAAACATTTTGGTAAATTAACCTTCCCGGTGCATTCTCTAAAATTGCATCTTTTCAATATAAAAAATAAATTATTTGCAAAAATTTTGAAATAGCAAAGCACCGATTGAAAAGTGTTTAGTATTTTTTAACCCTATATATTTACTTGTTACTCAGAAAGTATTAAAGAAATGACGACTATTTTAGTAAAAATTCCCAAATTTTCGAACACATTTCCCCACTTTGGGAATTTTGGCACTGTGTGATTGGTACCATTTTTATCCCGTTTTCCCTATAAGTTTCCAAAAAATCCTTTATGTTGCGCGTCTACACAATCTTAGGAATGTACACGCCGAACTTTATGAGCCATTTGGTCGGCACCAATTTGATCTCTTTATGGCCCTAAAAGTACGAGTATCGAAAGATCGCATAATATTTCAAATCTACCCAACCTGAGCGAAATATACACCGATTATCATTATTCCATCTGCGGCTGTATAATTGGTACCAATTTTATCCCCTTTCTCGCCGTTTCTCAAGTACATTTTTTTAAAAATTTCCTTGATTTTGCAAGTCATATGAATGTACATACCGAATTTCTTCATTCTTTCTGTTCGCTACCTATTTTAACCCTTTTACCACATTTTCCACGAATTACGAATTTTACTCACTTTATTTTACGTGCATCTGCTATTAGAGAGATGTACACACCGAATTTCATTATTCTAGCTGCAGACGTTTTGTTGGTACCATTTTTATACCTCATTCCCATTTTACCCCTTAAAAGTACAAATTTGATTTGTCCACGCTAAAAAAGAACTACATATGCAGTAAATACACAGCAGAAATCATTAATCTTTGGTATCATTAAGCTTTTTGGTATCATTTTTGTCCCTATGTTCCCATTCTACACCTTTAAAAGTACAAATTCGGAAAACACTTTTTAGTTTGCATGTCTACGCAGACTGAGGAATGCATACACCGAATTTCATTATTCTAGCTGCAGCCGTTTGGTTAGTACTATTTTTATTCCTCTATTCCATTTTACCCCTCAAAAGTACTAATTTGGACAAAGCCTTTATTTTACGTGTATACTTAATTAGAGGAATGCACACACCGAATTTCGTGCTTCTAGCTGTTTTCATTTGATAGGTACTATTTTTATACTTTTTTGCCCCATTTGCAGGCATATTCGAAAAACATGTTTAAATGCTCGAGGTATTTTATGTCCTTGTTAGGGAAATGTTTTCCCTCTGGCCGATTTCGCCCATCGCAACTGATCTACAAGTATTAGACGTATTCTTGGAAAATGTGGACGTCTGGCTCCTCGCTTTTAACAGATGGGCGGACGTCTATATCGTTTTAGAATTTAATGACGATCAAGAATATATATATATACTTTACAGGGTCTCGATATGTGAAGGTTATACAAACGGAATCACAAACTTAGTATACCCCCATCCTGGAGATGGAGGGTATAAAAATATATTTAAATTGCTTTGAAGGATGTACAAACTGAGAAACCAACATTTTGTGAAAACTGCAAGGTAAAAAAATATATAACATTAATTTTGAAGGTGTTGTTCAAATTTTATTCGTGAATGGTGAAAACACCAACAATTTTTTCGTGACCCAGCCGAATGCATATAACCGAACTCTTATGAAATTGTGCGTGCCTAAGCTTTACCATACCTTGCCACTTTTCATATTCAATACATCACTCAATACATAGATATACATATACAAATTAATCGTTTGTACAGGGTGGGCAAATTAAAGGTATATTTTTTAATCAAAATATTGAAAAAAAATAATTTTTTCGCGGATTTGCCGTAATCAAAAACCAAAAATTTTCAAGCTTAATGAAAACGAAGCTGAGCCAAATGAAGAATTCTAATGGCAACGCAGATATTTTATTAGACTTTTGAAAAGACACATCTTTTATAACCACCCTTTGTGTGTTTTCTGTGTTCACTTAACACATGTCTGCCTGAGTTATGCTTTGTATTTGTAATGATTGTGGCTCATTTAAATTAACTAACTTTCCATAAATTTCTACAATTAAACATTAATTGGTTAATAAATGAAGAGACGCCAGCAGCGCAGCCAGCGACGGCAATAGCCTCTCAGCTGCATCTGCAGCTTTGACGACTTGGCCAAAGAAACCGAATGGATTGATGCAAGTGCTCCGGCCGTAGTCTGCAGCTTGGATCGGTGATGAGGGCTGCCTGTTTAGTTGACTCACAAAGTTGTCGGCGGCAAATTGTATTCGTGCTCGTACAAATTGGACTGACAACGCTCATAGAGTAGACCCACCCCACTACGTACATACATACATACGCTTGTCCATACATTAGTGTTCAAAAGCTCTGACATTGTCTTGATTTGAGTCTTGTAGTGGTGTAGGAAAAAAAGTAAGAACTATGATGAAGACCACTAGAATCAGTTGAAATTAACAAAAAGAAAAAAAAACATAAAAACGTTCCGCAATAACTAATTGAGTGAAACTGAAAACACGGACAAACCGAAACATTTGAGTAACTGCGACCGAAGCAGGGTGTCTTTCAGCGAAGTGATGAAAAGTGTAAATGAAAAAAATATTGCGAACGTCAAATACCTATTGCAATCGGTGCAAGCGCGAAGAGATCACAAGAAACTGCGAGAAATCAAACAAAATAAATTTTATAATAACGGCCAAATATCAGTGCCTCAAACTGATCACAAAACGTTAATTTGCCATATTTTTTGAGAAAAAATCGCCGAAAATTCACACCAAACAGCGGCATTTTGTTTAAGCATTTTTATTCAACAACCAAACGTGACTTTTCTGAACCCCAAATGATACCATTTAGATGATTGACGAAGCCTTCAAACTAAAAACTTCTTTTCAAACTATTTTCTTCGAGAAACTAGCATTATTTTTATTTTTTGTATTGTTTGATTAGTGATCGATTTGATTGAATGTAATACATTGGAATTCCAGCTATTTCGATCAAGTTTCAATAAATGTCACCATGCCATTTGTAAATAAATTTGCATTCTATTAAATATAGAAGCAAAATGGTCTTGAGCCAGGACAATATCCCAGTTCAAATCAAATATTTCTACTTACGAAGGAAGAAATTTAGTTTTTTAAATTTTTCTTACGTTTCCTAATATAGTTTCTCCTATTTTATTCGGCATTTGAATTTATACAATATTATCATTCTGGGTGAAACAGTTCCATTTTCCTTACCAAATTTCTATCATCCCAAATTGACCGTCATGGTTATAATGGGCGATACATTTGTAGCTGAATTTGAGACATAAAGTTTTAACGGCAAACCAAACAACAAACAGCGGCAGTATTTTAATTTAGTGTCATTGAGATGATCTATTGAAGAAATGAAAAAACATTTGAAATGAGTAAAATGTGTGGACTATATATGACTGCATACATACAGTGGTCGAAAGCACTATTTCGTGGAAGTCATTAAAATAATAAAATAACATAAAATTTAATTTAATTAGATTCGTTGGAAGCTTGAGAAATTTCTTGGCTTGATAAGTCCGCGATACACAGGAGAAGACGTAATTTGATAACATTTTTTTTACTTATTTTCTTGAAGATTTATAAAATTTTCGGTGACTTCTTTATTATATATAAAGGGTGTTTTTTATTGGGGTATAGAACTTTTAGTTGGCATCACTTTTTTAACTGGCGGCCATTTTGTCAGCTGTCAAGTGATTAATATTTAGTTTGGTTTGCCATTTCATCATGAACAGGTTGACAAAAGAACAACGCTTGCAAATCGTGTAAATTTATTTCGAAAGTAATGGTTCAGTTCGCGAAGTTCACCGCAAGCTCCGTCCATTTTATGGTCGACATAATCGTCCATCAGAGCAATTAATTCGATGAGCGCATAATTTCGCGGAATGGACCTGTCAATTGGCCACCAAGATCGTGTGATTTGACACCATTGGATTATTTTCTTTGGGGATATGTGAAGTCGCTCGTCTACGCCAACAAACCAGAAACGTTAGGGGACTTGGAAGCCAACATTCGTGGCGTGGTTGAAAATTGGACCTGTAGAATTGGCTATATTCGAGCCAGCCGCGGCGGCCACATGCCCGAAATCATATTTAAACATTAATGGCATAAAATTATCCTTCCAATAAAGCCAAATTGATGGACATTAAAACGATTTTCTTGTGTTTTATTTCAATTCGAAGTTCTATACCTCAATAAAAAACACCCTTTAGTATATTCCTTAAAGTCATAAACATGTCGCAAACATTTTGAAATCCAGCATTGTTTGTAATATTTGGCAATTGCAATCATTCGGATAAAGTACATTCAGGAGAATGTGGAAAGAATTCACTCTGTCATACAATCAGTTTTGCTGTTGCAATGGATGACGAATGAACCGGTGGATTACCGTGGTAAACAGCAAACGTAGGAACCATATTGCTAATGTATCCATGCAACAAAATGTTTGCCGAAATACTATATATACGATTTTCTGGTGTATTTTGGCATTCAAACTCGAAAAAAATATTAATTATACCCTCACTCTAAAGAGTAGAAGTGTATATATAATTTGGGATAGAAAGAAGTGTAACGCATTGAAGGAGTGTCTCGAGACCCAAAGTATGTTTGGACCAAATCCGTTTCACAACTTTTTAAGTTGTTTGAGCCATGTCCGTCCGTCTACCTGTCTGGCTGGCAGGTGTACACGATAACTCTCGAAAGGAGTGAATAAATCAATTCGAACTTTGCACACGGTAAACTTAGTGTTAGGTCGAAGATGGGCGAAACTGCCACGCCCTTTCTGGTACCTCCAAAATTTGGCGGGTATTGCTACGCCTCTTCCAGTACCTTCCATACAAATCACCCTAACCTACGTAAAATTAAACCTGTTATAACTTCTATACGAATGATCTGAATACGGTGAAATTTGATATTTGGCAATGCTTTTATAGATGTTCCATTCGTGTGGAATATGAACGATATTGCCACAACCCTTCTGGTACCTCCCACATAAAGTGGCATAATTTTTGTTTAAAATAAATCCATACGATACGATATTTGAAAATGTTTTTATAACACAGTACGACAGTGGTTGGTACACATGAGAAATGTTAACAGAATATGAAAATAGGCTTAAAATAAAGAAATACGTGTCTCGGCGATTTGCTGTAGCACGTCAGAATTAATAAAAACAATTCCAAAATTAATTCCCTTTTCAAAACTGGCTCAAGCACTTAAATCGGTTCACCCATTCTGTTTTTATAGAACTTTTTATAATAGTACTACGTTACAAGTGAACCTCCACGGTCCTTCGAATCTTTAAAACCTATTTTCTTAAAATTCTGACGTGCTACACGCCGAGACACGTATTTCTTTATTTTAAGCCTATTTTCATATTCTGTTAACATTTCTCATGTGTACTCAAAAAAAAATGATTTTGTCGTACTGTGTAATCACTAAAATCCAAAAAATATTTAGGCTTTAGCCACACCCCTTTTAGTACCTTCCACACAATTGTCTATATCTTAGGTAAAACTAAATCCTTCATAACTTCTATACTGATGCATGGAATGCACTATGACTTGATATTTGGTTATGATACAATTGTTTTATAAATGTGGAAGCTGGGACCATGTGTTATGAACCTTCTAGTACCTTCCACACAAATCATCCGACCCTAAGTATAATTTAAGGCCTCATAATTCCCATAGATATGCTTTCTGAGAGTGAGGGAATATATAAGTCGGTTGAACCGACTAATGTTTTCTTACTTCTTTTATGGATATTTCTTTTAATTTGTTTGCTAAACTTTCAATTTTTGCCGAAGGCACCCATAATGTTTGCAGTAGCATAAGTATATGCGGTATAAGTAATAGCATGTAGCGTTATAAGTTAAATGTAGGGGTAAGCCCTATACATTTTCTTAATGTCGTCTTCTCGTAAAAGCAGTGGTTTAGGAACCAGTCGCCAAAGAAATAGGAAACCAAATGTCTGTCTGTCCATATATTGTTGTAATCAAATTACAGGTCGCGATTATAGTCCGATCGTAACAAAAATTGGCACAAATAAGTTTTGTGGATCAAGGACGAACGCTGTTTAATTTGAGGCAAATCGGTTCAGATTTGGATATAGCCCCCATACAAATGTCGCTCCCGATTTTACATTTTCCGCTGTAGAAACCACATTTTGTACCCGATTTTCTTTAAATGTGGCACAATATCTTATAATCCAACTAGAAACACCTATGCAAAAATTGGGTAAGATCGGTTCAGATTGAGATATAGCCTTCATACAAATCTCGTTCCCGATTTGACATTTTCCGCTCTAGAAACCACATATTGTACCCGATTTTCTTTAAATTTGGCACAACATCTTATAATCCAACTAGAAACACCTATGCAAAAATTGGGTAAGATCGGTTCAGATTTAGATGTAGCCCAAATACAAATTTTTAACCGATTTTGGCCAAACTATACATATTATATTTCACCTATTTCGTTCCAATATACCCCCATTTAACATTTTTTGTCACCGAATTAAATTGTATTCGGATAGAAAATGGAGTGTATCATAGAGTCGGCCCGGCCGACTATAGCCTTTCCTTACTTGTTGTTTAATTAAAATTCTAGACATTACCCAAATCTTTTGTAATACAGAATTGTTTTTGGTAATTGGAAATTATTGGGGGAGATTGTCGAGGAAATAATTCAATTCACAGGCAATTCAATTAATTTTCCTGTTTTAATGGATGATGAATGAGTAAATGTAGGACCAATCTTACTGGATCTTGCTTGCTCAATTGATTGGCCCACAGTGAAAAAATTAGCTCCATAACATTTTCCAAAAATGCTTAAATGCGTTAAATAATAAAGTATCCACTTTCAGTCTTTGTTAGGGAAATTTTTTCTTATTGGGCCGATTTCGTCCATTGTCAATACCATCATTTTTGTATCATGTTTCGGATGAAAAAAATCAGACTTTTTTACTAAATGTATATCCTATCTTAAAAGGGTGCAATATCGTGCAGGCGCTATATAAAGCCAAGAACCGCAATTTCTAATAAAACTAATTTGAGTTCAAAATCTCATAAAATTATTGAGAAACAGTTCGACAAAGTCGAAAAAAGAAATTACTTTTTTTTAATTTCTAAAAAAAAATCTAAAAAGGCGAAAATCTGTAATACGAAGAAAATAAATCGTAAAAAATATGCAAACAAAACATAAAAACAAAAAAATAAAAATTCTACCTTTTCTTTCAAATCGAATAAGAAATGTAATCAACTTTGGGCTAATTTATAAAATATACCCATCGGCCGATTTGCAAGTTATTTAATATTGATCGATGGAATTTGGTTCTGAGTCAATGTTTTGAAAATTATCCAAACGTTACACCACATGTCCGTTGATGTGTCATTGCTTTGGCCCACTGTATGTCTATAGTGTAGGTACACTGACAAAGTTCGTCTGTGAGTTCGAGCACATGAAGCGGGCGTACACCACACAATGAGCCACAATTGTTTACGTACATCCAACCGTACAGACAGCTACGGTCGTCGTCATCATCATCAGCTGCGCGGCGTAGCGACGCACTGCGCTTCGTCAGTGTCAGATAAAGTTCTACTTGTCGGGGAGGATTAATTCGAAGCCACGACTCGGTGATAGTTGAAAACTCGCCAATACATACGCCAACCAGTCAATTCGTCCGCTTGTCTGGCGGCCTGTCGCTCTGTCTCCGTATTCCATATTGTAAAAGGCATTCTTTAAGTACGCGCCTAGAAAGTGTTTTGCATCTTGAGACCCGTTCAGTTGTTATTCAATTTGCAAACTAAACGCGTCGCCACCGCAGAGCGACGCCGCGACTCATAATCGGGGCGAGAGATCTGCTCTGGCAAAAACAAAATCAAAATCGAATCCAATCGGAAAAATGCCAACACCATAAACAAAACGCAAACAAATAAGTAATAATATGTGTGTGTGTGATTTTGTAATATCTGTGTTTACAATTGAGTTGTGTTTTTTTATGGCAACAAGCGATTGAGTTATTAACAAATAATTAAAAAATATATATGAAGAAAAAAAAATGAAATAAAATAACGAATGCACACAGAAACCTTAACGCTCTGCTGAAAGTACGTGTTGAAATTTGAATAACTAATCGGCCGTCTCATTCGATTCTACGGAATGCAGCAGCGTAAACAGACTCACAATCAAAATAAATGAAATCGTTATTTAAAGTTCACCAGCGCATCGTCGTCGGTGGCAGTGGCAGTGTCGTGTTTGTTATTATCGAAGTGAGAAAAGAAAGAATTTCAATTATTTTATCGATCCAATGGAAAATAAATCATATCAACGAACAACAACAAAACGATCAATTAAAAAGTGTTTCAAATCTCCAAACAATTTCACAGAAATAGTTTTCAAATATAATGTTTAATACTCTTAAGATTGAAGTGGTGGGGTGAAGAAAAAAACGTTTCTATTGTAACGAAGCCTCGTGTGTTTGTGTGCCTGTGTGTGTGTGTTGTATATGGTCTGGTCTTATTCAGTTCCATTTTTGAACTGATCGCGAGATTATTTCTAATCCAAAAACCAATTGTGTTGACGAAGCGTCGTCTTATATGTACGGATGTGTGTGTGTGTGCGTGAATATGTCTGTGAACGGGCGTGTTGCTTTCGGGCTGCTGATAAGAGCGAATTATACTTCAGCTGATGTAAAGTGCTGACAAATATACGATTTTCGGTACGGGGACGGACAACGCATAAACAAACATTAATTGTATAATTTTAATTCAGACAAAAAGAAATAGGTCAAATGTACGGTCTTGACCCAGGACTTTATGTTAAACACAACTTCAAACCCAAATTAACTTCGAATGATATGCAGCTAGGCTTGTGTTATACCGGCACCAGCTCTAAAGTCACCTTAAAATAATATATATATATACAATTTTAATAATAAATAAAACATATTTATAAAATTGTCATTATGCGGCCGATGGTGATATAAAATTGCTCCAAATGAATGACTCAAAAAAAGACCAGTGAAAACGAGTTAAGTTCGCCCGGGCCGAATCGTATATACCCTACACCATGGAAAGCCTTGCTTTGTATTACCGACAGATTAGACAGCGTTTACATTATGTAGAAAATTAGTATCATATCATCGAGGAATCAATTCCCACCGGTCAAAATTCAATAATTTTTGAACTAGTAAAAATTTTTTAATTTTGTAAAAAAAATAATAAGTGTTATTTCAGATTGATAATTGGGTATATTTTAGAAATAAGCCCAAAGTTGACTACTTTCTTATTATTTTTCGATTTCAAAGACATTTTTTGTTGGAGGTTGTCTAATAAGTTCACATATCAGCTGATAACAGCATTGTAACACCAATCACTCTTTACAGAATTGCTACTGATGATTTGTACCTTAATTTAATATGAAATATGTATATTAGGCTGGGTCGCGGGCCTTACAAATGGAAAACAATTTCCAGTCACCCCACGAAATTAAAGTTTGGATTGTTTAATGATGATCTGCAAAATATTTCGTCACTGGGTCAAGTCATCTGTGAGCTAAATGCTCCTGAAAACACCTCCAAAAATCATGTTTTTTCCCGTGTAATTTTTATACACTCCACTTAGAATCAGTTTTTGAATCGATTTAGCAATGTCTGTCTGTCCATCTATTCTTGTAATCAGAGTATAGGTCGCAATTGTAGCCAGAATCAAATGAAAATTTGCACAACGTAGTTTTAATTGCAATTAAAATCGGTTCAGATTTAGATATAGTCCCCATACGAATTTCACTCCTGATATGACTCTCTTCACTCTAGATACCATATATGTTAACAGATTTTGTTCACAATTGGCAAAACATTTTATATTTCAACTGGAAACACCTGTGGTGAAAATGTTTAGATCGGTTCAGATTTCTATATAGCTCCCATACAAAGTTCGAGTTTTTCCACCCTAGAAACCACGTATTTGCGCAGAACTGGAAGCACATATTGTGAAAGTGGATCACTTTATTCCATGCTTGGATATAGAACCAAACAAATATTATTCTCGATTTTACAAATTGGGTCAGGTCATATTAGTCTATGATTAAGACACATACAAAAATTCTTCCCGCTTTCACTTTTTTTACCGAACTGAGTTGTATTCAGATAGCCCGACAGACGCCCGAATTCAGTTGTTCCTCACTTGTTTTACGTTGCATTAATTATTTTTTCTGAATTAATAGACCCTCGGAAGCACATTAAATATAAATTTTGATTCTTGTCTTGCAATAAATTATTGGTCGAATTATTGATCGATTATAGCAAATTTTGTTTGTTTTTTTTTAATAGTAACAACTGAAAACTTATACGTTTTTGGTGTCTGTAATAAATAGCTGCAGTCAGTACCTTTCGAATGATGCCTACATGACGAACATCGGAAAGAAATAAAAAGAGTTTGAACATTTTGGCTCTGACAAGCCATCTCCAGTATTAAATTATTTTACAAACACGGAGTAAGTAACGTCATGTTTCTTCCGATATTAATCATTTAGGCATCAATTGACAGGTATTGATTCCTTCTACTTTTTTTTCATAACACCTCTTACAAAATGAGTTTTTATGAGAAATATGAGTTTTTAGCTGTCAAATTAAAAAAACACAAAAAATCAATATAAACGTCCAATAATACGACCAAAAGTTTATTCTAAGGCAAGAATAAAAATTTTTATTAAAAAAAATTGGACAAAAATGCCACATAAAAAATTACACTGGAAAAACATGATTTTTAAAGTTGTTTTCAGGAGCGTTTAGCTCACAGACGGCTTGACCCGGTGACGAAATATTTTGCAGATCATCATTAAACAATCCAATCTTCATTTCTGGGTGGTGATCGCTGCAATTTAGTTTCGTCGCCCATCCTAATGAATAGGTGTCATAAAATCTTATTGTATTTTCCTTGATTCAAACCCAATGTCAATTTTAGTTTCGATTCCTACAACAACCGGATTCTACACTGAAAGAATTATCTTCATAATATTTAAGATTTTGTCTTAACCTCAGTGAAAATTTTAATTAAAAATTCGCCAAAGAAACACTTAATAAACTGTATGAAACATGTTTCATAAAGCACAAATCAATGAAAAGTGTCATAGAATTTATGATAAATTTCTTAAAATCTATGAAATGCAGTTCTTCATTCGATGAACTTTTGTCATACAAGTTCATTATTTTTCATAATATGATTTATGAAGATTTTCACAGATTTTATAAAGAAACTTCATTAATTTTATCAAAAATGTTTCATAAATATTAATAATTTATACTAAAGTTTCCTATATAAACAAAAAGTAAAAAAATCCGACTGGTTGACTAACCAATTGCAAGAATCTATGTATGTCTTTGACCTAAATCAAGTTACAGACTTATGTCGGAGTTAACAGAGGAGAAATGAGAATTGCCATCGTTCAACCAAATAAAGTCGACACACTAAAATGATGTTGTAAATTGTGAAACATTTCATAAAAACTACGAACTCCTTCATTACTTTTACATGTTTTATTATATAGGGCCGCCATCTAACTTTTTTTTTCAACTATTCAACCGTTGGACTATTATTTGTGGGGTGCCCTTAGCAGTCATTTGAATGAAATTATTTTCCATTATTAACCGGAAGGATTGTACTTTCAAATAAAAAAAGCAATTTGAGAAAATATTCAGTAGTTTTTTTATAGCATTTTCAAAAAAAAAGTTATTTGTTGAAATATGTGGTTTCTAGAGTGGAAAAAGTAAATAATTGGAGACATTGGTATGGGGTCCGCCATCTAACGTTTTTTTTTTTCAACTATTCAACCGTTGGACTATTATTTGTGGGGTGCCCTCAGCAGCCAGAATGAAATTATTTTCCATTATTAACCGGAAGGATTGTACTTTCAAATAAAAAAGAAATTTGAGAAAATATTCAGTAGTTTTTTTATAACATTTTCAAAAAATAAAATAAAGTTATTTGGCGGACCCTATATAACACAAATGTTTTATTGGTTATGGCATATTTCACAATCTTTAATAATTGTTTATTTAATACAATGAAATATTTCTTTGATCTTATGAACCTAAGTTTTACTAATTTAACAATTTTTTTTATCGTATTTAATAAAACAAAATTGTTAAATTAATTAAATGTTTATGAAAAAATTGTATGAAACATTTCATTTTATTTATGAATTTTCCAATCGTATTAAGAAAAAAATCACTAAATTCTTGAAATTGCTTCATAAATATTAGGAAGGAAAATTCTTTCAGTGTATTTAAACCGAATTTCATGAAAAACTTTTTTCTCTCTGGACCGATTTCGCATGCCGATCTATAATCATTGGACATATTAATGGAAATTTGAATATCATTTCCTTCGAAAGCTATCGTGACAGACGGACAGGCATACAAAGGGGCACGGCGACATCGTCTTCGAAATTTACCACGACCCCGAAAATTGTTGCAAACGGAATGACAAATAAATGTACATGTCCTTGTTGGAGGCTATAAAACCGAAATTTGGATGTTGTTGGGGAGTTTCTCCTCATTCATTTAGTCTGATCTGAGCGACGGTAATAATATCTTAGATCTTGAAATCGTATTGCTGAAAATGGTAAATAAAGACATGACGATCATTTCAGTAAAAAATCAAAATTTTTGGGAACACATTTTCCCCACATTGGAAATTGAACTTTTTTGGAAAAAGTGCAAAATTTGCAAATCTTGTATTTTTTCATGACTTTTATTTGTTTCGATGAATTTTAAGTATATTTATTGCAACTCAAATTCGTAACATTGAATTCAGTCAATTATTTTTTAAAGAAATGAAGAAAAAATAGACTGAGTTAGTAGTTATTCCTCTGCATCCCAACTACCTCCACAAAACCAATTAAAAATATCTCAGCAATAATTTTCTTTGCTGAGCTCCACCCATATTTATCGCTCCACAACTAATAATTACCCTAACTAATCTTCAACCACATGGAATTAGTGCAGTTAGACAATTGATGCATTTCCTCTCAAACACGTGGTCCATTAGTTTTTTTCTTCATTGAATAATTTTTCAATTTTATGCCATTTTCCACGAGTTTTTAATTATCCACATCGAAGCACAGTGGGCCGACTACGACACAGTGTTTACTACTACAAAAAAAAGTGATTGATTGATTTTGGTTTAGAAAACAAAACTGAACACATTATTGTTTTGAATAGCTAAGACAAGTCGGAAACCTGTTGCTGTTTTCCCATAGACGTGTGTTTTGAAAAGTAAACAAAGCACAACCATCTACTACAGAAACGCACACCAGAAAGCCAAGCGCGCACACTTGCGCCGACTAGAAACGTTTCCTATTTAGTCAAGTGGCGAACGAATGGTGAGAGAATAGAATTGAATGGGTTGTTGATGGGAGGAAGGAAGAGGTAGAGGTATGCGATGGGCAGAACACCTGTTAACTCTAATTAATTGTTATTTGTACAGAACAGATTCGATTCGATTCTCACAGAGAGAATTGACAAAAATTTCAGAGACAAAGCAAAAAAGAAAATGTGTTATAGGAAGAATCGCGAATGAATACAATGAATGCTGACGGGTATGAATGACTGTACATTAAAGCGGTCCACGAAAAATGTTGGTAAGATTAATACCACAAACTGAAAATCAAAATTTTTAGTTATGTCATTTAAGAAAACCCAATAATGTTTTTCTTTTGATTCGATCATTCCAAAATGATTCAAAAAATAATTCATAAATTTTTGTAGCCCCCATATAGCAAACCAAGCTTAATAAGGCGCGCCTCATGACCCACTCTACTGTACATTCAAGCACACGATCGAGTAACCCATACACACATTCATAAGATATGAGTCATGAAATCAGAATAAGTCGAAAACCCCCCTGGTTGGAAACAGAAACAGCAACAACAACAGAAGATTCGCCTGTATTTCAATTCCAAATCGAAAGATATGCGCAAAAGGCAACAACAGTAACTTTTAAGTGATGAAGTTGAGACGCCCCGAACAGAAGTGTTGTTTTTTCGTGAATCAAAGCAAATAAAATATGTACATTCATACACACATATAACTTGTGTATTAACTGACCTGC
The DNA here is from genome assembly GCA_947397865.1 of Polietes domitor. NCBI lineage: Eukaryota > Metazoa > Arthropoda > Insecta > Diptera > Muscidae > Polietes > Polietes domitor. The sequence goes on from OX377620.1 coordinate 132,973,059, forward strand.
ACTATGGGATAGTATGGCGTAAACAGTGTAGAAATGGAGTCGTACATTTCTTATTTGTTGCGACATCGTATTTTTGTATGTCACAACGTTTCTACAATTTATTTCCGTGTTTAGTTCTCGAATCAAAACATTACAAACATCAAAATATCACTGATTCCACTTATACACACACACTCAGGAAATAATGAAAGAGTTAAAATAAACAAAAATTTATGAAAATCTAATTTAGTATAGAGCTAAAGCAATATTTCATCATATCAAGTTCAATATTTTCTTAGAAAGTGGGACATGTCTTGAACTTGATTCTAGTTAATTTTTGCCTTAAAACAAGTAAATATTTACTCAAACTGAGGAAAAATTTAATAAATTTGTCCATACAAGTAAACTCAAATTGATTTTGTTGATATTTTCCCCAAACCAAGTCAATTTTTACTCAAACTGAGGAATATTTTTCGGAAACCAAGTAAATACTACCTCAAACCATGAGTAAATTTTTATACAAACTGAAGAATTTTTTTCTTAATTTAGGGAAAAAGTGAACATAAAATAAATTCAATTGAAACCAATAATTTCAAAAAGAAAATAATTTTTCTTCAGAGTGTGCTATTATTAATAATTATGCTATTATGTAATAATTCTCAAACGTTTCATGGTTATTGCGAAGCCTAGGCAGCCGTCTTAAATTACTATTTAAGTATTTTCTAAACACGTTTTTATTCATTAATGCTTGAGTGTACTATTTTTAGTTAAAATATGCCACGAATCTTCTAGTACCTTCCACAAAAATTATCCTGAGCTTATCTCTGAGAGGGTATATATAAGTCGGTTTAGCCTACTGAAGCTTACTTACTTGTTTGGTATACTTTCCAGCAAAATGCTTCTTGTAGTGTAGGATATTTGGTAATCTTATTATTTTGTTTAATTATACCCTACACCACTTCGTGGATTAGGGTATTATAAGTTAGTTTTCCGCCAAATGTTTGTAACACCAAGAAATAATCAAGCTAGACCCACCAATTTACCCTATTACTGCTCTGGAATACACATTTGACATTGAATATTGATAAAATATTAAGGATCGTGTAATATTTGAACTAGAAATAGAAAATAGAAAGTAAAAATGGACTACATGGTTCCATGTTTTGATTTACACTATTTCTGCACTAAAATGCACATTTTACATGAGATCTTGATTAAATTTCCCACACCTTGTTACATTTAGACTAGAAACACCTACTTTGAAAGCCAGCTATTTAGGTCCATGTTTTGGTATAGCCTCCATACAAATGGACCCCAGATTACACTATCATCGTTCTAGAACCCACATATTACATTGGATCTTGATAAATTTTTGAAAATCATGTTATATTTCAACTAAGAATACATACTTTGAAAGTGATCTAAATGGGTCCACTTTTTAACGTAGCGCCCTTACAAATTGGCCCCATTTTTATTATTACGCCTCTAGCACCCACATTTAACATCAAATTGGCCCCATTTTTATTATTACGCCTCTAGCACCCACATTTAACATCAGAAGTTTATTAAAATTTTATAGATGATGTTATACTTCAACTAAGAATACCTACTATGAAAGTTAAATATGTGGGTCCATATTTTGGTATAACCCCCATACAAATGGGCCCCCAGTTTGCACTATTACCGCTGTAGAACCTACATCTTACATCCGATCTCCATCAAATTTTGCTGATCATGATATATTTCAACTAAAAATACCTACCGAGAATGACAAGTGTATATGCCCATGCTATGGTACAACCCAAAGTGTTTTTAAAGGCCCTATACAAATGTCCATCCGATTTAACCTATTACCGCTGTAAAAGCTGCTTTTGTCATCGGATCTTGGTTAAAATTCTTAGGTCAATAATTAATTTTACTCAGGTCAATATGGGTTAATGTTTTCAAATACAACTGTCCAACCAATTTTCATTATTGTCGCCTTAAAACCTACATATTAGATCGGATCCGTATCAAATTTTCCAGATCATTGATTATTTGCTATATGACCTCTTAATGATGAAATAAACCATCGGTCCCTGTTTTGTTGTAGACCCAAGAGGTCTGCGATACGATTTTAGACATATTTTCTACATCACGTTCTATTTCGGTTAGGTACACTTACAGCAAAAGTGGAGCATTACCGCTAATTTTCAATTTTCAATTTTCCATATTTTTATGTTTTTCATATTTCAAAATTAATAATTAATTAAAGTTGTGAATAAAGAAATACAATAACCACATAAACGATAAGTAAACATACAGCAACTAAGAGTTAGAAATTAAATAGATGGACATCACTGCTATTTTCGCCTATGTTCTTTATTATTTCGGTCTTTCTGGTTAATCAAATGGACGTTTTTGCACTTGGGTTTGGAAAAGAACCAAAGCATATGTCTGTAAAGAAAAAAAATAAAATGCATATAATACAAGCTATATTATTCAAAATTCCGCTTAAATACCTTTAAATGCAGAAATTTTATAATTTTGAGCCGACGGCTTCTACTTGGTTCCCATCCAAGTATATTTGTTGACCAAGCGGTCAGTTAAAAGTTTATTGAGAGCGTGTCTTATACATTTTGAAAACATCGTTTTGGAAACATTGCCTCTGTGAAATGCAAAAAATCTTAATGTCTGATAAAATTTTGTACCCAGAAGATCTGCACCAATAATCAACTTACCAGCTTTTCATCACTTGCTATTGATTTCATTTAGAACTTCAACTTGTAGCTTCTCTTTTACTTATTGCGTGCTAGTCCATTTTGCAATGCACCACCAAAATATTTTATTTTCTTATTTCCGAAACATTCATACGAAAAATGACAACAAAATCAATATCGCCAACAATTCTTCAAAATGATACAAGGGTGATAAGAAAAAAATTATTTTGATGAATTTCAACCAGGTATATACGAAGAGAGTGGTGTATGGTATCATATAGTCGGCTCGCCCGACTTTAGCCTTTCCTTACTTGCTATTTCTTATGTTTTATAAACAAAAATACATCTTGAATTTTTAAAATAAATTTATATTGTGTCAGTAAGAACCTCCAAATTTTTTTGATAGAATTATTCTAAAATAATTATAAAACTGATGGCAGTCGAAATTAAAAATATATAGTAGAAATAATAAAAACTTTAAGCTGGATTCAAAAAATGTGGATGTTATCCACTTACATTATTCTTTAGTTTGTTCAATGCCCAAAATATGCCGGATTTATCATTATCCATTTGTTAGCTAGCCACATTTTAAAGTTTTAGTTCTATTTTCCATGATTTTTTTATAAAATCAGTTATTACTTTCACATTTTTGATTCGATTTGTATTACTGACAATATTAGCTATTAATAAAACTTATTTTACAATTTTTTTATAAAAAATTAAAAATATACTTTTCGAGATTTTCTATAAAACTAGAAGCAATTGTCTGGAAATTAGATAACAAAAATGTTTTTTAATAGATAATGAAATATAGGGTCCGTCATCTAACGTTTTTTTTTTCAACTATTCAACCGTTGGACTATTACTTGTGGGATGCCCGAGGCAGCCATTTGAATGAAATTATTTTCCATTATTAACCGGAAGGATTGTACTTTGAAATAAAAAAAGAAATCTGAGAAAATATTCAGTAGTTTTTTTATAGCATTTTCATTTTGGCGGACCCTATACTTCATTTTCGATACACCCTAGTACAATTTCATATTTTTTTTTTAGAATCGGCATTATTTGACATGTGTATAGAAAAGTACAAAGTTACAAACTTCCAATTAACCCATTAACGACATCAATCCCCGTATGAGGACACCTGTTTAGTGCCGAACGACTGAACCACAGTTTTTTTGGGCGTTAATGGGTTAAATCGGAGAACACGAAGAAAATGTCTATTCCGTTTCACATTGAGTTACTCCTAACCAGACTTCATAGATGCAAGCCGTTTTCCATATCATAAGAAGTAGTTTTCACACATTTTTATTTGTCTACTGCCGAAAAGGTGTTGACAAATACAAATATCTATGTAAACACAAACAGGTAGTTCGTTTTCGTCCCACAGTGTTGAAACCATGAAGGCAATAAAAAGAGTGTTTTTAATGACACACAAAACAGGGAACAGAAAAAGACGAACAAAACAAAGCGAAAGAATAAACGAAACGATCAATTAAAAGCCCATAACCTCCCAGATAAAGCTATGTATGTGTGTATACTCCCTCCCCAAACTCACACACGCACACACACATGGTACTGTAAACTTCGTTATTGGAGAAGTAAGAAAGAACAGAACATTCCTTTAATTAAAAGCAGAGAAGTTCAAATGTTTTAATAAATCATAATAAACAACAATAAAAAATTTATTAAGAAAAGAAAAACACATACCCAACGAAAGAATCGATAACAAAAACAACAATAACATACATTGGAGTGGAGATACACAGTGAGAGAGAATGTACGAGAGCTGACCAAGCCACATAGAGAGTGAGAGTGTGTAAGAGCAACCACAACAACGCCACAAATGTCAAGATAAAAAACAAGAACAACAACAATTGGAAAAAACATGAGTCAAGAAGATACAACCAAACCAAACAAAACGAACCCGAATAACCACTACAACGGCAACAATAACAATAACCATAGCACGATGAAATTCGAAAACAAACGATCGGCGGCTGCTGCTCTCTACGAGAATTTCATGCCCAATGATAACAACAACAAACACCCCAACTTTGAGGCTGAACGCGAGCCAAACAAGAGCGCCCCATTTAATAACGAACAAGGCTTCGTACACAACACAACCTCCACCAATGTGGTCGACGATCGTTTCGTGGCCAGCGAAGCGCAGCGTTACGTCAAAGATAAACGTCTACCCGATTACGAGAACCTAAATTTCAATCGCCACCAGCCAGAATTAGACAAAAAGGTGTTGTTGCAAAAGTACTTCCGCACCGCCCTGGTGGGTCCGCGAACTAATATTTACGAAAATCTGTGTCGCGGTTGCAATTACGGCGTGTTCAGCGCGCGCGGTCCGCTGTGTAGTTTCTGCGAGTGCATTGTGAACGGCGTGCCTAGCATAAGAGCCTCCCCGGCTGAGAGCTCGAGTAATATTTACGAAAATATCTGCGCCAATTGTGCCCAATTCTATAGTGGCAACGAAGAGGATTGCCAGTGTCGCAAGAGAAAAGAATTGGTAGTTAGTTTTTGTGAAACGGAAGTTGAGGAAGTGGAAGTGGGTCAGACCCAAAAAGTGGGCAGCGAAGATTGTTTGCTGGCGAAAGATGCCAAAGAGCAAAAAGTGAAAATACGTAAATCGAAATCGTTTAACAAAAGCACAAAACCGAAAATATTAACAAACTTTTGGGATACACTGAGAAAAAACAAAGCGCCCGCGGTAGCAAAGAAACCCCTGGAAATTGTCCACAACGTTGAGGGTTACGATCAAGTGTTCCACACCAAAGAGTCGTTCGATTTGCAGCGTATATGCGAATTGAAACGCAGTGCCACCAGCTGTAGTGATCAGCACATCTACGGCAGGTTAAAGCAAAAGGAGTTGGTTAGATCGCAGGAAGAGTTTCTCTCCACCCAGAGTTTGACTCACGCCGACACACAGGTGGGCAAGAAACGTCATATATCAAAGCCGAAATTTTTAAGATCCCTTTCGGCCAGTGCTCCGCCGCAGTGCACTAACTCTGGTCACGCTTTGGCGGCCTCGACCAGTGCCTTGCAAGCGGTTTTTCTGAATAACAGCGTCTGTCAATGGATGACATCATTGCGTCGTGAGTTTAACAGTGATTCGTTGAATACATGTATCTTAAATCTAACCGATGAGGAGAGCGATTGTCAGTGTTATCCGAAAAGTATACCGCCAAAGAAGTTGTTGTCGTGCAAGACGGCGCCACAACCACCTCTAAACGGAGTGACTAAGCGGGCAAATATAGTTTTGAAAAATTTCACAACACCCAGTAAACGATCGTCGCCCTCAACATCAACATCAGCATCTTCGTCATTGTCGTTAACGAGGCAGAGCCGAGAGTCAGTAACGGATTGGGATTCATTGGATTCAGCGGAAATAGTGGCATTGAGACGTCATACATCTCGTGATTCTTCGGGGGATTCTAGAGAAGGGCCAACACAGCTCTTCCTACCTACGACAGATCATTATCAGCAAATGGTTGATGAATTTAAATTCAATTTAGTAAACAAACAAGTGAAACAGCAACAAAAACAACAACACCAGCATCACCCAGCGTATAATGAACAAAGTGTAAACAACACCATGGCCTCAGCAGGTGTCAATAACAATAACAGCAACAACGTAGACATACCTCTACGTCAAGCTGTCTCTAATCATAACAAAGCCAAACGTCAAGGCATGTACCTGCGCTTGGGAGATCAACATAATTTGCAAAACGACAACGACGACGACCGCGACGAACCCTTGGTTTTACCCCAGAGACACAACGTACTCGACAGTGATGACCACAACAACAACAAGAATAGCAGTAGCAACAATAAAGACAACCACCAGAAGAGTATTATTAACAGGGAGAGAGAGCACAATGTAAACAACAATGATCACGATTTGAGTACCGTTAAATCGTTCGACTCCGACACAGACTCGGCAACCCAAGAGAGCCATGATCATCAGGAGAGTTGTATTAGTCGTGCTCTAAACCAACAAGTGAGCAGTTCGCACACGACGATCACGACGACGGCTACGTCTAAGCGCGGCGGCATACACGAGCATAACATATTGCAAGCATTCGAAGCTCTTCTCAGACAGGGGCAACAGCAACAACAACCATCGCAGAAGCCAGCGAGCGAGGTGGAGGAAACGGATGTCGAAGAATCTCAGACCAAAGATAACAACAACACACTGCCGCAATTAGAAGTCGCTCAAGCGACCAGTGGCCAAGTGTTGCAACCATTTGTGGCGCATACAGATAAACAAAGTACGTCGTCGTACTGGTCTCCCGTATTCGATCTGCTGGATCTTATCAATCGCCTTCAGCTATCGTGTAGTCTAAATACGGTCGTAGTGCGCTACGACAACAACGATAAAGCGGTGTTTGTATTTTTGCGTTATATCTCTCGCAACGGTGAGAAATACAAACATGCAACACATGGGCAATTGGTGAGAAAATATCAGCGTTTTCACAACTATCTCTACTCAGCGACGACGACCGCGACGGCGCACACTTTAACAACGCTTAAACATTCTGCCTCGACTGCCAGGGCAAACAGTGTTGATTTGAAGCTCGACTTGATGAAAACAAACGGGAATTTGTACGGCCGCATTGTAGTACGCAACAGTGAAATACCAAATAATGAGTCATTTGATGATCGCAGCAAAGCGAATGTTTTAATGTTAAGTGAAACCCCCGAAACCCCTCCAAACGCACAAAATCACAACAGACGAGCGAAAACACCTCCCGAGGTACCCAAAAGAGATCCCAGCACCAAGCTATCCCCCTCAACGGAACAATTACCGCCATTACCCGCCCAAAGATCGCCATCGCTCAGCAAAATGACCGTGCCCTCGGGAAATCTCATAAAAGAAGCCAAAGGCGAAAAATCTCACAAAGTTGAGGAAAGTATTTATCAACCGATCTGGAAGTGCAAGACGGTGGGTGAGGTCCAGGAACGTTTCAAGACCGACGAAGACTATTACACCCTCAAAGACTTGCAGGCCGAGAGATGTGAACTAAGCCCCAAAAGTCAGGAGGCGGGGGATGAAGTGCCCGAAATTTGTATATCCGAAGAAGATCACAGTGAATGGGAACCAGATGAGGAGTTCGTCTTTACCACACGGCTGACTGCGGCACAGGGAACAGATTCCCAGGATCGTAACGCCACCATACGTTCTAATCGCAGCCATGACAGCTCTATAGGTTCTAGCTCCCTCAGCGGCAGCACCATCACCGATTTTGCCAGCAGCACCGCTACCTTGGCCTCCAGTGTCAGTTCTAGTCTTATGCATCATCTCTTCCGTAATGTAGGCATATTCTATAGCCTCAGTGAGCCGAAATTACGCGCCATCATCTACGATTATGATCGCATACATTCAACGAGATATTTCGCCAAAAATAACATCGCCCCCGCCGCTGATGACATCAATGACAGCGGCCTTGGCAAATCGCCCACACCTTCGTCGTTGTCACAAAACCATCACAAACAACCGCACCAACAACACAGATCACCAGTTCCTATGCAACGCCTGCAAACTAGGGAAAACCCCTTGAAATGCAGTGAAAGTGTTACGAATAATACATCGGCAGTGGCGAAAGTGGTGGGTGCTGGGGTTACCGCCGCAGCCACCCTTGCCGCCGCTGCCATTGCAGATAGTCCAGCACAACAATGCATAGCCCCCAATTCATCGGTACAGGCATGGAAGCATCAATTGTTGCATGTAAATTACATGGAGGATGAAGAAGATATGGTGAGTGTTATTGTTTTATTTTAATTTTTCTGATTTTTTCGTTTTGTTTGTTTTCGAAATTTAACATGTTTTCATTCCATTTCATCACATTGCTGATGTTGCTGTTGTCGTTTCCAACGAGGGAAACGAATTATTATGGGAAGTTTTAATTTTTATGATCTATTGTTTCTTTTTTTCGTTCGTCGTCGTCTGTTTTCTTCTGCAGACAAAAGTACAAAATTGCTTTTTTTCATTTTGGTTAATGGTGTTTGTTTTTTACAAGATGATTTAATTGAGAAAGGGTGTCTTGTGTTTTAATGATAGCGTCTTGCTATATAGATGCTGCTCATGATGAAATACTATCTATGTGCCATTCTTCTCTCATGTTCTTCACCGCATATATCTTCAGACAGATTTTGTTATCGTACACATCTACCGGGGAGTCATGAGAAAGGTTAGGTTAGGATAGGTCGTGGTGGCAATCACTTAGACCAGAAATAGTCCCCTTTTACATTCCTCATTGGAACCAACCTCTGCGCCACAGGAACACTTTGTCTTTCCGGTTGCTTCGAAAAACTAATGTCCCGGTTAGTTAATTGGCACATTAATCGGACTATAACAAAATTGCCCTAAAAGTCTATTACCCTGGAGAGAGACATCGAAGGTATTTGACACTAAGTCTAAGCTCTTTTCATAACATGCCTAGCTCTTGTTCGACATAAAAGCTCTAGAAATCCAAGCTGAAGTTAGTATTATACAGATGATTTAGTCCAAACCATTCGAATACAACTGAGCCAAATTGTATTTGAAAATAATACATAATGGACTAAAAAGAATACCTTGTCAGTGAACGACAAATTTGTCAGCGAAATGTTGGTTTGAAAAGCATCTGTATTTTACATGGGATTTTCATAGGAAGAAGTCCTTCTTTTATGGAGTCTTTTCGTTTTTTATCGATGCTCATATGTTATGAAATTTCTATTTTGTTGGTGTTCTTTTTCATCGGTGCAAAGAAGCCAACTTGTATAACAACATAGAATGTGCTTCTTGTGAAATTTTGGATTTTAAGATCATAAGAGTGATTTTAATGGATCCGCATTAAGGACGAAAAATAAAAAATATTATATTGGTTTGAGGTCAGTAAAGCTGACAAAATAAAATCTTCGGATGGGAACAATTTTGGAAGTTTATTTTATTTCTGAGAGGAGGAAATATGTTCATTCTCCATCTTTGGATGCGACTAAAAAGCACTTCTATTGGAAATAAAGGCTGGGCCATCTAAAACTTTAAATTAGAATCGGCTATAAAAAGTAGTACAGATTATTTTTAAAATTTTTTGGTTTTATTGGAAATGTTAAACTTTGTCATTTAATAATGGAACACAATACCATTCATATGACTACCACGACTGGTACGGCTGTACCTCATCCTATCAGCCCAATTTTTCAGTACAGCCCAAAATCCACACCAAACAGTGACTCGTTGTAGATGCATTGGTTTCTCAATAGTCACGTGTGGGTTCTCCGAAGCCCATATCCGGCAATTTTGCTCACTGACATAACCACCGAGATGAAAATGAGGTTCGTTAAGGCTGAACTGAAGTCCGATCTCTGAATGATATTCTACCTTCCAAAGTCAAAATAATCGGTAGTTCAAATTTAATATTTTAAATAGTAAGCAAACAAGTGAAACAATCTTACCGACGACCAGTGGTTCACAATCAAAATCCATTTGGAAATATTGAATAACTTTTGTTCTACTAAACATTTTTGAATTCTGTAAAAAATTGAAATAAGACAGGGACCTTTTTAGATTGAAAAGCGGACTATCGGATATATTTTAGAAATTACCCCAGAGTTTACTACTTTTAGAATTTTTCGATTTTAAAGAAAATTAAAATTTTGATTTTTTCGTTTTTATGTTTTTAACATTATTTTACGTATTTGTTCATTATTCGCAGAAAACAATATTTCTTTTTGTATTATAAATTTTCTCTCTCTTCAGATTTTGAAAATTAAAAAACGTAATTTCTTATTTTTGACTTTGTCGAACTGCACTCAAACTTGTTGTGTTATAGCTGTACAATACAGCGCCAAACCTGTGCCAAATAAAGTTTGTTAAATATTTTCTTGACATTCCGCGGTACTCAGATTTTGCTAAATCTCGAATACTTCTCCCAGTTTTATTTCCTCACTTAATGCGGACTGTTGACATGAATTCGACAAAAGTATGGCCGAAGGAAAATCAAGAAGCTCCTGTCTAAGCTGATACTAGCAGTCCTAATGTCATCGATTTCCTATCAAGAGTTGCATGTCGTCATGTGTATCAACAACTTCCGATCCCAGATGTTCACCTATGATGTAGTTTAAGGGGCTCTTGACAACCGGCGATACTCGCTCAATCGTTATAACTTCTTCTAGTTCTAGTGCCTCGCTAAATCCGGACCGGTGACATGAAGTCGACAAAATTCTGGTCGATGGAAAATCAAGTAGCTCCTGTTCAATCTGACACCAACAATCGTACTATGAATTTCGTATTAATTCTTTCAAAAGCAAGAGTTGCAAATCACAATAGTTTCAAATTAATCAATAATTTCCCATCCCAGTTCAGTTCACCCAAGATGATAGTTCAAGGGTCTGTCGACAACCCGAGGTGCTCAGACTTTGCTCAATCCCCAAAAACTACTTCCAGTTTTAGTGGCTTGTTAAATGAGTACTGGTGACATGAATTCGACAAAATTATGGCCAATGGAAAATCATTCGTATCACTCTTTCTAAAGGCAGAGTTGCATAGCGCAATGATCTCAAATGATATCGATAACTTTCTCATAGATATATGAAATGAATGGTGTTGTAGGATTTTTATTGTGGTTGTTGATGACCGAATCATTGATCGTTGTCACATTCGAATGCATTCGGCATTTATGCATTCAGATTGAAAACAAGTCTTGCAGATTTCTACTTCGGATTCCATAAGAAGACCACAGTAGTGGTATATGTAATTTATTGATAACACTAAGCAACAAAAAATAAGAAAAAATTGTGACCGAGACCTAAAAATATTTTTTTTTTGCGAATTGAACAGTTATTCATAAAATTAACAGAGAGAAAATTACGGATGAATTAAAAAGATTACTAAAATTTCAATTTTCGGCAAAGGACCTTTAATGTTCGTACTCTCATTTTGACAGTGGGCTAAGCCGGGATAACAAGCTGCGATAACAAAAACATTAATAAAAATTTAATTTTGCTCAAAATAAAAAATTATTTTTTCACATTATCGTCAACTACTATATAAATATATGAGTCAAAAGAAATTTTCAAAAAAATATTTTGTGTCAACTTTATTGGACTTAGCCTCGATAACCATAATTTTGACTTACACTGGATAAATATCCAGGCTAAGTCAAAAATTTTTAACACAAAATTATTTTTTTTAAAATTTGTTTTCGCACACACACATTGATATTGCCTTTGGCGACAATTTTAAAAAAAAAGAATTTTTTATTTTGAGTGAAATTTTTGTTATCGCAGCTTAGTTATCCAGTCTTAAAGAAAAACAGGCATAGTATAAGTCAGATCACACCCGCTTATATGTTCAGTTGAAGGTAAATAATATTACTACAAATGTTGCGAAATTAACTTTTACATAGACACAGTGGTGTGGGAATAGTCTCCAAAATATTATATAAATATACTTTCTTTATTTTATTATATACACTTTTTGCTGGCACGAAAAATATTATAAAAATTAGAAAAAAATTTCAAAAAACGAAATAATCGTTTTTTAATATCCAAAATTCTAAGGAAGAAAAATCTGTCCATATGCAAAAGATAAGTGGATAAGTGTAGAAGTTATGGCCCTATTTGCAAACGCAAAATAATTTTTTAAAAAATCATTTTTTTATAATTTTTGGTTAAATAGGGTGAAGCACCAAAAATTTAAAAAATCATGATCATGATGGCACGAAAAGCACTACAAAAAATATAAGAAAATATTTTGTTTTTAATATCTAAGAAAAATCTAGCCATATGCAAGTGATCTATGGATAAGTGTAGAAGTTATTGTCCTCTTTATTATATTATTCAAAGAAAATTGGAATTTTAGTAATTTTTTAAATGTATCCATACATTTTTTGTGTTCATTTTATAAATCAGTATGCCAAAATTTTAATTTTTTGTTGCATAGTGTGATTAAACAACAATGTTGACAGGCTGGACAGTTTGATGTCATTGCCGTTTGTTAACTGAAAACTCTTTGGAAAGTACTGCATGACATTTTTAAGCTGGATTATCATTAACTGTCGATCACGATTAAAATGCTTTAGCGAAGCTTAACGAGATTTGTAGTAATTACAAAATTGCAAATAACCAATGGAAGAGACTTTCTTTAAGACATCGATGCGGTTGGGCAATGTTAAGTTTACACAGTGATAGACTTGTCAAATGTCATGGCAATGCATTATGATGAAGCCTTAACGGCCGACAGATAGATCTAGAGCTCCTTTGTTGACCGCAATTCTTCAGTTTATTGAGTTGCCCTCTCTGTCTCGTGGCATTTGTTTGTATGCATTCAACCAATCATCTTTCCAAAAATAATCCCTTTTTTCCAACCATCTGTCGTTATTAGTCTTTGACGAGTTTCTTTTTGAAAACAGAGCGTTGTTATCTCATTCTGCTGTCCTGGTCTGATCTGGCTCATGCAGAAACTGCCATGACTCAAATTTTTGAGGTTTGAAAGGAGTACATACAGCAAAAAACAAAGCCATTTTAATTTAAAATAAAAATAAGCATTTATGGTCAATTGCGTTTGCAGTCAGTGTTAATTTTAGTTCGTTGGTTGTGGTATGATGATGGTGTGATACAAATTCTAAAAGCAGAAAAATCTGCACACTTATGGTCATGTATATAAATGCATGTACATATATATATCTATGGATCACTATTAACTATTGTGATTCGAGGGTGATTGAAAATCACAAGATGTACTGAAGCAGTTTGTATTTAAAATTTCAAAAAAACAATATAAAGTCAATGCTTGGCGGTGACTTTGAAGTGATTTCTTAAAAAATAATAAACTATTTTTAAGAGCGTTGCAATATAAGGGGCAAAATGTATTTATATTGAGACAAATACCAACTCACTTCAATTTTTAAACTGATTTGGTATCTACTTAAAAAAATCTCATATACACTCCTTCAAATAGAGCATTCCACGGTATTACCATCAGATTAAAGGCTGTCAACTTCATGTGGAAAGTATTAGGCAAATTATGATTTTTATACACTCCACGAGAGTATTATGTCTTTGTGCATTTGTTTGTAACACCCAAAAGGAAACGAGATAGACCCATTGTTAATTATACCGATCGTCTTAGAATCACTTTCTGAGTCGATTTAGCAATGTCCGTCTGTCTGTCCGTCCGTCCGTCCATCTATTCTTGTAATCACGATACAGGTCGCAATTGTAGACAGAACCAAATGAAACTTTGCACAACGATGTTTTTCGGGATAAGGACGAACGCTATTTAATTTGAAGAAAATCGGTTCAGATTTAGATATAGCCCCCATACGAATTTCACTCCCGATTTGACTCATTTCACTCTAGATGCCACATATTACAACGATTTTCTTTAAAATTGGCAAAACATCTTATATTGTAACTAGAAACACCTGTGGTAAAAATGTGTTAGATCGGTTCAGATTTATATATAGCTCCCACACAAATTTCTCTCCCGATTTGACTTTTTCCGCTCTAGAGACCACATAATGTATCAGATTGTCTTCAGATTTGGTAAAACATCTTATATTTCCACTAGAAACACCCATGGTGAATATCGGTCAGATCGGTTCAGATTTATATATAGCTCCCATACAAATTTCGCTCCCGATTTGACTTTTTCCGCTCTAGAAACCACATATTGTATCAGATTGTCTTCAGATTTGGTAAAACATCTTATATTCCCACTAGAAACTCCCATGGTGAATATCGGACAGATCGGTTCAGATTTATATATAACTCCCATACAAATTTCGCTCCCGATTTGACTTCTTCCGCTCTAGAAACCACATATTGATCAGATTGTCTTCAGATTTGGTAAACCATCTTATATTCCCACTAGAAACTCCCATGGTGAATATCGGACAGATCGGTTCAGATTTATATATAGCTCCCATACAAATTTCGCTCCCGATTTGACTTTTTCCGCTCTAGAAACCACATATTGTATCAGATTGTCTTCAGATTTGGTAAAACATCTTATATTCCCACTAGAAACTCCCACGGTGAATATCGGACAGATCGGTTCAGATTTATATATAACTCCCATACAAATTTCGCTCCCTATTTGACTTTTTCCGCTCTAGAAACCACATATTGTATCAGATTGTCTTCAGATTTGGCAAAACATCTTATATTTAAACTAAGAACATCCATGGTGAAAATCGGTTCAGATTTAGATATAGCTCCCATACAAATGTCGTTCCCGATTTGACATTTTCCTCTGTAGAAACCACATATTGTACTCGATTTTCTTTAAATTTGGCACAACATCTTATAATCTTACTAGAAACACCTATTGGTAAGTTCGGTTCAGATTTAGATATAGCCCCCATATAAATGTCGTTCCCGATTTGACTTTTGCCGCTTTAAAAGCCACATATTGTGCTCGATTGTCTTTAAATTTCGCACAACATCTTATAATCTAACTAAACAAAACTATGGTGAAAGTAGGTAAGATCGGTTCAGATTTAAATATAGCCCAAATTCAAATGTTGCTCCCATAAGTTTAACCGATTTTGGCCAAACTATACATTTTATATTTCACCTATTTCGTTCCAGGTTTCAATATATCCTCATACAAATGTCCTTTCCGATGTAAAATTTTTTGTCAAACACATACATTTACAGGATACAAAAAACCTTCCCGTTTTCACTTTTTCACCGAATTGAATTGTATTCGGATTGAAACTGGAGTGTATCATAGAGTCGGCCCCGCCCGACTTTAGCCTTTCCTTACTGGTTTTTTATAAAATTGCGATGCTTGTATACAATTATAAAGACCCTAAAAGCACGAATTTGAAAAAAGAGTTATTCCGTGTCAAGCGGTACGATTTTTGAATCTTTTAATTTAACTGTGAAAAAAATAAAATTATTTAAAAAAGTGTGTTCATTTAATCGTCTGTGAGTCCTGAAAGACTTTACCGATGTCAATGACATATACTTTGTTTTGAATTCAATTTCAATTACTTTTAAATATTGAGCTGATGGTATTGCCGCTTCTTTTTTTAAGTTTTTACAAAATAAATTGAATAATATTTTGATTTTGGAAATGATTACATTAATTATTTTTTTTGAAGCTTTAAAGTAGTGCTCTTAGAGGTGAAATAATGGCTTCTATTTTTTACCTTTTTCGATTTTTATTTGCAAAATCAACCAGAATTTCAGTGAAAAATCTTCAGAATTTGTAAAAAATAATTAATGTAATCATTTCGAAAATTAAAATATATAAAATTGTAAAAACTTTGAAAAATAATATAATATATAGAAAAGTAATTGAAATTGCCTTCAAAACAAGGTATAATTCATTAAAGTCGGTAAAGTATTTCAGGCATTTGTTTTTTGAAAAAAAAAAATATTTTTTCAGTTAAATTGACCATACATAACTCGTGAAAAATTCTAATTTTGTTCCAGAAATACGTATACAATATTTTTCGGAGAAAAATACATACACAAACATTCAAAACAATTGCAACTATCAAGGTCAAATATCGTACCATGGAATTACTCAAAAGTATTTTAATTTCCCCGTATATGTAATCATAGGAATATATACGCTGAATTTTATGTTTCGGACTGTTTCTATTTTCAAAAGTAAAATTTTAGAAAAATCCATTAACGTTCAGCGTCTACACAGCCAGAGAAATATACATACCGAATTTTATAATTCTGGCTACAGCCATTTGGTCGGTACCAAATTTATCCCTTTTCCCCATTATCGTCCTAAAAGTACTAATACCAAATTATCTCTTATTCTATGCAGACAGAGTGAAGTATGAACCGAATTTCATTATTCTAGCTGCATACTTTTTGTTGGTACCATTTTTATCCCCTTTCGTTCCTTTTCCCCCTAAAAGTAAAAATTTCGAAACAAAATTTACCAAATCAAATAAATACCGAATTGCCTGATTTTAGCTACATCCATTCGGTCAGTACCAATTTTATCCCTTTTTCCCATTTTCATCCTAAAAGTACGAATATCGAATGATATCTTATTTTACGCTGTCAGCTTTCAACATCAACAGAATTTCACAAGGTACAATAAAATTTAACCTTAAACCAGTCAGAGCGACCTATACACCGATTTTCTACTTTAGTACCATTTATATCCCCTTTCTCCCTGTTTGTCCCGGAAAAGTGCAAATTTCGAAATATTCATCTATGTTGAGCCTGAACATAGTGAGAGGAATGTATATACTGAATTTTATGATTCTAGCTACAGCCATTTGGTCGGTACCATATTTATCCCTTTTCCCAATTTTCATCCTAAAAGTACGCATATCGAAAGATTTCTTATTCTAATCAGTCAGAGAAATATATACATACCATGTATTTCATTAATCTAGCTGCATACTTTTGATTGGTACCATTTTCATCCCTTTTTATACTTTTTTAGAAGTATAAATTTCGAAAAAATCATTTATGTTTAGTGTCTATACAGTGCGAGGAATGTACATTCTGATATTTATGATTCTAGCTGCTACAATTTGGACGGCACCAATCTTAACCTTTTTCGTCCTAGAGGACGATTATCGAATGATCTTTCAGTCACGCACTCAGATTGATGTATACCACGAATTTCATTATTTTTGCTGCATCATTTTGGTTAGTACCATGCTTATCCCCTTTTCGCCCCTTTTCCCATAAAAGTAAAAATTTCGCTTTGATTTTGATCATCTATACAGTCAAGGGAATATATATACCGAGTTTTATGATTCCAGCTACAGCTATTTGGGAGGTACCAATTTTATCCCTTTTCCCATTTTCATCCTAAAGTACGAAAATCGAACGATTTCTTAAGCAGTCAGAACAAAGGTACACATTTCGAAAAATTGCTATATGTTGAGCGTGTACAAAGTCCGAGGAATGAATACTATGAAATGTATGATTCTAGCTGCAACAATTTGGTCGGTACCAAATTTATCCCAACGTTGAACGTCTACACAGCTACCGTAATATAAATACCGAAGTATATGTTTTTTCGCTGTCGTCGTTTGGTTGGTACCAATTTTATCCCTTTTCCTAATTTCTACCATAAAAGTACGAATATCAAATCAGCTCTTTTTCTATGCAGTCAGAGCGACATTTGCTACAAATTTTATGATTTTAGTTAGTCGTTTGATTGGTATTATTTTTATCCCCTTTCGTACTGTTCTTCCCTAAAAGTAAAAATTTCGTAAAATTTGGTGCGAAAATTCATTCCTTCGAATTTTGAAAATATCCCTTCAATATATTTGTTTACGCAACTAGAGGGATGTACACACCGAATTTAATGTTTCTAGTTATGGTCGTTTTATTGGTACTATTTTTGTACCTTTTCATGGCCTAAGGATAGGAATACCTCCAATGTGCAGATTCACGCTATAAGAAGAACATATGAACCAAATATGAAATGTTCTTAAAACTCTATGGGCATTGGCTATCCCTGCTAGGGAAAAAGTAGTCGCTTTGGGTCGATTTCTCCTATTTCGAGAACTATTATATGTATTCTTGGAAAATTTCGAATATCCTAGCATATTTCGTTTAGATGCTCATTTTCAAAAGATTGACGGACTTGTATAGATGATCTTAAAATTTTAGATATACTTACGGTCTCGAGTCGGCATTTCAAGGAAATGATAATCTTTGTATTCCCCATCCTATGGCAGTATAAAAATGTTGTTGTTGCACAATATTTTAATATTTTTAAGATAACTTTAATTTTCGAAAATCTTCCTAAGCAAAGAAACTGACCAATGATTGCAATCAGGGAGGAAGATGGCTTCGTTAATTGTCAACATTGCCACATTTGGGGTTCAAAGTGATTTTCGAAAATCGAATACATCCACTTCATCGTACCGTACTTCTAAAAAAATTAGTGTGATCAGGCATTGACTGTCACAGGTGCTTGGTATCGTGGGATGATAACCTAGTCCTTTCTGCCTTGGATGTTATTGATGTTGGCCACACAAGGTTTCTAAGAGACTGCGCTTCATGCCTTAAAGCTCGTGAAACATATACAATACAGCATGACACTTATCATGGTCATATGCTCTTCCGTTTCTGTGATGAAAATTGATCATCAAGAATTATGTTATTTAACACGATTCGATTTATTTTTATGTCGCTATTTAAAGTCAAAGGCCTATGTTCACAAAAACACATCAAGCCAAGCATTGAAGGAGGAGATTGAACACATTTACGCAAATGTACATTTTCGGAAAAAGAAGGCCTATGTGTCAGCAATGGCGTGGATGTCATTTCCCCAAATCAGGATTAATACTCTATTCATAATTTCCTGTACCACCATCACAAACAATACTTGTTATGGTGGATCCTATAAAATTTAATAGTCTTTGCCTAAATGACTCATTTTCCTTTTTTGGAAAACTTGATATTAATTTTTGCTACATCTATAGATGAATCTGCACCACTGATTATGCCCAAATATGTCGGGGGAAAACCCCGTAAATTGATTCATTTTGTATGGTGGATATGGTGTTACCGTCCTCTTTCTTGTTTCGTTTCCATTGCGGGCAAAATTATGGTTAAATAAAAAAATTCATAATTTTAGCGTTTTAACTGCGTTTCTTCTTATATAGTGTATGCGTCGGAATGTATTCCATTTCATTTCATTCATTGAAGATGTTCGACATGAAGGTTTGTTAACCTCCGGGATTTTGGGATTCCAGCACTCTCCACCACACTCACACAAACACCAGTCATAAATATTCCACACATGACTTGGTGCATATCATGTAAAAATCTTTGCATCTTTTGTACATTCATGCTACACTATGCTGTAGGGTATGCTAGGTTGGTTACTTCTTTAGCATAAATTTTGTTTGAAAAAATCCTAATCGTGTTAATATAATTAGGAAAACCATTCCATTGTCAAAGGCTCTTGTCTACATGATTACATTGAAGAAAGGGCTTCAGCTTCGGATGACAACAGGCTGGTCCTTCTTGTGATGATCCCATTATTATGATGATTTCTGGGATGAACTAAATACAATTTATATGATTTCGTATGTCTAGTACAATGTCTTGGTATGATAGGTAAGTTGGTGCAGAAAAAATCTTAAGGCGTGTAAAAAATTGTACCTCTCATTGATGACAATAAACTCATCCAAGTCCCGCACTGGTTGTTTGTTGGCATTAATCCAAAGAGAACTCATTAATACTCTTCCACCTCCTCTACCAACAAATGAGTACTTGTGTAGCTCCCTTTCTGGTCGCCTTTTGCCGACCACAACTTTCTCACTTGCTTTACGGATTGCTTTTCTTTCTTGTTGCATGCATCTTCTCCTCTCTGCATGTCAGACATTACGCTTCCTTTTATGCAGCGTATTAAAAACACAGCAAAATGTTTTACCTGTAATTTCTGCGAAACGAGTGAGTAAGTGAATGAATGTGCCTGTAGATGGAGATCGATGTATGCGCGTGTGCCGCAGCTCAAGCATGTGGTAGGTAAAATGATCATAAAACCGGTGTTTGGTAAAAGTCGGATTTTCGGTTTTTAGTAGAGTACAATGCTTGCTTGGAAAATCTGACAGCCAGTTTATAGGTAATTGTTTACCCAAATTTTAATGAAATTTAAAGAACGTCTGGTACTATTAGAGTGAATAAATGATCACCCCAGCCTTGTGGCACTTATGCACTTCGTCATTTACAATTGTGCCTGCTAGGCGCAATTCAGAAAGTAAATAGTACACGACCACAAAATATCCTATGCCGCAATTGAATTCTTTCACGAGCAGTATGGCATGTCGCAGCGTCTCGTACTGCTTCCTTTCATGAACAAAAATCAGAAAACTGGTTTACCTCGAATTTAATTTTAAAGGTAATAGTTCAACTAAGAAAAAATTCGCAAAGATTTTTTCATTGAAAACGATTTTGGGCTCCAGAGAGTGGTCAATTGATTTTGCAGTTTCGTTCCTGAGTAATTGAAGGAATATGTTGTTCTTGTACTTTTTGAATAGCTGAGGAGTAGTACGAATTTTAATTTTTTCTAAATCTTAAAAATATTATTTTTTATAATTTTTTAATTTTAACGATAAATATTTGAACATATTTGTCATGAAGTCGGGGACATTTTTATAATAATTAAACAACATCTTCTACAATTTTTTCAGATTATTTTTTATTTTATTTTTATACACTCCACGAGTGTCTGTGTTCATTTGTTTGTAACACCCAAAAGGATGCGAGATAGTTCCTTTGTTAATCGACTTAGAATACTTTTTGAATCAATTTAGCAATGTCCGTCTGACCATCCATATTCTTGTAATCAAAGTACAGGTCGCAATTATAACCAGAACCAAATGAAACTTTGCACAACGGGATAAGGAAGAACGCTATTTAATTTAAAGAAAATCGGTTCAGATTTACATATAGCCCCCATACGAATGTCACTCCCAAATTGACTTTTTCCGCTCTCGAAACCGCATATTTTATCAGATAGTTTCAATTTAGGCAACACATC
Source organism: Polietes domitor (assembly GCA_947397865.1). NCBI lineage: Eukaryota > Metazoa > Arthropoda > Insecta > Diptera > Muscidae > Polietes > Polietes domitor. Next base: position 132,994,224 of record OX377620.1, read on the forward strand.
TTATATTTAGTCTTATATAAAATAGTCCTGAACGGTTCAGAATTATATATAGCTGCCATTCAAATTTCGCTGCCGATTTGACTTTTTCTGCTCTAGGAACCACGTATTTTCAGAGAATTTCTTCAAATTTAGCATAACACGTTATAGTTGAACTGGAAGAACATATTGTGAAAGTGGCTCAATTCATTGCATGTTTGAATATAGCACCGATACAAATATTCTTCTCGATTCATATTCATATAATTCATATAATTGCTATTTAAGGGCGACTGATGAACGATTCATTAACGATTACACTTGAAGATATTACCTTATATACAAAGTTTTAGATATTTTGCTTACCATAAAATTTATTCGACACGAAAATTTTAAAAATAAATTGTTTCTGATGTAATTAGTTACCTCTTATTTGCGATCAAAAATATTTTTTGAAAATTCCAAAATACGGACAAAAACCTAAACGGGAAACCCGCTATCAGCATCGTTCCGAATTATATCGAGAATGATACTAGTGGACAATATATTTCTTATAATAATTTGAATTTTTTATATAGCGCCCTTAAGGAATTATTTAGGCATGTTGGCAATAATATATAAAATACAATAATACAATTATCAAATTAATTCAAATTAAAATAAAATTCAATTGTTAAAGTGTAAGCGATAGTTAAAGCGCATAGGTTAAATCTATAATATATAAATCTCTAGATTAACTAAGATTTCTAGGTTAGAAGCATTTGAAGATTATAATGCAAATAATTACTTTAATTGTTGTAAACAAGTCTACCAATCAATACGTTGCTTTGTCATTTCTAATCTACTTCAGAAAAATCTCAAATTATGATCATTAATCGTGTGAAAAATTTGTTGATTTAGCGGAAATTCAATCACATTCAATCACAATTATTCAATGATTTATAGACACAACTTAATCGTTGGTGTTGGTGTAATGCGTGAATAGGCAACAAAGCCTGACATATTTTTGTATTGGTAAAATGTACAATTAAATTGGATCTTAATCAAAACCAATATTGTTTTAGAGGCATTGAGAATAAAATTATTACTTCTTACAAATTCATTGTGTCATTGATACATCACGTTCAATTGACATTAAGTTCGGCCGGGCCTAAGTTTTTATACATTCCACCATGGAATGCATTCCACAGAGGTTGTCGATTTTCATAGAAGTTCAAACCAAACTTTCATAGAAAGCCAAACCAAAACAAATAAGATTTTTTTTTATTTTTGTAAATATAATAATAAAATTTAATAATATAAAATTGTAATTATTTTATGTTTACACTATATACAAGAAAATAATAATTTAAGTCAACGTATAAAGTAAATATAAGACAGCTATCTTCAAAACAGCTTAAAAGCCCTAAATATTGGGGTATAGTGGGTTGATTTCCAGCTACAGCCATTTGATTGGTTTCATTTCTATTCTATTTTAATTCCAAAAGTATAAATTTTGAAAATTCATTAGTTCTCATGATTCTACCATTTTTGTCATTAAAGCAACAAAGTACGACTTTTGCGTGTCTATGCAGTCAGAGGAATGTATACGCCGAATTCCATGATTCTAGATGCGGCCATTTGGTTGGTACAATTTTTATCCCCTTTTCAATTTACCACCTAAAAAAAGGAATATGATACACTTCACTTTCTATATCCAAACATGGAATGATGTGACCCACTTACACAGTAGGTTCTTCCAGTTCAAGTATAACGTGTTGTGCTCAATTTGAAGAAATTCGGAGAAAATAAGTGGTGTCTTGGGCGGAAAAAGTCAAGCCGGGAGCGAAATTTGTATGGTATACATAAATCTGTAGCGATTTAACTTATTTTCGCCACGGGTGTTTCTAGTGGAAACATAAGATAGTTTGCCAAATTTGAAAAATATCTGTTAAAATATGTGGTTTCTAGATCAGAAAAAGTCAAATCGGGAGCGAAATTTGAATGGGAGCTACATCTAAATCTGAACCGATCTAACTAGCTTTTAGCACATATGTTTCCAGTTGAATTATAAGGTACTGTGCCAAATTTGAAAAATATTGGTTAAAATATGTGAACTCTAGAGCGCACAAACTTAAATTGAGAACGAAATTTGTATGGGATATATCTAAATCGGAACTGATCTGATCCAAATTCACAATAGATATTTCTAGTTTAATTATAAGGTACTGTGCCAAATTTGAAGCAAATCGAGTAAAATATGTGGTTATGCGCAAAAAGACAAATCGGCAGCGACATCTGTATGGAGCCTATATCTAAATCTGAAACGATTTCCTTTAAATTAAAGGGGGTTCGTCCCTGGACCGCAAAACTAACTCGTGCCAATTTTTGTTACGATCGGACTATAATTGCGACCTGTACTTTGATTACAAGAATATATGGACGGACGGACAGACAGACGGACATTGCCAAATCGATTCAAAAAGTGATTCTAAGTCGATCGGTATACTTAACAATGGGTCTATCTCGCTTCCTTTTGGGAGTTAAAAACAAATGCACAAAGAGATAATACTCTCGTGGAGTTTATAAAGACAATGAAAAATTCAAGAAAAAATTGGTTATGGAAAAAATATTTTTTTCTGATGGTGCAATCTCACACTACAAAAAAAAGAAAAAAATAAATTTTTCCTTCACAAATTTTTTCTTGGATTTTTCATTATTTTTATACCTAATGATAAAATTATAATTTTGATGATTTTTCAATGAGATTCTAGTTGATTTTGTAAAAAATAAATCGAAAAAAAAATCATAAAAAATAGAAGCCATCATTTCACCACTTTTAAACTCACACAGTCGCTTAGAAATAGACCTAAGCACACTACTTTAAAATTTCAACAAAATGGATTGGTGTAATCATAGCGAAAATCAAAATAAAATAATTAAAATTGCTAATTTTGGGTTCTGCTGAAGACTTCAGCAAAACCTTTGGTCTTAAACCAAAATAAATGACAACACATACAACATAACAGACCAACAATACATACAAACAACAATTGGAAAAACCTTTAAAAAATCTAACCCTGTTATAACACATCACCAATATTTTAAAAAAGTAATTGAAATTACCTTCAAAACGAGGTATAACACATTAAAATCGGCAAAGTATTTCAGGAGTTACAGGCGATTGTATGAACACACCTTTTGAAAAAAGTAGTATTTTTTCATTGTTAAATTGGTCATAACTCGTGAAAAAAAATTAAATTTTATTTTCCAAAAATACGTATACAATTTTTTTATGACAAGAACACATACACAGACTTTCAAAACAATCGCTGCTATCGAGGTCAAAAACCGTACCGCTTGACATGGAATGACTCATTTACTTTATAGGGTCTCGATATTTCTAGGTGTTACAAACGGAATGACAGACATAGTATACCCCCATCCTGGAGGTGGAAGGTATAAAAAGTACTGTGGAATGAACTCCGTGGTGAGGGTATAGTAGATTCTGACCGGACGAACTTACTTACTTGTTATACCCTACACCACTTCGTGGACTAGACACCAAGACATAATCGAGCTAGACCCACCTTTAAGTATACGGATAGGCTTAGAATCACCAGCTGAGTCGATTTAACGGTGTCTGTCTGTCCGTCCGTCTGCTGTCCATCTAAGCTTGTTCGCTTGTTCGTTGATTGTCATGAAATTTGGCAGAAGTTACATTTTATGGCCAAGGACGATTGGTATTGAATTTAAGATACAGCCTCCTTACAAATATCCCTATAATTTACAATATTACTGCTCTAGAATACACATCGTGTTATATTTGAACTAGAAACAGCAAAAGTGAACCATGTTTCGATATAGCCCCCATACAAATGTACCTCCAATTTACAATAAATGTGCTCTCAAAAGCACATTTTACATCGGATCTTGATCAAATTTTCCATACAATGTTACATTTAGATTAGAAACACCTAGTTTGAAAGCCAGCTATATTTAAATTGGTCAATGTTTTGGTATAGCCCCCATACAAATGGCCCCCTAGTTCACACTATTATATCTCTAGAACCCACATCCTACCTTAGACCTTGATAAAATTTTGCAGATCATTTTATATTTATTTCAATAAAGAATACCTACTTTGAAAGTGATCTATAAGGGCCCACTTTTTAATGTAGCGCCCTTACAAAAGGCACCCATTTTTATTATTACCACTCTAGGACCCACATTTTACATTGGAAGTTTATGAAATTTTGCAAAATCTACATGTAGATTATATTATATTTCATTTAAGAATACATACTATGATAGTCAAATATATGGTTCCATATTTTGGTGTAACCCCCATACAAATTGGGCCCCCATTCTACTCTATTACAGCTCTAGAACCCACATCGTGCAGTGGAACTCAATACAGATATTTGCAGATCATATTATATGGTGATCTATATGGGCCCACCATTTAATGTAGCGACCTTACAGATGGTCCCTATTTTTATTACTACCCTTATAGAACCCACATTTTACATCGGAAGTTTTTCAAATTTCATCTAAGAATACATACTATGAAATTCAAATAGATGTGTCCCTACTTTGGTATAACCCAAATGGGCCCCATTATCCTCTATTACAGCTCTAGAAACTATATCTTACATCAGATCTTGATCAAACTTTGTAGATCCTGATATATTTCTACTAGGAATACCTACCGTGAATGAGGCCCATATTTTGGCACAGGTCCCAAGTGTTGGTATAGACCCCTTTCAAATGTTCGTCCGATTCATCCTATTACCGTTGTATAATCTGTATTTGTCATTGGATCTTGGTCAATTTTTTCAGATGTTACATTTATTTTACTCAGAATATCTGCCGGAAAATTTGATCAATTACCTTATTATTTACCATATTCGTTAAATTTTTCTAAAGATGAATTATAATTTATATGAACTACATGAAAAACCTGGGTTTAGTATTCAAATCGAGGTATATAAGCAGAGAGTGGTGAAGGTTATTATATAGTCGGCCCGCCCGACTTTAGCCTTTCCTTACTTGTTCCGATTTAATTGTCTGTCGATTATTAACATTCATGCGAGTCACTAGTTGGCCATGAAAAAAGTTATTTCTGAATGTCTGCTATGAAACTTAAAAACTGAATGGCCGGTTTTTCTGTTTCGAATTTCGCTCTTCGCACTCTAAACGCGCTGATGAGAAGTATTGGGAAAGCCCGATTGCACATGTGCAGCGATTGGCTGAAAAAAACCGTTGTCTCTTAACAGTTTTCTCCGCGAAAAGTGTGTGCGTGCTGTATTGTATGTTGGTTGTGGTATGTCCCTGAGATGCGTGGTGTTAATGTAATTAATAGTTGTTTGTTTTACTGATGTTTCCCGGGCAACATTTTTTAGCCATGTTAAGCGTGTTTCAAGTATCAGCCTCTTCTACACCCGTACTGCCCCCTCTTCAAAGTTTATATTTTATATTTTTACAAATGAATAAATCCGCATTGAGGTATTAATTGTATTGTGAATGTGTTTTCATCGGAAAATGATTAATTCCCTCGTGTCGACAGAGAAATAAATACACACTCGCAACAACCAACCGTCTGTGGTCACTTCCCATTTATATCGGTTTTCCATAAAAGATGAATAGACCACCACAAATACAATAGAAACAACAATACGGTGGCAATGAAATGTTAAAACAACTAAAAGCGGCTAGCGGCCAAAACGAATACACGCACACACTACACCATGGAGTCGCAGTAATGTGGGGGATATAGAGTTGCAATCAGATTTATCTGCTATTACAGAAAACTTATTGAAATTAAATATTTTCAAACAAATGGTTTCTGATATATAAAAGAGTAATGCGAAAAGTGTGGCAAGTCATCTCTAATTTATAAACTCCACTTGTTGAGAAAATGAAATTTCTTAAGACAAATATTAAGACAATGTTCATCCATTCGAATTATGCCTTCGGGCTTAGACTATCTTAGAATTGTATGATGTTGCAAACGAGCTGACAAACCTAATACACATGCCGTGCTATGTAGGGTTGGTGGGACATAAAAAGCAAAAATAATGTTCCGCATTTGTCGTTGAACGTATTAGGCATCTTGGCATTGTTCAGTATCATGAAAAGTATTTTAAATTATTTTGCCAAACAATGTAAATTGATCATGAATTCAAGTCAAGTATCGAACTTATATATAGATGTATATGTACATATGTATGTACACAGATGTAGTATGTAGATATGTATATATACATATATGAGAAGGTACATGTGTGTGGATATTTGGACCTACTGCAGCGCCTAGACAGTCCACATGTACTACTGTCTTTGGATATTTTCACATGGTGCAACGTGACTAGAGAAATTACATACACATAGTGGCCAAGTTTTGATTGCAAAAACAAATAAAATGCGTTAATTTCGATTGGTCCGCATGTTATTAACACTCCAACGTGTAATGCGCTTTATAGTATTACCAGTATATTAGAAGTTGTCGTCATTTCGTGCAACTGCAGTACCACCTGGGGAAACTCAAATCAAATCTTGAGAAATTGATACAATTTTCAAATTTCTTTATGGAATTTATATGGATTCTGATTTACATTTTGTATATTTAGTTTTAGGAATTGTGGGTTTGTGTTATATGAGGTATGTTTTTCAAAAGAAACACGATTAAAAAAGTTTTGTGAAACCTCACATAAAAATCCCACAATTCCCAAAACGGGGAAAATAAATTCCACAAATGTGATTTTTTAGAAAAAATAAACAACGTCATTCCTTAAATTCCATCTAGAATCAAAAGAAACAAATATTTTTATCAGCTATATTCCAAGATAGACTTAAATTTGTATTTTTGAGCGAAGCAGAAAAATACACTTTTCATTAAAATGTTTTATCATTTTTTAAAGGCTCTAGCCTTTCTCTTTAACATTGTGCAACATGCAACAAATATGGAATCTGTTTGTATGCTTCATTACACGTAAAACTGAAAATTTCATAAAAATTTAATTAAACTTCAAACATTGAGATATCATAACAATATTTTAGAATTGTGTGGATGGCTGTCAAGTTTTTGCATTTTCTCCAACAAAATACCCGAATTCCCAAAATTATACAAAATTGAGGATATTTTACTAAAATTATTGTAATTTCTTTATTTGCCACATAGATGATGTAATACTTAGTAATATTGAAAATTTTTTGAAAATAAAACATTTTTGTATTGAAGCGTTGTCAATTTTGGAGATGACCTACCGGGTAGGTCCGTTGACTAAAACGATTCAAGAAGTGCATTAAACGCTTCTTGGACCGTTTTAGTCAACGGATTTTTGCATCTGCGGGAAGAAACGAAAAAATTTTAAGCGAATTAATGTTTTCGTCTTTTGGGAAAATTGTAAAAATTGGAGCTTTTTGGAAGTTTTGTATTTATACCTCTATTATTTCTTTTTGTAGTAACATCATTCTTTTCTACTGTTTTTTGAGAATTTTATAAAGAATCGAAAAACATAAACAATTTAAAAATCGTTCTAATAATGAGATCGCAACGTTCAAAACCAACCTCGCCAAAAAATACAAAAAAATATTTTCCACATTTCTCAATTTCTTGAAGTAATTAAGATACACACACATGTACGCACATTTTTTGTAAATATTAAGGAGCACTATCACTGTTTGAAATATCCTTGCAATCGCTTCATATTTGTATCAATTGACATCAATGTCCTTATTTTGATTTTCTCGAAAAAATGGTCAAATGACCCATAAAGGGAAGAGCTATAGCTCTAGGTATTCCACAATATAATAAAGCACTAAAAAATAAAAACTTTGACCCACTGTAAACAGAAACTCAGACCAGCTGGTCTATAAGTTTATTCTGTAAAAATGGTCTACTCAATATGCCCATTTCAGAATATTAGTAATCAATCAAAAGGTCCTAATTTGTATGACGACAGTGTTATTATATCTCGATGGGACAATTTCAAACTTCCCCGTCTAGCAATTGAATTGCCATGTGGAATATTTTATCACACTACAAAAAAAAAACAATTGACGTTTTTATACCCTCACTCCACAGAGTAGGAGGGTATATATCATTTGGAACAGAAAAGAGTGTAATGCATTGAAGGAGTGGCTTAAGACCCTATGTATGTTTGAACCAAATCCGTTTCAAGACTTTTTAAGATGTTTGACCCATGTCCGTCCGCCCGTCTTTCTGACTGGTCTGCATGATAACTCTCGAAAAGAGTTAAGGAATCAATTTAAACTTTGCTATTGGTAATATTTTTCACAAATTTAGTTTAAGTTCAAAGATGGCCCCTTCTAATACCTCCCATACAAATAACCCATATTCCAATGTTAAATAAAAACCGATAAAACTTCCACACGGATATTCGGATGTAGTTATCGCTCAAACCTACGTAAAAGTAAAGCTTTTGTAGCTCTGAAAATAGACCTTTGGCAATGTTTTATAGACCTTGCATATGAGCGATTTTGTCACTCCCCTTCAGGTACCTCCCACACAAATTTGTATAAACTTTGGTTAAAATAAAACTGATATAACTTCCATGCAGATAGTCGAAATCAGTTGCAATTTTGAAATTTTATAGAAAATTTGTTTATAATCGCTTTAAACCTGACAAATATTTATGCTTTTATCAGGCCCCTTCCTTTCCCTATCCGCACAATTTTCCATATCCTAGGTAAAATTAAATCCTTTATAACTTGTATACTGGTACCTGGAATCAACTATAACTTGATATTTGATCATGTTTTATAAATGTGGAAGTTGAGACCATATGTCTAGTACCTCTCACACAAGTAATCCGGCGCTAAGTAGAATTTTATGTTGTTCTTATTTTTTTGTGAGTTTGCACTGCTTTTACGATTTAGAACACTTATCCCTACCCTCTTTTAACGGATAACCGAGTATGCTAGAACTTAGTACTTGGACTTAGACTGCCACAAATACAAATATTTAAGGTACCTTCGGCAAAGGTAGGAATTTTAGTAAAAAATATATTTAGTCTTGATACACACAAAAAAATAAACTTTACTGTTGTATAGTTATATCGGTGGAACAATTAAATATTATATAATATATATTAACATATTTTATTGATTGTATAGATCTATGCCCACTAGATGCTGCGCTTATATAGTTATATTTTACGAATTAATTGTGTAAGACATATTTTAATTAAACATGTTTATATACCAATAAAGGGACGTGGCAGATACGCCCATTATCAGAACTATTTTAAGTGAATTATTATGTTTCATTAGACAGACAGTATAACAATTTAAGCAATTCTACCCTCTAGCCCTCAAGACGTTGGCATAAAAATAGTTATGCAGTTGAACTACCCTGCGACTATATCTATTCAAATACTGCCAAGAAGTATCTTAACATTTCGAATATTAATATTAAACGATTTTTCCCTCTGGGCCGATTCTACCATTGTCAATGCCAATGAGTGAAATATATGAAATAATGCGTTCAAGCACGCCCCTGAAAGATAGTAAAAAATCATAAGGTATTGCTTTTCAGATCCTAAATAAAGAGTGATTTTTTTGAGGTTAGGATTTTCATGCATTAGTATTTGACAGATCACGTGGGATTTCAGACATGGTGTCAAAGAGAAAGATGCTCAGTATGCTTTGACATTTCATCATGAATAGACTTACTAACGAGCAACGCTTGCAAATCATTGAATTTTATTATCAAAATGCGTGCTCTGTTAAGAAAGTTCAGAAAGAAAGAAATTGTGTTCAGCGACGAAGCTCATTTTTGGCTCAATGGGTACGTAAATAGGCAGAATTGTCGATTTTGGAGTGAATATCAGCCAGAAGCATTGCAAGAGCTACCAATGCATCCAGAAAAAGTCACAGTTTGGTGCGGTTTATGGGCTGGTGGCATCATTGGACCGTACTTCTTCAAAGATGATGCGAATCGTAACGTAACTGTGAATGGTGAGCGCTACCGTGAGATGATATCCAACTTTTTTTTGCCCAAAATGGAAGAACTGAACTTGGTTGACATGTGGTTTCAACAAGATGGCGCTACATGCCACACAGCTCGCGATTCTATGGCCATTTTGAGGGAAAACTTCGGAGAACAATTCATCTCAAGAAATGGACCGGTAAGTTGGCCACCAAGATCATGCGATTTGACGCCTTTAGACTATTTTTTGTGGGGCTACGTCAAGTCTAAAGTCTACAGAAATAAGCCAGCAACTATTCCAGCTTTGGAAGACAACATTTCCGAAGAAATTCGGGCTATTCCGGCCGAAATGCTCGAAAAAGTTGCCCAAAATTGGACTTTCCGAATGGACCACCTAAGACGCAGCCGCGGTCAACATTTAAATGAAATTATCTTCAAAAAGTAAATGTCATGGACCAATCTAACGTTTCAAATAAAGAACCGATGAGATTTTGCAAATTTTATGCGTTTTTTTTTAAAAAAAAGTTATCAAGCTCTTAAAAAATCACCCTTTACATTCTTTTAAAATAAATGAGCTAACCCTTTACCTTAACTATTGCTTACACTAGTTCATAAAATATGTTTGCGTGTCCCGGAAGCAAAATCCAAATGAATCATTTTAATAGATATTGTTTTTAAAAATAAATTTTAAAATTTCTTTTGTCATATATTCCATTTCCGTCTGTAACGCTGTCCGACAGTCCATATTACACTTGAACCAGGTGATGTACGTCTGAAACTATAGGTGAAATAGAGTTAAAAAGTTAAAATTTTTCAAAAATTATTTTAGATATTTATTATCATGCTACCGCTATAAATGCCACTTTAAAGAAGAGAATCTGTGCTAAAAATACTTACAATTTTCAATCTGCATTAGTTTAGCATTAATAACCATTTCAAGTTCCCCCCTTAAAAAGTAAAATATGAATAAACTAAATAAATTAAGGAGTACACTTGAAATGGATGTTAATGCTGAACTAATACAGATGTATTTGAAATATTTTTAACCGATTTTCTTCTCTTTAATTTGACACTAATACCATAATTATAGGGTGTGATTGGGTATTTAAAATAATTTTTTAAACAATTTTATCCTTTGGAACTTTGATGTCCTGTGAAGGGGCAACAGGGTGAGGAAATGAAAAAAAAAATAAAAACACAATTTCGCCTATAGTTTCATAAGTATATCATCCGGTTCAATTGCAACGACTTTTTTAAAAAATTGCCGTACAGTGTAATCAATAAATTTGAGTTTAACTGGGATGTTGTTCTGGCTCAAGAACTTTTTGCATTTATATTTTACGGAATGTAAATTTATTTACAACTGGCTGCATACTACCTTTATCATGATTTCAAAATTAAATTTCCAAAATTCAAATATATATTAGTATCATCCACAAACAAGTAAATGAACGTGGTTAGTAAATTTAAAATGTCAACTTCTTATTGGAATGCAAGCAAGTCGAATGCAAACTGGTCTATCTTTGCTAAGCATATAACATTTGGAGTCGCTCCCAAAGATGTTATCCAGCAAGCATCCAAGATTTTGCTTCGCTTTCTCTGATAAGCAGTACCAGTTCATTGAAAAATTCTATATTTTATGTTGTCGCAGATAAATTATTGCGCTAGCAAACAATTCCGAATTATCGAATGCAAATAAATATTCATACGAGAATTAAAAAAAATATTTTCTTCTTGATAAAAGTATACAATTGATAATGAAAGTAAATATTTATCGCATATTTAACAAAATATTGTTTATAAACAAACGGTACGTTTGTTTATGCATATATACGCACAATAACAAAGATATATATATATACATACGTTTGGGGGTATATTAGTGCATGTGTATGTATGTCTCTATATATCTGATAACGTGGAAGAGGGGGGATTTTTTATCTGTGGGCGCTTAATTCACATAAAATTTGATAATGTACACACATGCGTATTTCGATGATAACACTGGATGACAGAAAAGAGCTTCTGAGCCCGAAAAAGATATTCAAATAAATTTATGTATAATTTTTATTTATTTTTTTTTTACTAAAATTCCAATTTTCACCGAAGATACCTTTAATTTATGTATTCCTATTTTGCAAATATAAGTCCGTTACATATTTAATTAACTGTAATTATGAAGGCTGCAATTCTGGTTTCTAAACCACTGTCACTTTCACGTAGAGACAGTGGTTTAGGACCAGTCTCCTATAAAAATATATTTTTTCGAAAAAAAATCGTTTTTTGCTGACATGAAAACCTTGTAAAAAATAGAAAAAATATAAACAAATATTTTTATTTTTTAATAGCTAATATTTTTTTCTATTATTAATTGGATTAATATAGAAGTTTGACCATCTTTCAACACTCGATTCAGCTGCTGTGTTTCGAAATGAATACTTTTTCAGTGCCTCTATGTCTTAGCAAAAATAATAAATTTTATTGTAGAACAGTGTAATCAAATCATTAACAAAGATGCTAAACAAATAAAATTTTGCCCAAATTTATAAAGAAGACAAAGAAGACGAACAAGACTGAAATGCTCCCACTTTCAACATTGAACTGCAAGACCAGACCGCCAGAGTTCAATCTCCAGTTGCTCAATGCTCATGGTCGAATCAATTAAAAAAATATTTTTTTTGCAAAAACAAATCATGTCTAACAACAACAAAATGAGAACGGGTAACTACAACAATACGATCTTAAATGGGCACACACACACACACGCACGCATAGCTAAGTACATAGTGTTAGCTAAAATACGAAATAAGTTAAGAGCATTAGTTATGTTTTTTACAGGAGATGGAAACAAAAATATAGGAAATATTATTAATATTAGTGTGAAACAATCTTGTTCCTAAGATTGTAAGGTTTCATGAAAGGAAGCGGCTTGAAGGTTTTATAAAATACTTTTCACTCTTTATTTAGAAGGCACCGTCGCTTATAATTACAAATGCTCGCTTCGATGTGAATACATTTCCAGAGCAACTGCTCTGCCTTTTATACACAAATTTAGATAGAAATAATCGAGTAGCTTACAATATTTAACAAGTAAAGTAAATATCAACATGTGGCATAATGAATATATACAGGTTGTATGATTATAAATATCAACAAGTAGTTAGAAATTATACATTCATACATTCTAAGTGTTGAATAAAATTGGAACAAAACTAATAATTTTTTTTAATGTTAGATAAATAGGTTTTCGTGGCTACAGAAACAAAAAATATTAAATAAATATGAAACACTGGCAAATAATAAACGAATCATGTCACCGTGCTTGGCTTGCTCTAAATATTTAAAGTCTACTTCCTATCGAGTTCCCACAAAAAGCATCACACTTATTGAACTCAATTGTTAAAGTACAATGGAATCATTCACTCAAATATTTTGCAATTTTTTCCTGTTATGTCTTTTTGAATTTCATCTAATGCATTGTGTGTACATATCTAATTATTGTGCAAACTTGTTTATTCAATTTAATGTTTAAAATTTTAATCACATTTATTCAAGTTTTTTTAATAGAGAAAAAGTTTCGGTTAATATCTGTATAACACAGAGAGAGAGCCAACTACAAATAAATATATATATCCATATAAACATACGTGCTAGTCTGTAGGAACTTTCAATATCTATACAGTTGTTTGTTCGAATATAAATAATTGAATAATAATTGTTAAATAATAGAGAGTGTGCTAATAACAGTGTGCGTTTGTGTGTGTGTGTAAATGAGTGTGGCTTCATAAACTGTATTCGGACAGAAACACGTCATAATCATGGCTATAATATGCACGAACGACAGTGCCAGATTTGTTAAACACATAAACACACAATATTGGGCGAAACGTTTTAACAGAATCATTGACAGAATTAACAACAGATGGGATGGGAGTGGCTGAACCGTGGTCTTCTGATTCATTCTTCAACTTGATCTCATCATAGTTATGTTCAAATTTGTAGTTTTTGAATAAATAAGACTGTGCGACTGTTCCAATTACCTGGGAAGTGATGATATTTGTCTTGTAGGTGTTGTCGAGTAAATTTTGTGTTATTTGTCAGACACCCCTGTCTTCACCTCTTAGAATTAAAAAAAAATCATAATTTTCTAAATTTTTGCTTAAAAGCACGAAAGAATCTTCACCAATGAATTTAACATAGAGTTGTCGTAGAAGGGATGTCATTTGATTATGAAAGACTTACCAGTTATTTTAAAGTAGTTGCGAAGGAATCACTTTTTCACCAGTTTCCGGTTTTATTTAAAAAAATTCGCTGTTACCGGGTGTCGAACAGCGGACCTTCTGGTTGCTACTACAGCACTATAACCATCTCATCTATCCTCTGTTGTGAGTAGGGTTTGCATTTTCCGAACTTTTTGTTTCCCGTGAAACAGGAATTATTTTTTCGATTTCCCGGGACGGACGGAAAATATTGTTTGTTATATAAAAGCTTATTTTTTCTTTTTTTCCAAATAAAACATTCAAATTTTAATAAAGTAAATTATTACATTTCGCGAAAAAAAATTATGAAATAATTTTTTAAAGAATTTAGGAAAATTAACCCTCATCCGAATTGTAGAGTACTCCCCTGTTTCAAAAGAATTAATCCGAAAAAAGGCTAAAATCTCCTAAATCTTCTTCGCCTACACTAACCCTCCTACTTACGTAAATCACAATGGGCCGAATTTATTTGGCCTCGAGTGAACTCATCGGTTGTGCTCACATCTGCAGGGCATCCTCTGCAACGTAGCCTAACCTAACCTCTAAAAGAATAAAAAATGAAATCAAGGATGAAAAATAATAAAGCATATATCTGTAGGAATATTTTTTAAATTAAGAGGTTTTTTAAAATATAAAATCTTTTTCTTTTTCATCTTTTTCAAATAGTCTATTTCTAATTTTAAAGTAAGCGCGATAGAAAATGATATTGCCAGAGATGTATTATTATTTCTTAATAAATCCTAAATGATATTATATTTTGAGGCAGCAATATTGGATTTTTATACACTCCACGAGAGTATTATGTCTTTGTCCATTTGTTTGTAACACCCAAAAGGAAACGAGTTAGACCCATCGTTTATTATACAGATTGGCTTAGAATCACTTTCTGAGTCGATTTAGCAATGTTCGTCTGTCCATCTATTGTTGTAATCAAATTACAGGTCGCAATTATAGTCCGATCTTAACAAAAGTAAGTAAGTAAGTTTTGTGGATCAAGGACGAACGCTATTTAATTTGAGGGAAATCGATTCAGATTTAGATATAGCCCCCATACAAATTTCGCTCCCGATTTTACATTTTCCGCTCTAGAAACCACATATTGTACCCGATTTTCTTTAAATTTGGAACAAAATCCTATAATCCAACTAGAAACACCTATGCAGAAAGTGGGTACGATCGGTTCAGATTTAGATATAGCCTCCATACAAATTTCGGTCTCGATTTGACTTTGGCCGCTCTAGAAACCACATATTGTACCCGATTTTCTACAAATTTGGCTTAACACCTCATAATCTAACTTAAAACACCAGTGGCTAAAGCGGGCTAGATCGGTTCAGACTTAGATATAGCCCCCATACAAATTTCGCTCCCGATTTGACTTTTTCCGCTTTAGAAACCACTTATTGTACCCGATTTTATTTAAATTGGGTACAGCATCTTATAATCCAACTAGAAACACCTATGCAGAAAGTGGGTAATATCGGGTCAGATTTAGATATAGCCCCAATACAAATGTTGCTGCCAAATTTTTAACCTTGTTTTGGCCAAACTATGCACATTATATACATATTATATTTCACCTATTTCGTTCCAGTTGTCAATATACCCCCATACAAATTTCCTTTCAGGATACAAAAATCCTTCCCGTTTTCACTTTTTTACCGAATAGAATTGTATTCGGATAGAAAGTGGACTTTAGCCTTTCCTCACTTGTTTGTATGGATATATTTTAATTTATTAGTAAAATCGTATATAATCCCTGTACGATTTCTCTGCAGATATTAGCATATCAAGATAATAGTTTATCGGACTTTGGTCATCATCAATATCAAAAATTCTGATTTGTTTCTATCGCCCAGCTGATAAATATCTAAAAGCGATCTTTGTTAATTTTTTTGGTATCTTTTACAATTTTATAGTGAAAACGTGGTGAAAATGTGCTGAATTCCCGCGGGAATCCCGTACAAATTTCCCAGGTTACGGAAAATAGAAAACATGAAAATTCCAGGGATTTTTCCAACATCGCACATAATCAGAGGAGCATGCATATCGAATTTTGTTCGAGCTACAGCCGATTGGTTGGTTTCATTTTAATCCTAAAAGTTCGAATTTCAAAAATCCATTATTTAACCCCTTACCCCATTTTGTCTCTAAAACGACGAATTTAGAGGAAGCCTTTTATTTTGCGCGTCTACCAAGTCAGAGAAATGTATAAATCTAATTCCATGATTCTTCAGCCGTTTGATTGGTGCCATTTTATCCTCTTTCGTCCCGTTTTCCCTAAAAGTACAAATTTCGAAAAATTCCTTTATGTTGCTCGTCTACACCATCAGAGAAATATGTACAAACAGAGGAATCATTCTAACTGGTCGTTACCAATGTTATCCCTTTTTGGCCATATTGATTCTATTTTTCGATTCTATGCAGCCAGAGCAAAGTAATCGCCGACTTGCATTATTCTAGCTGCAGCGGTTTTATTGGTACCTTTTGTATCCCCTTTCGCCCCATTTCCCTAAAAGTACAATTTTAGAAAATGTTCTGCATACACGTCTATACAGTCAGAGAAATGTGTACACAGAATTTTATTTTTCTAGCTGCATCCATTTGGCCGGTACCAATTTTATCCCTTATTGTCTATTTTGATCCAAAAAGAATGCATTTCGTGAGATCGTTTTGTCAACTCTATGAAACCAGATAGAAGTGTACATCTACTTGCATTATTCTAACTGCAGCCTTTTGGTCGGTACCAATTTTATCCCTTTTTCCACATTTCCCACCCTAAAAGTACTAATTTCGATAAATCGTTTTAATTAAAAATAAATGCGGTTAAAGTGCTGTACACTCCGAATTTCACCTTACTAGCTATTGTCGCTTCATTGGTACAATTTTTATCCCTTTTTGCCCCATTTCACCCACTAAAAGTATGAATCACTGTATGAAAGAATTTATCTTACCAAATATGAAGTAAATGCAAAGCAGAAATTTTAAATACTCGAAATATTCCTGTCCTTTTTAGGGAGCATTGTCTCTCTAGACTGATATCGGTCATTTTCAATCCCAACCGATCTACAACTATTAGACGTATTGTTTGGATATCATGACTCTTTTCGTTAGATGCTGGTCTGGAATTTAAAAAATTATACATTTTTTTAAATATTTCTTCCGAGTTTAGAACGCCAAAATATATCAGAATATGTTATACCTAGTCTTTCGACAAAATTTGTGTTGTCTAGTGTCACTTATAATCCACAAAGAATCGAAAGTAAAATTCCCGATATTTGTGGAAACCAACAAAACAAATGCATACGTTGTCACCTCAATTGTTAGGCCTCCCCTCGCCGGTATCGGACAGTTAACCATCACAGACAACTCTTATCTGCCATTTAAAGTAAAACAACCGATAAATTTAAAAATAAATAAATACAAACGAACAGAGAAAACCAAATTCAATACGAACCTTTATTTGGCGTGGCTTTTATTTGAACAACAACAACAACTACGAATCACTCAACGCTACGTGTTCTGGCTGATGTCACGTCACTGGCGTGGGGACGGGAGTGCCGAACAAGAGGAGTGTGAAGCGTTTTTCGCATCATGGGCGGTAGGTATTCATCGCAATGAATGGTTGCAATCGGGGCGAAACAACTCTGTATTGGGGTTGCCGCAGCTGGCGAGGTTCTTAGCGAGGGGGGACAGAGGGGGCACAGACCGGGGGAGTAGCATTTATTTACTATTTATTGCACATTTTCAAGTGCTTTTGTTAAATACAAAAATACACAAAAATGAAATTAACCGTAAATTTGTTATCAACCGTCTGCCTAACAGGGAGGCAACAATATGGCAACAAATGTAATAAAAACAAAACGAGTTAATGAATTTAAACTGAATTCAAGCGAATTATGCTGAATGTTGTGGAATATTTAATACATATTTAAACACACATGAATTCGCTTTGGAATTTCTATTCTGACAAACGCTAATCAAACATAAATATTCTTTTCAATTGCAGCTTGTCTCGGAGTCCGCCATTGTACGTGCCCAAAAGATCAAGGAGGAGGTCGAATCGAATCAAGTGCCGCAGTTTACTCAACGCTTCAAGAGTCGTTCAACGGAGAATATTTTAGATCTGCCCATTGAGGATGATAGGAAGACTATAGCGGAACGTATGCGTAGTCGATGTAAGTACACATTGAATTGCTATGCTAATTGAAAAGTACAAATCAAAAAAGAAATGAAATGTGACATTAGGGTGGATCGCCAATTTGGAATCTTTTAAAATGTTCTCTATGGAAAATTTGTAAATGGTTGGCATAATGACCTGAGAAAAATGTGTTATCACGTCATTCGACGTCATCGTTCCCGACTATACAACAAATCGGGACGTAAAAATAGTTGCGGTTTGCCGCACCTAAAGTGAAAGCTTGGAGTGTTTAATATCTTACATCCTTTACCTTCACGTAGCTAGAAAGACCTCTAAAAATTACGTTTTTCCTAAAAATTGTAGGAGAATAGTAATATACAGTTGACTTGTAATTACACTATTCAACAAAAATGTGTCCGAGATTTAAAAATTTATTTTGTGTATGCATTGAACCCTACTGATTCATAAAATTAACACAAATAAAGTTGTATGGATGTGTTTTTAATAAAATTTCAATTTTCGTCGAAGGTACTCTAATTTTAACAAGTAAGGAAAGGCTAAAGTCGGGCGGGGCCGACTATATAATACCCTACACCACTCCCTGCGTATATACATCGCTTTTATTACTAAACCCAGGTGTTTCATGGGAGCAATTTTATGTAGTTCATATAAATTATACAGTCTACTATAAATTCATCTTTAGTCATATTAAACGCATATGGTAAATAATTGATCCAATTTTCCGGCAGGCAAATACAAATTATACAGTAGTAATAGGATAAATCGGACCGACATTTGAAAGGAGGCCTATAACAACACCGGCTGAAAACATGGGCCTATATATTTCTCATTCACTGTAGGTATTCATAGTTGAAATATATAATTATCCGCTGTAAGACGTAGTTTGTAGAGCTGTATTAGAGTAGAATGGGTTATTCCAAAGTTTGAAAAAAAATCCGATGTAAAATTTGCGTTCTTGAGGGTTAAAAATTAAAATGGGGCCATTTGTAAGTGCTCTACATTAAAAAGAGGTTCCATATAGATCCCTTTCAAAGTAGGTATTCTTAGTTGAAATATGACATGATATGCAAAATTATATCGAGATCTAATGTACGATGTGGGTTCTAGAGATGTAATAGAGTGGAATTGGGGCCCAATTTGTACGGGGGTTATACCAAAATATGGACCCATATATTTGACTTTCATAATATATCTTCTTAGTTGAAATATATGAGGGCTATATCTAAATCTGAACCGATCTTACCCACTTTCACCATAGGTTTTTTAGTTGGATTATAAGATGTTGTGCCAATTTTAAAGAAAAACGGGTACAATATGTGGTTTCTAAAGCAGAAAAAGTGTAATCGGGAGCGACATTTGTATGGGGGCTATATCTAAATCTGAACCGATCTTACCCAATTTCTGCATAGGTGTTTCTAGTTGGATTATAAGATGTTGTGCCAATTTTAAAGAAAAACGGTTACAATATGTGGTTTCTAAAGCGGAAAAAGTGAAATCGGGAGCGACATTTGTATGGGGGCTATATCTAAATCTGAACCGATCGTACCCACTTTCAGCATAGGTATTTTTAGTTCGATTATAAAATGTTGTGCCAATTTTAAAGAAAATCGGGTACAATATGTGGTTTCTAAAGCGGAAAAAGTGTAATCGGGAGCGACATTTGTATGGGGGCTATATCTTAATCTGAACCGATCTTACCCAATTTTTGCATACGTGTTTCTAGTTGGATTATAAGATGTTCTGCAAAATTTAAAGAAAATCGGGTACAATATGTCGTTTCTAGAGCGGAAAATGTCAAATCGGGAGCGACATTTGTATGGGGGCTATATCTAAATCTGAACCGATCTTACCCAATTTTTGCATACGTGTTTCTAGTTCGATTATAAGATGTTCTGCTAAATTTAAAGACAATCCGGTACAATATGTCGTTTCTAGAGCGGAAAATGTCAAATCGGGAGCGACATTTGTATGGGGGCTATATCTAAATCTGAACCGATCTTACCCAATTTTTGCATACGTGTTTCTAGTTGGATTATAAGATGTTCTGCAAAATTTAAAGAAAACCGAGTACAATATGTCGTTTCTAGAGCGGAAAATGTCAAATCGGGAGCGACATTTGTATGGGGGCTATATCTAAATCTGAACCGATCTTACCCAATTTATACATACGTGTTTCTAGTTCGATTATAAGATGTTCTGCAAAATTTAAAGAAAATCGGGTACAATATGTCGTTTCTAAAGCGGAAAAAGTGAAATAGGGAGCGACATTTGTATGGGGGCTATATCTAAATCTGAACCGATCTTACCCAATTTCGGCATAGGTGTTTCTAGTTGGATTATAAGATGTTGTGCCAATTTTAAAGAAAATCGGGTACAATATGTGGTTTCTAAAGCGGAAAAAGTGAAATAGGGAGCGACATTTGTATGGGGGCTATATCTAAATCTGAACCGATCTTACCCAATTTCGGCATAGGTGTTTCTAGTTGGATTATAAGATGTTGTACCAAATTTATAGAAAATCGGGTACAATATGTGGTTTCTAGAGCGGAAAATGTCAAATCGGGACCGACATTTGTATGGGGGCTATATCTAAATCTGAACCGATTTCCTCCAAATTCAATACCAATGGTCCTTGGCCAGAAAAAATAACTTCTGCCAAGTTTCATGACAATCGGACAACAATTGCGACCTGTAGAGTGCGAACAAGCTTAGATGGACAGCAGACGGACGGACGGACGGACGGACGGACGGACAGACGGACAGACAGACATCGTTAAATCGACTCAGCTGGCGATTCTAAGCCGATCCGTATACTTAAAGGTGGGTCTAGCTCAATTATTTCTTGGTGTTACAAACATTTGGCGGAAAACTAACTTATAATACCCTAGACCACGAAGTGGTGTAGGGTATAAAAATATAGTTCCGATCACACCCACTTATATGTTGAATTAAAGATAGTAATGATGGATAAAAATGTGAAGAATTTCACTTTCACATAGAGACCGTGGTTTAAAAAAGGCCACCAAAAGTAGAAAAATATAATTTGTTTAATTTTTAATAGCCAACATTCTAATAATGAAAATAATATATAGATGAAAATATCTATGGAATAACGTAGAATTTGTAGACATCAATGAATTTAAAAAAAAAAACATATGAATTGGCAAAGTGAGGTTTTTAGTGTGTCGACTTAGTTCGGTGGAATATTTTGTTTATCAGCGCTTCTCATTTGTCGTATGTGACCGTTGGTACTAATATGAACCATCGAAACTGCGCAGTCAACTTTTAGCTGCAACAATAAAGGTCTCACTTTGCCTTTTTGCTAATTTTGGGTTCTGCTGAAGACTTCAGCACAACCTTTGGTCTTGAACCAAAATAAATGACAACACAAAAAACATATTTTTTAAATTTTGCAAATCATATGGAAAACATCTCTGTTCTTAGCTGAAATTTTGTCAACATATCTTTTTCAGTTCAAAAGTTACAGAATTAATCCCAAAAAGTCAATTTGGAACCACTATGCTCTTTTGAGAAATTTAGACCCATAAGTTGTGTAGTTTTGCAATTTTTTTCATTGTACTTTTACGTTTATTTTATCTATCAGATAAATTGAAAATATATTTTTGGTATTCTTCCAAAACTGTTACAATTTTCCTGTTCCTATCATAATTACCTCTTGTGTGATTTTTGAGTTACTCTTTTGTTGCTACCAACAGCAATAACAATAATTCAAATTTCAAATTTAAACGGCCTATGGCATTGTCATGTGCATTCAAGGCCTAAAACAATTATCCATAAATTATACATACATTCACCACATAAAAATGCTGTCATGCGGCAAAATGCCATCAAACATTTGCCATAACGAACGAAAAAACATAAATAACATCTAATCACCAGTTGAAATTTCCCTTTTCATTTTCCAAGTCAACGACTATGAATGACTTAGAAAAAAATTACTGCAAACAGCTCAATTCAATTTCATTTTGCATAAATTTTGCACAAAAGACAAATATGGTTTTCGCAACAACAACAAAAAAGACAGACAAGAAAAAAACTAATTGGCAACGATTAATGACAATTGACTGACTGACTGCGTCTACAATTCATCAATTCGCTGGAAATTCAGGCATTTGCCATATTTATGGCATCAATCGCGACTCCCTCCCATTCATTAGGCGCGTACATACTCGTATATAAAATACAGTCATACTTTGACGAAAGTAGAAAATTGAAAAAAGGCAAAAACGATTCAAAACATTTTAATTTATAATTTTGGACAGAGAAGTCAATGAGCGGGCATTCGTATTATGGACGCCGATAGTCGACCATTTGAGTGAGTTACATCAATTTGGTTATAAAATACAATAATGATTTTTTAAACTCTGGGCTGGTTATGTCAATAAATTTTTTAAAATTAGTTGAGTCATATGAGTCTAGTAGGCAGCACCTTGAAATATCGAACAAAGATCAGAAATATTAAAATTGTACAAGAAAGTTCTAGCCACTACTATCTAAATGAAAGAATAAATTTATTTTAGTTCGAATTTTCTTTGGAGATATATCTCAAGAAAAATTAGTTTTACTCGAACTGGATACTCTGAAATAAGTTCATGGAGAGAAAGCTGTATCGTGTTGAAAATTCATCAGCCAATGGTAATGTGAAAAGTCTCAGGTCGATTTTAAAACTCTTCAAAAACGCTTTGTGGTGAGGTTTTCATATCGCATATGTAAAATTGCAGAAATGTAAATATACTACAGACGGCTGATAACAAGATTGTAACGCCATGCACTCTATACGGAATCGCCACTGATGATTTGTCCCCTCATAGGATAATGAAATACGCATATGGTCAATTTTTATATAGGTCTGCTATTGTTTCCAACCGCCTTTGTTTCATCCGTACCATGAGCGGATAATTAAAATCGGTTTATATTAACAATGTGTACTTTGATTTAGTGATTGCATGGACTTGCGGTCAGATAAGTGCTTAATAATAGAAAATATCGGAATTATATCTTGGGGTTAGGACAGCATGAGTAATGTATATATCTTGGTATAGAGTCGTGATAAATTCTGAATCCTCTTCAGTGCACACAACTCAAATGTTCGACACAATGCACAGTAGGCTGGGTCGCAGGAAATGCAATTAAAGAAAAACAAGTAAGGAAAGGCTAAAGTCGGGCGGGGCCGACTATATAATACCCTACACCACTCTATGCGTATACACCTCGCTTTTATTACTAAACCCAGGTGTTTCGTGGGAGCAATTTTATGTAGTTCATATACATTTTACAGTATATTTTAATTTCATCTTTAGTCATATTTAACAAATATGGTAAATAATTTATCCAATTTTCCGGCAGACAAATACAAATTATACAGAAGTAATAGGATGAATCGTACCGACATTGGAAAGGAGGCCTATAACAACTTGGGCCTATATATTTCTCATTCACGGTAGGTAGTTGAAATATATCATGATCCGATGTAAGACGTAGTTTCTAAAGCGGTATTAGAGTAGAATGGGCCCCATTTGGGTTATTCCAAAGTGTAGACACACTTTGTATTCTTAGTTGAAATATAATCTGGAAAATTTGAAAAAAAAAATCAGCTGTAAAATTTGTTCTTGAGGGGTAAAAATTAAAATGTGGCCATTTGTAAGGGCGCTACTTTAAAAAGTGGTTCCTTATAGATCACTTTCAAAGAAGTAGAGATGTAATAATTCAAACGGGGCCCACTTGTAAGGGCGCTACATTAAAAAGTGGGCCTTTATAGATCGCTTTCAAAGTAGGTATTCTTAATTAAAATATATCATGATCTGCAAAATTTTTATCAAGATCCAATGTAAGATGTGGGTTCTAGAGCGATAATAGTGTACATCGGAGGTACATTTGTGTGGGGGCTATATCGAAACATAGACCCATGTAGTCCACTTTCCCTTGAGCTGTTTCTAGTTCAAATACAACACGATCTTGATAATTTTGTCATGATCCTATGTATAATGTGTATTCTAGAGCAGTAATAGTGTAAATTATAGGGATATTTGTATGGAGGCTATATCTAAATCTGAACCGATTTTCTCCAAATTCATACCAATTGTCCTTGGCCAAAAAAAGTAACTCCTGCCAAATTTCATGACAGTCGGGCCTCAATTGCGACCTGTAGAGTGCGAACAAGCTTAGATGGACAGTAGACGGACGGACAGACATCGTTAAATCGATTCAGCTGGTGATTCTAAGCCGATCCGTATACTTAAAGGTGGGTCTAGCTCAATTATTTCTTGGCGTTACAAACATTTGGCGCGAAACTAACTTATTATACCCTACACCACTTCCATCACCAATAATAAACGAAGAAAACAAGAAGTTATGGCCCTTCTTGCAGAACTACATGTCGTCATCACGTATGACTTTTATTTAAAAGAAATAAGCTAAAACTTAGTAAATTATGGCACACGATTTTTTGAAATTCCCTTCTGCAATCAGGGCTATAATTTCTATATTCATCCATAGATTTTATTCAAAAAGTCTTTGTTTTTTCGCTAAGATCGCAGATACTATAAAATTAAACAATATGTCTAAAGCAGTTTTTCGCGAAATTTAACAAAAATTTAAGAAATACATTTGGCGTCTACAAAAGGGGATCATAATTTCCACATGTATCCATAGATCTTTAACATATAGACATTATTTTCTTTGTAAGCTATTAAAATAAATTTAATATTTTTTATCGACTTTTTCGTGCTAGAAAAAACATTTTTTTTACAAAAACTCAATTTTTCTTCCTGTTTCTATGTGAAAATTCACACATTGTAACATAATTTTAACACACATAATTCCTTTCTGGGTGTTATCGGACTTATGTTTGTAAAATGAGAGTACACATTTTAAAGGTTCCTTGGGTGAAAATTTAAATTTTAGTAAAAAATAAAAAATGTCTGGCCTCTCCTGAAAACATGTAACTTGTTACCCTTGAAAGTTTCTTAATAATTCTTATCTTAGTTTGGACGTTTATACTAAGTTGTTGTGATTCTTCAAAGTGACAACTATAAACGTGTTTTTGTGGGAACAGGTGGAGTCAATACCAATTGAACGATACCTAAATGATGACGGATGGAAAATGAGCTGCTCATTTGAGCACTGCGTCGTCATAATGGGTAAAAAATGTTAAATGACAACAATTTCATTTCAATTCCATGTCTAGTATTGGCAAACGAACATAGCTCGACAGTTCTGGAAATAGGGTAGTGGAGGAATTCTACACAAATATATCAACACATTTTCGAAGGTTTCGAAGGATTTTGATGAAATTTGGTGCACGTGTTTGGTATTTCAAGATATTATGGCTGTTTATACCCTCACTCTACAGAGTAGGAGGGTATATATCATTTGGGACAGAAAAAAGTGTAACGCATTGAATCAGTGACTTAAGACCACAAGTATGTTTGGACCAAATCCGTTTCACAACTTTTTAAGACGTTTGAGCCATGTCCGTCCGTCTGTCTGGCTGACTGGTGTACACTATAACTCTCGAAAGGAGTTAAGGATTCGATTCGGTAATATTTTTCCCAAACTTAGTTTAAGTTCGAAGATGGGCAAAATTTCCACGCTCCTTCTGGTACCTCCCACACAAATAGCCAACATTCCAATGTTATATTAAAACCTGTATAACTTCCACACGGATAATCGGAATCAGCTATATTTTGGTATTTGATAAAGTTTTTATAATAATTTTAAGCGTACGAAATATGGCGGGTATTTTCACGCTCCTTCTGGTATCTCCAACAAAAAGCATCCTAAATTACGTAAAATTAAAGCTGTTATAACTTATATACGGATGATCGGGATGCTATGAAATTCGATATTTGGTAATGCTTTTATAAAAGTTGTATTCATGTGGAATATGGGCGATATTGACACATCCCTTCTAGTACCTTCCACACAAAGTGGCATAATCTATGGTTACAATAAAGCCGACATACCATTCATACGGGTAGTCAAAATCATTTGACATTTGATATTTGAAAATGTTTTTATAATCACTTTAAACCAAAAAAATATAGCCACGCCCCTTCTTATACCTCCCACACAATTGTCTCTATCCTAGGTAATATTAAATCCTTCATAAGTTCTATACTGGTGCATGGGATCCACTATGACTTGATATTTGATCATGTTTTCAAAATTTGTTTGTGTTATACGAACCTCCTAGTACCTTCCACACAAATTATCCTGCCCTACGTTAAATTTTATTCCTTATAACTTCCGTATATATGTTCTCTGAGAGTGAGGGTATATATAAGTCGGTTTAGCCGACTGAAGTTTACTTTCTTGTTTGCTTTAAGACTGGATAACAAAAACTTAAATAAAATATTAAAATTTCACTGTAAATTAAAAAATGCTTTTCTTAAAATTGTCGCCAAAAGCAATATCAATGTGGTTGTGAAAACAAATTTGGAAAAAATAATTTTGTGTTAAAAATTTTGGGCTTAGCCAGTGTAAGTCAAAATGATGGTTAGCAAGGCTAAGTCCAATAAAGTCAACACAAAATATTTTTTTGAAATTTTGTTTTGATACATATTTATATTGTAGTTGGCGACAATGTGAAAAATATTTTTATTTTGAGCAAAAATTTTTTTTATTAACGTTTTTGTTATCGCAGCTTGTTATCCCGGCATAAAGAAAAACAGCCCTATTATGTCAGACGATTTTATTTGAAAAATATTGATAACTGTGGCAACCTTATAACGTTGACATTTTCAATATTTTTGTTCTGTAAAAGAGTTTGAAACAATTCTTTGGTTAAAAAAATCTAATGGAAATTAAAGAAAAATTCTGTTTTTATTTTTTCTTTATAAATATTGACATTTATTTTTTGAAAATAATCCCCATTTATTTTTTCGATTTTTTCTCAGAAAAATGCTTTATTATAAATACTCTGATTTCAGAACTGAATTTAAGAAATATTTTTTATCGAAGATCGAAATTTATTTATTTATTTTATTGAATTTTCCCAGAAAATAGTTACATTTGCGTTCTAAATGTTCTGAAAATTCAGAATGGAAATTTAAAAAAATCCTCTTTTTATATTTTCGTTTTTTTCTCAGCAAATTGCTACATCTGCGTTCTAAATATTTAGAAAATTTCCGAGTAGGCTTGTCAGTAGTTTCTGAGATATCGTTAAAAAGAAGTGTTCACTGACATATGTAGACGTTGTGGTCCGATCTGTCCCCATTGCGCTGATGAGCCAAATCATGGTGCCTTCACGCCAATTCATGGGTCACGGATAATGGTTTGCGTTGTATTCAAGCCAAAAGGAGCTGATAATCTTCACCGCAATTATCATGATCCCCATTTTCATCCCAACCTTTATGTATTCTCACTATTTGTCTTTGCAAAATATTTGAATAAAACTGGCAATACTTGTTATTTGTCGTAAAATATTTGTAGTTCGGATACAAAAAATATAAAAAAAATACTCATACCCATACAAAAATATGATATTTCAATGATAGACATTTACTATGCGTTGACGCCATTGGATATACCTCAGAGGAGAAATCTAAATGACAGAAATCTAGCAATGCTGTAAACCTTACCTTTACGTATCCGGGCGTACCTCTGAAGAGAAAAGCTTTATGTCAGGCTAAAAGCCGTCAACCCATTTCATTATGATGTCAATTCAAAGCCCCACTTCGGGATTTGAGGGCCGACTTCATACTCGTTTTTTTTTGTATGGTCTCTCCTTGCTCATCATGTTTACAGATGCATGCATTGCATCTTGCCATCGCATTCTCAACAAGTTTCCAGCTAAAATCAGTCATAATATAACATGCGAAGTGTCATTCGATTCCAAATTATCTACAAGGAAAGATATTATAGTAGTGCAAGATAAGATAGTGGAGTCGTCTCCGGTATTTGATTTCAAAGACTGGTTCATTCCGACTACCTGTCTCATGCAGCTTCTTCCAGGTCGAAGTATTAGGCTTTTTTGGGAAAATTAAAGGCTATAAGTCAGATTAAATGTATCCTATCTTCTTGTAAAAGTATCCAATACCAAAAAATCATTTCTGTTTTGGGCCTACACAATCGGAGGAAGGAATGTACACACCGAATTTCGTGACTCTTGCACAGCCGTTTGATTGGTACCATTGTTATCCCTTTTCGGTCCGTTTTCACTAAAAGTTCAAATATCCAAAAAACATTTATATTTCGAGTTTACACAGTCAGAGGAATGTTCATACCTAATGCCGTAGGATTGGTACCAATTATATTCCTTTTTGCCCAGTTTGTCCCTAAAAGGAATGTACACCGAATTTCGTTACTCTTGCCACATCCGTTTGATTGGTACCATTTGTATCTCTTTTCCGCCCGTTTTCACTAAAAGTTCAAATATCCAAAAAATCATTTATGTTTTGAGTCTACGCACCGAATTTTATGATCCCAACCGCAGCCAATTGATCGGTACCAATTTTATCCCTTTTTGGCCATTTTGACCCTTAAAGTACGTACATCGAAAGATCTCTTTGTTTCTCGATCAGTTTATTTACTTATTTTATTTTTTTCCTCGATAACTTTCGAGACAGGAGACCATTTTTTTAAATCACATAAATAAGCCGTCATGGCTAAAAACCACACCCAGGCTAAGTCATAATAATAAATAAATCAATTAATAGCAAGTCTTAAGCTCTTTTAAATGTACAACCGTTTATTCATTCTATTTAAATGTATACAATGTATTGGTATTTTATTATGTGGTAAAAAATGAACTCCAATAGGAACTGTGAAAGGAAACAACAACAAGAATTTACCACAAACACCGCAAACACAGATTTACTCGATGGATATTTAACCCAGCTTTCAATAATGTCAATATTTTAAGAAATGATAAATATGGATTAAAATAGAAAAATCACTCTGGAAAATTTATTTGTTTATACCACCTTCTGAAAATTGCGTTCAGTGTATTTTGGCTCGATCCACTCGACCAAATGTACCGTGCAATAAAGCTAGCCAAAAGAAAGAGTAAATCTCCGTTGTGACTCACCGGGTTTCCACACAACGATGATAAGAAGGGGTTCATACCTACCTACATATCCGATACGTATAAAATTTAAATTTCTTTTTTTATTTATAATTTATACAATAACGACGTTGTGGATACGCACATCGGAGCATGTACCACCAACAATACGATAATCACCACGGAGTGTTGAAATAACGATATGCCCATCGCGATGCGATGGACGTGGTGATTTCAATACTCATTTGTCGACGACGACATTTAAATCATTTAGTCATAATTACAAATCGCTACTAACTGGAATCGTTATAAAACGATTTATCCGCGAGGACAACGAAATCGACGTTCGAATGTGCGAATAGAAAAGTGAACAAATCGAAATTCATCTTTAATTCGAAACAAAAGAAAAAACACGAAAAAACTAGAACGAAACATAAACGACTTTAAATCTTATTAACGAAATATCGCACACGAGAACTACAAACAAACAAACAGGAAACACCATGAGCATTTATGTGGACAAAAGTATGAGAATTCAATTGAATAAGTGTGTTAGGGAAGGAGGGAGGCAGGGGAATGACTTTAAAAATATCAATTAATCCGATTTAGGTGGGGCTAATGAACTTTGTGTGGCAATGTTATATTTACAATTTAGAATCGATGTCATTTTCGAATATTGTGGAATAGGGCGTATTATTGAACGCTTAGTAATAGAGAAAAAATGGTGGCTGCTGAAAAGAAAAAAAAATAAATACTCCACTCAATTCGTGTAAAATCGGCTGGCTCGGATGTGTATCCAGGTAATGATTCGCATAGTGTTGCCTTCCAAGGCATCCAATATTTCCAGTTTGTACGTATAAACCAAGAGCTACTCGAAACTCCAGAGTAAAATAATTTAGAAGAATTAAATGACACGATCTCAGTGATCTTCTGTAAGTCCATTGCTTGACGCGCTGTATGGCATGTGATGAATATCCATGTCTTCATTCGACATTCCCTTCAACTGAGGCACGAAATAATCGACAATCATGGCTCCATCGGCCTAAATTCAATAACGTTTGATCTCTTAAACATTTTTATCGACTTTTTCGATACTTCTCAAAAATTTGATTTGAACTGGGGTATTGTCCTGGCTCAAGACCATTTTGCTTCTATATTTAATAGAATGCAAATTTATTTACAAATGGCATGGTGACATTTATTACATGGCTGCAGACTACCACGATCATGATTTCGACCATGTCAAAAGTCTTTTCAAGTGGCTTCGCAGCGACTTTTCAATATCAAACCCGGCCTCTATAAGGAGATGATTCTCACAAACGAACGAGAATCACAACTCACTTGCCGAATTTGCGTTTAAAAAATCGCACCAAGTAATAAAGCACACATGCCATCTTACAAGCATCTCATTGAGTTGCATATGTAAGTATGTGTATATGCAGGTATAGTTACCCAGCAATACTTCTGCCGTGCTAACGCTCATTTGTTTTAGTTTTTTCGTTTGCAATTTTTTGGTCTGTAATCAATATTTGATTTGATTAAAATTCAAAAATCGAAAATTTAATGTCTCAAAATATAGTTGGGCTCTTGCCTTATTTCAATTTTTTACAGTACTCAAAAATGTTTGCTAGATAAAAAGTGATTCTGAACCACTGTGTAACGTTGACGCAGTTCTCATTTTTAACTCACAATTAATAACTTCTAGATGAAGAGAATCATTCCAAATACAACAATGTTGCTGATTGCCTTGTCTACTGAGCCAAAAAAGAGTCTCAACACTGTTGATTCTAGTTGATTGTGTGCCCACTGACCGCACTTACGGTGCAAATTAGCACAGTGATACACACAAGAACAGTGTGGCCAGATCTCACCAATTTGTGTCCGTATTATCGATATTGGTAAAGTGAATCTGTAAAAAATCATTTGAAAGAAAACGATGCCGTGCGACATGTACTATGATTTCTTCTAGATTCATCAACACTTTGAGAGTTGTATCAAGTCCAGATAGATCAACGAATAGATAAATGATATTGGAAGGATTTTAAATACTTTGTTGTGATTTTATTTTGATCTCTGACTAGAGTGATAGCGGAGTCAGCTTTTCGGTTTTTTAAATATGATTTTAGAATTACATCGTTTTCTTGAAACGCGCTTGTAACCTGGGTACATTAGGGTACAGCATAAAACAGATAGTTTTGCATATAAATTGGGATATTAGACCAGTTTTTTAAGTTAATTTTGTATTTCGTCTAATATAGTAGAGAAATCGAATACATTCTAAATGAGTACATTTAATTTTTGTTTAGAAATGGAAAGTGAATCTGATGATGGAAACAACTTTTTCACTGTATATGGTATGTATGAGCATTGTAAATATTGTTAATATGTGTTTTTTAAATAAGTTTCCAAATAATCGAAGGTATTGCTTAAGTCTAGATGTAAATTTATGGTTGTTGACTAAAACAGTGCTAGATTCTTCCAAATCAATGCTCTTGATGGAAGAGGAGATACGCTGAATTATCTTCGTAATATATAAGATTTTTCCATAACCTTAGTGAAATAAGCCATTAAAAAGTCGCCGATAAAGTTCTTCATAAAAGTTATGAAACAATCAAAAGTGTCATAGAATTTTTGAAACATTTTTTTTAGAAACTAAGACGCAGTTCTTCTTTGGTCATACAAGTTGTTTATATTTTTGATAATTTTCGTAAAAGAATTTATTATTAGCTCAAGACCTTTTGGGTCTATATTTTATAGAATACATTTTTAATAAATTGCATGGTGACATTTATTACTTGGTTGTTCACCTTCTTCAGGTGACTTCCCAGTGATATTTCAACAATAGACACGGACTTGTTAAGTAAATTATTCATACAACAGAATGAGAACCACAACTCACTTTTCGAATATCAGTCAAAAACAATCGCATCAAGGAACATAGCATATCTTACAAGCGTATCATTGCGATGCATATGCAAGTGTATGTGTATGCAGGTATACATTTGAGAGAAACATTGCAAAAAATATGTCTTTGATCTAAAGCTGGGTACATACTTATGTTAGAAATAGCATGTGAGATATGAGAATTGTTAGTAATAAAGTAGTCAATCGACACACTAAAATCAATTTATTAATTATGATGCCTTTATAGGGGACATCCCCTGAGTGTTGGTTCATGAAAACATTTCATTACTCAAATATTTTTTTTTTTGGTTATAACAAATTTAATAACTATTCTTTGATGTTATGATATTTAAGTTTCTCTTCAATCAGTGCTGTTCCTTTTATCGGCATCATCCTTGATAGAAAACTTTACCCCAAAGAAAATATAATTGAGTGACCTGCCGAATGGCTTTCGGAGCCCGTTGGGGAAACTCGCCACAAATCGTTCTCTGGATACCACAATGCTGAGATTGGGGTCAACATTTACTCGGATAGTCAGGCAGCCATCAGATACATAGTCATGATGATCCTATATTCAAGAGCAGTCCAAGACTGCCGTGAATCTCTTTAAGAGATGGCCAAATAGTTTGATATTAGTTCGAGATGCAAACTTCAGCTCAAACAGCACAGGCAACAGTGCAAGCGAACAGCAGGTTGCCACACATACACAAGTGTGGAATCGGGAAGAGAGCTTGGTATGAAGAGTTCAAGTTACTTTCTTTCACGTCCAATATTTCAATTGGGACAAGGAGGAGATTGAAGTTTTGACCATCTTCTCTGTATATGTACAGCTATGACTACGAGATGTTTTATGACACTGTGTTAAGTTTTTTTGGAGGCTTGGACTACTCGGCCAGTATTGACGTATTTAAGATAAAATGTGTCCTGAGTTGGTTGGTTGGCTGAAGGATGCTAAAGCCCGTGCTAAATTAAAGTTGAACATCAAAAGTTCGTTTCTGTCTGCATAAGAGTCGATCACAGAGACGACAAAGTCAACTCTTGTTTAGAGTAAAGTCGCTGGTAAAGCCAACTTTCTAAAGCTATACTAGAACCAACCTAATGAGGCCATCGTCTGTATTTAGGTCGCCTTCATTAGGTTATTCTAGAATCTAGCTTTACTCTAAATGCTATCTATAGGGCGGACCATTTAAAACTTTAAATTAGAATCGGCTATAAAAAAGTATTGATTATTTTTTCAAATTTCTGGTTTATTGGAAAGGTTGAACTTTGTCATTTAATAATGGAACACAATATCATTCATATGACTACCAGGACTGTCTCGGCAGAACACTGAATAAATTATCTTCATAATATTTATGATTTTGTCTTAACCTCAGTGAAAATTTTCATTAAAAAGTCGCCAAAGAAACATTTCAGAAAATGTATGAAACATGTTTCATAAAGTACAAATCAATGAAAAGTGTCATAGAATTTATGAAACATTTCTTAGAAACTATGAAAGGCAGTTCTTCATTCGAAGAACTTTTGTCATAAAAATTCATTATTTTTCATAATATGATGTATGAAAATGTTCATAGATGTTATGAAGAAACTTCATTAATTTTATGAATGAGTTTCCTAAATAGTAAAACCTTATACTGAAGTTTCCAATATAAACAAAAAAGCAAAAAATCACCACACACCACCATTGCGAGAGTCTTTGCAATGAATATGTCTTTGACCTAAATCAGGGTTCATACTTATGTCAGAGTTAACAGAGTACAAATGAGAATTGCTAGCATCCATCAATATATATATGAATACATTTCATAGCACAAATATTGGTTACATAGTGGTTATGACATATTTCATAATATTTAAGAATTGTTTCTTTAATACTATGAAATCTTTTTTGATCTTATGAAACTAAGTTTTACTAATTTAACAATTTTGTTTTATGAAATATGAAATGTTTATGAAAAAATTGTATGAAACATTACATTTTATTTATTAAAAAACCATTTATGAAATGGCTTTATAAATATTATGAAGGAACATTCTTTCAATGTACCTCATCCGATTAATCCAATTTTTCAGTACAGCCCAAAATCCACACCAAAGAGTGACTCGCTGTGGATTGGCATTGGTTTCTCAATAGTCACCTGTGGGTTCTCAGAACCCATATGCGGCAATTTTGCTTATTGACATAGTCACCGAGATGAAAATGAGCTTCATGAAGCCTATCTCTTCTCGAAAAATGTTCGCCTAAGTCAAAGTAATCGGTAGTTCAAACTTAAAGTTGCAAGTTGCCCACCATATAAAAAGTGTTAAATGAAAGTGGACCTAAGGCTGAGCATATTTTTCAGTTTTAACTTTGTTCGCTCATTTTATTTAAATACATACGGGCTGTTTTTATTTAAGCCGTTATATAAATGGCTTACCGCCATTTAATAATTATAATTTAATATATTAATAATTGCTTATTAATAATTTAATTATTAACGACCATTTTGCATTAATTGTCTTCTTTAATATGACCATGACCAAAGGGTTTTTTACATAAATGTGAGGTTTCAAAAACCCCAAAGAAAAAAGTCGAACAGCGTTAAATCGCGTGATCTGGATGACTGAATCTGATAATGAAACTGAGAAATTACAGCAAAATGAAATGATTCAGCCAATAATCGGATGGTTTTCCTGGCAAAGTATTGTATTGAAACCACATGTTGTTCACACCCATGGCATGTAATTTAGACGCGAAAAACTGGAATATCATGTAATGATAGCGATAACTATCAAGTAAGCTGACCAGTCGCATTTTTTGCGGGGGAATTGTACGATGATGCCTCTTGGGAAAAGTTCACATCGTTGTAGATGTATTTGTTTCTCGAAAAATCGTGCAATCTGATTTATAAAGATTTTGGTGGAATTCCCATAATAATTTAAAATATTGATTGTTTTTGATATTGTTTTGCTTCAAATATCTCTGAACATGTTGTTTATCAGCAACAACATCAAAATTTTGTGTGAATTTTGGGATACATTGTATACATAAAACAATGTAGTAACTACTCTGGTAAAAATGAGATATTTTACCATGAATTAGCTGAAGAGTCAGAGATATTCCTATATACAATAATGGACATCGAAGGCTATGTCATTTACTAAGGCCTGCCTAAGAAGGTTTTTCTATATTAAGGTACTTCTCAGAGATCAGGGACGACCTTCTTCTCTACCAAGGTCGACATAGAGATCTTCTTGCCTATCTGAGTTGTTTTTTGATTGTACTTTATTTATGTTTTATTTGTAGTTAGTCTCTTTGTCTTATTTAAACAATGTTAAACTAATTTATATTTTCTTTTTCTCTTTTCTATTTACAGTGCAACGAGGAATCTTAAATATGTAAGTAGTGCAAATTTACAAAAATCTCATACCTATTAATCTTCATAATTTATTTTATTTTATTGTTTCTTTTTTTCACCCCTTTCAGTAACAACAAAAGCTCACCGAAAAGCGAAAAGAAATTGTATAAAGCTCTGCGAAATTCCCAAACGACAAGTCTCTATCTGGAGGATGGTCTCAAGCCGAAGAATCCCATTTTCGCTGCCCCACTCGATCAATTGGAACTCAATCAGTCTACGTTTCCGAATGTACCACGTTTCGTGGTCGATTCCATTGAGTATATCGAACGCAAAGATCGCATTGTCCAGGATGGTCTCTATCGAGCGTGTGGCAATAAATTCACCATAGACGAACTGAAGCAGAAACTAACTAAATCCTATATATATGATCCGAAATTGATCACAGCCGATGATATACACACGATAACGAGTCTACTGAAGCAATTCTTCCGTGATCTTCCACAACCATTGATACCGCAGGAGACGTACAATCGTCTGGCCAGAGATCTGCTGAAGATCAGCGAGGGCATCGATACATTCCGAATAGCGGTGAACGATATGCCGGAGCCGAACAAATCAACGCTGGCATTTCTAATAAAACATTTAACCAAGTAAGTGTTGGATGGGGATTAAAGCGAATGGTCTAAATGAGTCGACGAGTCCAATTTGGACATAAACATTTTAGACGTCCCGGACACAGACCGACTAAAAAGATATTATGTTGATGGTGTTGGCTCAACTGATTTGGGACAATAGATTTAAAGATTCAAAAATTCACTGCTTAGTTTTTCAGGATCAACTGTTGTTTTCGAGAATAGCACTCTGGTTTAGTAGTCAATATGTAATGCTACAACTTTTTTAAATAGGAGTAATATATGGTGTAAAAACAATTGCTTATTCTGTCGAGATATCAGCTGAAAAAAGTCCTGAAATGATCAAAATATAATTTATCTTGAAAATCCAGTTCAAAATCTAAGTTTTGATGGATGTATCAATGCAAAAGATTACTCAAAAATGGCAAAATTAATATTCTTCGAATGTTCCTAATGCCATATATCGTGACTAGTTGTAAACTACCATACTTACATACCCAAACTCGATTTAAAATCCATGATATGTTACCTCATTATACACCCCCTTTATAACGTTCTCAAACATCTCCAAAATATCTCTTTAAAATTATTTTCGTGATGGCTCGAAAACAACTAAAATAAGTTTGCGATCTCTGTACCCTATTTAAACAAACTCTATCTATAGATCTCTACTACAAACGTCCTACGAACTCATCCTCTGCAGAAGAGTCGACCATAGCAACGGCAAAGCCAGAGCTTTTTCACAGAAACTACATACCGTTTTGCAATCACCATACAATAAACATCAGAACAGACAGGCGTCATCCGAACTCTTAATCTGCGTAAAGGTCGATCACAAATATCTTGTTTAGAGTAAACGGAATTAGGCTCCCATCTAGACTTGAATGCAGCCCATGATGTCTTCTTTTACAGTTAGCTTGTCTTCATAAGGTCTTAGTCTACTCTAGAATTCTATCTGGAAAGTCTTACTTCTATACTAGAGGTTTGCTCAGCACCAGATCTCATTGGTTTTCTTTTATCATGGAGTAATCCTCAAATATCTTCCTCTCTTAGAGATCTTCTTCACTACCAAGGTAGCCAAACGGGATTCTATCTGAAAAGAGGCTCGTTCTATCCAGATCTTATTGATTTATTTCAATATAGATGTAAACCTCATAGATCTTCCTCTCAACAATGTGATTGTATTTATCCATTATCCACCATTATCATGGTATTCTTTTATATTAAGGTCTACTTCTGAAGTATTTCTATTCCATAGTCGATCTCAGCGAAATTTTCCTATCCCATAATTGACCTCATATATCAGAGTGAGCTCAGTTAACTTCCTCCCTACAATGGAATTCCTCGGTCTTCCAATAATGAACCTCAAAGGATATCATTAATACTTAGGACAGCATATATAGGTTTTTCTATATTAAGGTATACCTCAGAGATTAGGGATGACTTCAGACTTCTTCTTAACTACCAAGGTCGACTTAGAGAACTTTTGGCTTACCATTGTCGACTCTATCATGGTCGACTCAGAGTTCTTCCCATATAGAGGTCATCTTCAGGCCGGCCTAGGAAGTTTTTCTATATATTAAAGTCTACCTTAGAAATATTTCTATCTCAGAGTCGAGTGGTCTTCGTCCATATAAGAATCGACCCCATTTTTATTATACATTACGCACGTCTTCCTCCTTACAGCGGTCTTTCTATATACAATAATTAACCTCAAGGGCTATCTTCACCTACCTAGGCTGACTTAGAGATACTCTTGTCTACCAAGGTCGACTCGTATATCTTCCTATCTATAATATTAATACTATCTATAATACTTCAGAAGCGGTTTTTCAATACTAAGAGCGGTTAGGATATTTCTCTATATATTAAAGTCTACCTCTGATTTAACCTTACAAGCTTTTCATATACATTAGAGGTATACTCTAGATGGGTCTACCTCAGGTGTATTCCTCCAAACAGGAGTCGACCTCCGAGGCCTCCTTTGTATTCCGCTGTATAACTGTTAAGTTTCGACCTTAGAAATGTTCTCTATTAAATATCCATCGACAGATGTCTTCCAGTAGAATCCTCATCCAAAATAGTATCAGCCACAAGGGACTTCCGTAACACAGAATTGCTCTCTTTACCATATCTCTCTCATGTATACGCAGGTCGTCCTCTGATGAATTTTTGTATATCAAGGTCGATCTTACAGCACTTCATTTATGTTAGAGCAAACCTCAGATGTATTTTTCTATTCCAGAGTTTATATCAGATGTTTTCATTTATCCCTTAGCCGATCTCATATATCTTCCTCTATAAAAGAGTCATCCTATTGGTTCTCCTTCCGAAGTCGTTCTCGAGGGTATTCTTCTTTTAAATGTCCATCTGCTGTGGTCTTACAGATATGTAATTTTTCTTTCAGTATTTCCTTAAGATATTTTCCTATATATTAAGTTCTATTATTAGTCTTCATTTATATTAGAGTTCATGACAGACGTAGAGTTGATATCAGAAGTGCTCATTTATCCCTAAGTCGATCTCTTTTATTCCTCTCTATACAAAAGTCGTCCTTTACAATATAAACGACCTAAATACCTTTAAGTGTCGGCATCAGAGATACTCTTTTTTTGAATAACCATCAACTTCAACTGTCTTCAAGTAGAATCCTTCCCTAAATTAAAATTATACTCATAGGAATTGTTCGTCTTTTATTAAAAATAAACACAAGAGGGCATTTTTAGGCCTCTTTTCTGAAAAAGTTGTTCATTTCCTTTATCATTAATAAGATGAAGTTTAAAAAAATTATCGTAGATAACTTTCTATGCTCTTAAGTATATATAAATGTTTATAAGAGTTGACAATATGAGTTCGCATCCAGAATATTATCATGCTCAGACGAATTCCTTAAACTAAAATTGATCCCCTTTTATTAAAACTAAATACGATAGGACATTTTAGTCAGTTTAACAGGTCTGCCTCCAGTCAGAAAATTTAGTTGATTTCTTTTCTATCTCATTATATAGATAACTTTGTCTATGCTAAAGTATATAAAATAATTTATAGGAGTTGATTTTGGATGTCAGAATGTAATATAACGTGATTTTCATCTTTATATAACAAATATAGACATTATTTGTACCAGAGTAAATCTTAAAGATATACAAATCTTACAGATTTAGGACGAAAACCTTCGCCTGTTCGGGAATCTATATAATCTACATTGAAAACTTAAATTGACTCCATAGGCTTACAATTAATACTTCTTAGTACTCTCAATAAAATCCAAATTCCAATACAATTTGAAAATATGAAATACTAATATCTTTATTTGTTTTCCTTTCACAGTGTTGCGGCCTGTAGTGCATCAAATCGGATGAGTGCTTCCAACTTGGCCATTGTTTGGGGACCATCGTTATTTACCCTGAACGAGGCCAAAACGTACGATATCGGGCGGATGAATACTCTCGCCAAAGTGTTAATAGAGAACTATGATCGAATTTTCCACACAAATGAACGTTTGCTTTAGGTTATTATTAATGTTAATATTAAATATGTTTTATTATCTTATATATGTGTATTTAAATTATTTATTATTGTCAACCCTTTTTTTCTGTCAACAAAACAACAAAGCTTTACTCATTAGTTTTTAGTTGAAATCAGCAAACAACTCAAAGCAAACGAATCGATTGCAATCGTTGAAAACATTAAACGGAAACATCACATTTCCACTCATACATACCTACTTTTATATAAAATATCACAACATACCAAATATTTTTGAAAAAGACATTCTTCGTATTAACGCATAATTAAATAAATTAAGTCCATATAGCTTTAAAAATGATTAAAAACTACCTATTTCCCCTTATGATATTCCCTGCCTCTAAAACTTAGAATTTTCCCCAACATTTTTTTCAAAAAAATCTATTTTCATTAGGCTGTAGGTTGGAATTTTAATTCAAAATTCTAAAGTTATCTACATATGTATGTATGTACTCATTACAGATATTCGTGGTCAATTATATTCAATAGTCTTAAGACTTTTGTTTGTAGGTGCTCTTAAATACTTAATTAATTGTTTTATTTTTTTAAATTGTTTTCCTTTTTTAATTTCGCCTGCTTTTTAATGATTCCCCCCAAAAGAAGATGTATGTGTTAAAAATTTGTTTATCATTAAATTCTGCAATGAAAAGAATCATTTATGTATGTATAAATAAATAAATAAATTAATGTGATAACTTAGATTTGTAAGACTGTATGTATATGCGTGTGCTCTTTTTGTATATAAAACAATTGTAATAAACAAATCTAATAATATTTTACTCTGGTTTTTAATATGAAAGGAACTCTAAAGCGTGAAAATATAGTTTTTGAGAAATAATATTATTATAAATAGGTATTGTTATTTGAAAATAATTCTGATTTGATGTGATTTACAATTTCACTGGACAACATATGTAGTAAAATGGGCCGAGGATGATCAATCAGCATAGGAAAATTCGTGATTAAGTGTAGGATGTGACAGCAAAATTACTTAAAATACTACGAAGGACATTTTTGTGAAATACTTTAATCCTCTAGCTACTCAATATACGTGTCTTTTTGGTCCCTCTTGTGCAAAAAGGCAAAATACACCTATAAAACAGGAGTTTAACGGTCAAAATAGTTGTCATTACAAAAATATTTGGCATTAAATTCTACTAGAAATCTCCAAATACAGAAAAACTCAAAACTTGAATGCTAGAAATAAGTCAAAACTTAAAATTTATTTTAGGTTTTATTTCGTACTTTTTCCGAATTGGTGCTAAACTCACCCACAAAACTGAATTTTATGGAAAATATTCTACGTCGAACTTCACTGTAAGTCTCCGAAAAAAAGAAATCAGAAATATATATATATATATATATATATATATATATATATATATATATATATATATATATATATATATATATATATATATTTGTTCTACGTCTGGGAAATTCTTTAACCTCTAATTCTATACCCTCTAGCAGAATCCGCTTTCAGAACCAGGTTATTTTTATACCCTCCAGGATGGGGGTATACTAACTTTGTCATTCCGTTTGTAACACCTTGAAATATCGACCTAAGACCCTATAAAGTATATATTCTTGATCGTCATAAAATTCTAAGACGATCTAGCCATGTCCGTCTGCCCGTCTGTTGAAAGCACGCTAGCATCTAAACGAAAGGAGCTAGAACGTTCAAATTTTCCATAAATGCGTCTTATAGTCGTAGATCGGTTGGGATCGGAATGGGGCGAAATCGGTCCAAAGGGAAAAATTTTTCCCTCACAAGGACTAAAAATACCTATAATAATCCCTAATATTTTACCGTATTTAAGCATGTTTTTTTTTGAATATGTCTGTTTATATTTGCTTGATATTTGTTATGCGCATTCCCCTTATAGCAAAAACGTGCACCATAAAGTGATTCTTATATGTAGTGGGTGAAAGGGACAAAAAAAAGGGATAAAAATGGTACATATTAAACGATAACAGCTAGAAACACGAAATTCGGTGTGTACATTCCTCTAATTGAGTAGATACATAATATAAAAGTATTTTTTTTTCAAATTCGTACTTTTAAGGGGTAAAATAGGAATAGAGGGATAAAAATGGTACCAACCAAACGGCTGTACCTAGAATAATAAAACTCTAATTACGTAGAAACGTCAAGGGGGTAAAAATGGTACCAACCAAATGGGCGCAGCTGGAATCATGGAATTCGGTGTATACATTCAAATAGAATGGAAATACAACCAACTGTAGCACCCACTGTCTACCAATATTTATGGCTTTGAAAATATTTTTGAAAATTTATAGAAAGAATATTTATTTTTTATATTGACGTATTGGTAGCACTACCTTATAAGCGTGGTTTGAAATAATTAAAATATTATATTTATTTATAAAATTAATTTTTCAATATTTGTATTTGTTTTAGTTTGTCTATATTAAAACAAGTAAGGAAAGGCTAAAGTCGGGCGGGGCCGACTATATAATACCCTACACCACGCC
Source organism: Polietes domitor (assembly GCA_947397865.1). Lineage (NCBI taxonomy): Eukaryota > Metazoa > Arthropoda > Insecta > Diptera > Muscidae > Polietes > Polietes domitor. Next base: position 133,036,485 of record OX377620.1, read on the forward strand.
TTGCGTATGCACCTCGCTTTGATTACTAAACTTATGTATTTCATGGGAGCAATTTTATGTAGTTCATACAAATTATATAAATTATATGAATATAATTTATATGCTATAAATTCATCTTTATTCAAATTTAACGAATATGGTAAATAATATGGTAATTGATCCAATTGTCCGACAGACAAATACAAATTATACAGTAGTATACCAAAGTCATACCAAAGTATGGACATATGGGCATCACCCAAACAATTCTCATTACAATTCAATTCGGTAAAAAATTAAAATCGGGAAGGATTTTTGCATCCTGTAAATGTATGTGTTTGACAAAAAATGTTAAATCGGAAAGGACATTTGTGTGGGGGTATATTGAAACCAGGAACGATGTGACGCGCTTTCACCATGTCTGTTTATTGGTGAAATATAATATGTAAAATTTGGCCAAAATCGGTTAAACATTCGGGAGCAATATTTGTATGAGGGCTATATCTAAATTTGAACCGATGTTACCCACTTTCAGCATAGGTGTTTCTAGTTCGATTATAAAATGTTGTGTCAATTTTAAAGAAAGTAGGGTACAATATGTGATTTCTAAAGTGAAATCGGGAGCGATATTTGTATTGGGCTATATCTAAATCTGAACCGATCATACCCACTTTCAGCATAGGTGTTTCTAGTTGCATTATAAGATGTTCTGCAAAATGTAAAGAAAATCGGGTACAATATGTCTTTTCTAGAGCGGAAAATGTCAAATCAGGAGCGACATTTGTATGGGGGCTATATCTAAATCAGAACCGATCTTACCCAATTTTTGCATACGTGTTTCTAGTTGGATTATAAGATGTTCCGCAAAATTTAAAGAAAATCGGGTACAATATGTCGTTTCTAGAGCGGAAAATGTCAAATAGGGAGCGACATTTGTATGGGGGCTATATCTAAATCTGAACCGATCTTACCCAATTTTTGCATACGTGTTTCTAGTTGGATTATAAGATGTTCTGCAAAATTTAAAGAAAATCGGGTACAATATGTCGTTTCTAGAGCGGAAAATGTCAAATCGGGAGCGACATTTGTATGGGGGCTATATCTAAATCTGAACCGATCTTACCCAATTTTTGCATAGGTGTTTCTAGTTGGATTATAAGATGTTCTGCAAAATTTAAAGAAAACCCGGGTACAATATGTCGTATCTAGAACGGAAAAAGTGAATTAGGGAGCGACATTTGTATGGGGGCTATATCTAAATCTGAACCGATCTTACCCAATTTTTGCATACGTGTTTCTAGTTGGATTATAAGATGTTCCGCAAAATTTAAAGAAAATCGGGTACAATATGTCGTTTCTAGAGCGGAAAATGTCAAATAGGGAGCGACATTTGTATGGGGGCTATATCTAAATCTGAACCGATTTCCAAATTCAATACCGATGGTCCTTGGCTAGAAAAAATAACTTCTGCCAAGTTTCATGACAATCAGACGACAATTGCGACCTGTAGAGTGCGAACAAGCTTAGATGGACATCAGATGGACGGACGGACGGACAGACAGACATCGTTAAATCGACTCAGCTGGCGATTCTAAGCCGATCGGTATACTTAAAGGTGTGTATAGCTCGATTATTTCTTGGTGTTACAAACATTTGGCGCGAAACTAACTAGACCACGACCTGTAATATTACTGCACTTCTACGAAAACCGACAACCTCTGTGGAATGCAATCCATGGTGGAGGGTATATAAAGTTCGGCCCGGCCGAATTAAACGCCGTTTTTACTTGTTTGTGTTAAACAGTTATTACTCATGTAAAAAGTCAAGGTTAGTTTTGTTACTGGTCACCTATAGTTTGAGTTCTATGTAGTCTCGTTCTGAGGAGGGGACACGTTGCCATTAATATCACTATTTAAAGGCGAATGCTTCTACACAGTTGCTGGTAGAACATAAATTGGGAGAAGCTGATGTATTCAGATAATTTGGTAGGGTATATGGGAAAACTAAGTAAATTAAACTATTTGAATACATCTAAAATATTAAAATATTTGGTTATCCGTTGATTGAATTTGCACTCATTTGAGATCTAATCATAGATTATAATACAGAATTTAAACATTTGAAATATTCTTAAAAATATACCCATAATACTCAAAAAGAAAACGATATTACTCAAAAATTGGATTTTCAACAATTTTTCCCAAAATTCTCAAAATTTTTTTTTGCCAAATTACGCTGTATTTTGCGTTGTTTATGGATAGGGGTGGTTTTTTGTAGCACAAAGTTATACAACATTCTGATACCTTAGACACGGAATAGTTCATATTTTATTGCTCACCTTTTTATTAGGTTAAGGAAAGTCTAAAGTCGGGCAGGACCGACTATATGATACCCTCCACTTTCTATCCGATAACAATTTAAATCGGTTAAAAATGCAATTCGGAATGATTTCTCTATGTGTATTAATCATAGGCCGATGTGACCTGGCCCACTTTGTCAAATGGTGAAAAATATTTGTATCGGGGTTATATCCAAACATGGAACGTGTCGGTTTCTTGTTAAAGTATAACTTGTTATACAAAATTTGAAGAAAATCGGTGAATATACGTGTTTTCTAGGGCGGAAAAATCAAGTCGGAAGCGAAATTTGTAATCTGAACCGATATGACCCATTTTCACCATGGGTCTTTCAAGTTGAAATATACGATATTTTGCCAAATTTGAAGTATATCTGTAAAAATATGTAGTTTCTAGAGAGGAAAAAAATTGTTAATAAAATTTGTATGCGAGCTATATAAAAATCAGAACCGATCTGAACCATTTTGGCAATAGATGTTTCTAAAAGATGATTTTTTAAAAGCTATAGGAAAGTTTTTCAAAAAAAAAAAAAAACACATAAAATTCAGAAAAATGCATGAAAGCTTTATTTGAATCGATAGTACGGTTCATATAATTTAATGTTTGAAGATTATTTCATGCAAATGTTGACCTTGACTGCGCCTCAAATGGTCCATCCGCTTAGTCCAATTTTAGCATTTCCACGTTTTTGAGTAACAGAGGCCCAATTGCTGCGAACGGCGACGAATCGATAATTGATGGTCATCATTAACACTGGCCGATACAGCTGCGATATTTTCTTCAGTTCGCACTCTACGTAAGCGTGTTGGTGGTTTAATGTCCAACAATGTAAATTTGGTGCGAAATTTAGTCACAATAGCCCGAATAGCCGCTTCAGTGGCTCGATTAAACTGATCATAAAATGGAAGCGCGCGAAGAACTTTCTTAACAGAGCACGCATTTTGATAATAAAATGCAATAATTTGCAAGCGTTGTTCGTTTGTAAGACGATTCATGGTTAAATTATAGACCAAACTGAAGATGTTTGACAGTGAAACAAAACACGAAACGTGCGTCACCTGTTTAAACCAGTGTTGCCAAAAAGATGATAACTAAAAAATCACCCTTTAGATCAAATATTAGGCGTTGTACCAAATTTTAAGAAAATCGGTGAAAATACGTGGCTTCTAATTTGTATGGGAGCTATATATAAATCTGAACCGATCTGACCAATTTTCGCCATAGGTGTTTCTAGTTGAAATATAAGATATTTTGCCAAATTTGAAGAATATCTGTTAAAATGTGTAGTTTCTAGAAGGGAAAAAGTCAAATCGGGAGCCAAATGAAATATAAGGCGTTGTGCCAAATTTGAAGCAAATCGAGTAAAATATGTGGATTCTAGAGCGGAAAAAGTCACATCGGGAGCTACATTTGTATGGGGGCTATATCTAAATATGAACCGAGTTGCTTCGTCCTTGGGCCGCAGAACTAACATGTGCCAATTTTTGTTAGGATCGGACAATAATTACAACCTGTACTTTGATTACAACAATAGATGGACGGACGGACCAGACGGGCATGGCTAAATCGATTCAAAAAGGGATTCTAAGTCGATCGGTATACTTAACAATTGGCCTATCTCGCTTCCTTTTGGATATTGCAAACAAATGCACCACAATAATAACCTAGTGAAGGGTTTACAAAGGGAAGCGCAACTACTGTTTTAGATAAAATGCGATTTTTAGAAATTTTATAAAATCGCTCTAGCTACGCGAAGTTAAAAGAGGGTATTTATGAAACTAACCAAGCTTTCAATTTAATATAAATAAACAATAAAAAAAAATTTTAAAAGTCCTAACTTCGTATACTTCTACATTTCTATGCAATGTCGACGCCCTCTAATCTATTTGTAAACTCGTGAATTGCACTTCATGGTGAAGGGTATAAAAGATTTGACTTACATTTACATTTGCATTTTAAAATATCCAGGTTTCGTTGTCAAATCATTATAAGAGGGAAGAGAATGGGGATGGTATTATATAGTCGTTCTTCCCCGACTTCAGCAGTCTCTTACTTAATTCTTGTCCAGTTCCACTAGAAACAAATAAACATTAAAGTTTCTTTTCAACCTTTCTATCCCATTCGAATTTTCAAAAATTAAGATTTCACCTGAAATACAAACAATTGAAACAACCAAAAATGACAGATACAATCGGCCAATCAAACAAACTAACAATTATATTCCAAACCGAATATTGACGATATTTTGGGGCAAGTCTAACATTTAGTAACGACGCAACATGACCTTACCTATGGGGGGATTCACCTAAGAATTCATTTGAATAGGTAACAAATGAACGGAACGATCTCCAACTGGTTTCAGCAATTCTCGTAGAAGTCTTGCAAAAACACAAGTACGTTTTAGAGGTCCAAATATTTCCTAAGAAATTGGCAAAGTGAATCCCACAGATCACAAATCCGAATGTGAATCCCAGCAACTACAGAAATTTCCTACAAATGCTATAAAAATGAACGGAATCCCTTTAACAAGATACAGTTTATCAGTAACACCGAAAGTAACCAACTCAATTAAATCAAACTCCACTATGATCTCTGTAAAGTGTTTGCTTTTGATGGCTTCCTGCCTTATCCTCGCAATGGCTGCACCCCTCAGCTTGGATCTTGTGGATTTATCTGAACCTCACGAATTTGTTTTGGCAAAATACGACGATGGGGCATTCGGTACACGTCATATTCGTTCTCCCCAGGGTGGCAGCTTGGATTTGAGCTACACGCAAGATCAGTCGGGACATGAAGCAGCTGCCCAATATAATCAGAACTTGTTCACCAGCAGCGATGGCAGTACAACGGTTGATGCCTATGGCCAGGCAAGTCGTAATTTCGATCAGAATCGCAATGATTACGGTGTTGGCATTCAATTGAAGGGGACATTTTGAATGATTTTAAAATTTTGAAAATATTATATTTTTCGACCCGCCACGGTTTATTTCTCCACGCTACTTCGTATGCCGACAAGTTTTGTTTTATGAATTGTATCTTAATAAAATAATAGATTGTAATAGATTTGAATTAAGTAATTTTTAATATTTTTTATTTATTCATGGTTTAATATAACAAGTCAAATTTTACAAAAAATCAGCACAAATGTAGAAGTATTCGAGTGTAAAAATTATAAAAACACTAAATGATACCCTTCATTCTCTACTTTTTATCAAGTATTTTTTTAAACATACTTGGGCTTTGTGACATTATTTCTAGGTGATAATGCCCAAATCTGTAAGGCCCAAAACTATAACACCCATTTCACGGACAGTCAATATACCCAAATTTGCAACATATTGCCAAAACCCTCATGATTTCTAATTGGCCGTCCTTTGGCAGGGATTAATGATTTTTATACACTCCACGAGAGTATTATGTCTTTGTGCATTTGTTTGTAACACCCAAAAGGAAGCGAGATAGACCCATTGTTAAGTATACCGATCGACTTAGAATCACTTTTTGAATCGATTTAGCCATGTCCGTCCGTCTGTCTGTCTGTCAGTCTGTCCGTCCATCTATTCTTGTAATCACGATACAGGTCGCAATTGTAGACAGAACTAAATTAAACTCTGCACAACGAAGTTTTTCAGGATAAGAACGAACGCTATTTAATTGGAAGAAAATCGGTTCAGTTTTAGATATAGCCCCCATACGAATTTCACTCCCGATTTGACTCTTTTCACTCTAGATAGCACATATTTCAACAGATTTTCTTCAAAATTGGCAAAACATCTTATAGTTCAACTAGAAACACCTGTGGTAAAAATGGGTCAGATCGGTTCAGATTTATATATAGCTCCCATACAAATTTCGCTCCCGATATGACTTTTTCCGCTCTAGAAACCACATATTGTATCAGATTGTTTTCAGATTTGGCAAACATCTTATATTTCAACTAGAAACAGCTGTGGTTAAAATGGGTCAGATCGGTTCAGATTTATATATAGCCCCCATACAAATTTCGCTTCCGACTTGACTTTTTACGCTCTAGAAACCACATATTTTAACAGATTCTCTTCAAATTTGGCGAAATATATTACATTTGTCCTAGAATTGTCCATAGTGAAAATGGGTCAGATCGGTTCAGATTTACATATAGCTCCCATACGAATTTCACTCCCAATTGGACTCTTTTCACTCTAGATACCATGTATTACAAGAGATTTTCTTCAAAATTGGCAAAACATCTTATATTTCAGTTAGAAACACCTGTGGTAGATCGGTTCAGATTAATATATAGCTCCCATACAAATTTCGTTCCCGATTTAACTTTTTCCGCCCCAGAAACCACGAATTTTCACTGAATTTCTTCAAAGTGAGCATAACACCTTATATTTGAACTAGAAGAACTTACTGTGAAAATTGGTCACATTTTTCCACGTTTGGATATAGCCCAGATACATATTCTTATCGATTTGACAAATCGAACCAGGTCATATTAGCCTATGATTAGGAAACATACAAAAATTCTTCCCGTTTGCACTTTTTTACCGAGTTGAATTGTATTCGGCTGGAAAGTGGAGTGTTTCATATAGTCGGCCCCGCCCGACTTTAGCCTTTCCTTACTTGTCTTCTATGGAGTATGTCCAAAACCGGCTACGTAATGTATATGAGGTGTGTCCAAAGCCGGCGATGTAAAGTAAAAGTTTCTTTCGAAGGCCGACAACGCAAAAAACCTATACTATAGATAAACCACATAGGAGCAGGCAATGCGGAAAACCTTTTTTTTGGACATACTCCATTGAAGAAAGTTCTTAAGCCGGCCGAAGGTCGGCAACGCATTTACATTGCATAACCGATTTTGGACATACCACATTGGAGAAAATCTTTAATGCCATAAAGTCCAAAATAAGGTCATAAACCAAACTTTACATGTTTGTACATTAAATAAAGAAGGATATTTGTAAATTAAATAATAACAAGCAACAAGTAAACAAGGCGGGCCGAACTTTATATACCCTCCACCATGGATTGCATTCCACAGAGGTTGTCGATATTCGTAGAAGTGCAGTAGTATTGCAGGAAAATATAAATAATAAAACAAATACAAATATTGAAAAAAATAATTTTATAATTAAATATAATATTTGAACTGGGTTATTGTCCTGGCTCAAGACCATTTTGCTTCTATATTTAATAGAATGCAAATTTATTTACAAATGACATGGTGACACTTAGTACTTGCTGCAGACTACCACGATCATGATTTCGACCATGTCAAAAGTCTTTTCAAGTGGCTTCGCAGTGACTTTTCAACATCAAACCCGGCCTCTATAAGGAGATGATTCTCACAAACGAACGAGAAGCACAACTCACTTGCCGAATTAGCGTTTTTTATCCCTCTGTACCCATTGTATCCCTTGAAAGTATGAATTTGGAAAAAAACTTTTATTTTATAGTCAGAGGAATGTATACTCCGATTTTCATGACTCCAGATTTTCATTTGGTTGGTACTATTTTTATCCCCTTTTTCCATTTTAACCCCCAAAAAGTAAGATTTTCGAAAAATCCGTTTATCTAGTCAATTAGAGGAATGTACACACCGAATTTCGTGTTTCCAGCTGTTGTCGTTCGATAGGTACCATTTTTATCCCTTTTTGTCCCATTTCACCCCCTACGAATAAAAATCACTTTATGGTTCACGTTTTTGTTTTAGGTGGAATGCGTTATTGGTTTGTTTTATGTGTTCTCCCGAAGTTTTTCGCTTTTATCATTGTCCGTTCGTGAGCTGAAGTCGTTCAAAATAACCTCTATAAATCAGGTTTTTCTTGAAAAGAATTTACGATGAGGTATTAAGAAAAAACCGCTAGAAATTAAAATCTGATCCGAGCCTTATCAAACCACATTAAAAACTTGCAATGTGACCCAGTATAAAGGACAGATTTATACTATTATAGTGCAATTATTGATGCATTTTTTATAAAGACCGCAATACATTTTTAGTTCGATTTAAGTTTAGTTCCCATTTACGCCCTTTTTTCATACTGTTAATACTCAGTGGGTTAAATATGAAGTAAAAACTAAAATATGAAGTTATGTGCATCGTAAACACATTCTAGTCTTATATAAAGCTAATTTTCGGAAAGAAATTCAACCATTTCAAATTTCCCCCCTTAAAAATTAAAACATGAATAATCTACATAAACTTTTAAAAGGGGTAAAATTGAATTAATTGTTAATGTTAAATTAACATAGATAGACACATGAAATTTAAAGCATATTTTGCAGATGTTCTTCTCTTTCATTTGATATCCATATCGCCATTGTATGACACGCAAAAGTGCACTAAATTTGGGAACATTTACATCCTTTTAAATTAAAAGTCCTGTAAAAAGACAAACGAACACGAAATAAAAAACTGAATATGAGTTTTCCTATTAGTTCACTTCTATATAATCTCGTTCTTGGGAGGGAAATCATGTCGCACGGTTTTATTGTAATAAGACATGACATTAAGACATTAAGTTTTCCTCCCAATTTATCCATTGAAAGTCCAAAATTTCAGATATTTTTTTTTCAAAAATTAGCTTTTTGTATGACTAGAATGTGTTTACGATGCAAATAACCCCATATTTAAGTTTTTACATCCAATTTAACCCACTGAGAACCAACAATAAGAAAAAATTGTCGAGCCTTAATGGATTAGGAAGTTCTAAAAATTGCAATTGGTGATCAATACCTCTTCAACGATCCAACAAAAACACAATTCGAACTAAAAATATGAAAGTTATTGAGGTTTTTATAAAAAATGCAACAAAAATTGCACAACAATGTTAAAATTCTACCCTAATATATTCTGGGTTAAAATGCAAGTTTTTAATATGGTTTGAAAAGGCTCGGACCAGATTTTAATTTCTAGCAGGTTTTTTCGAAATACCAACCTAACCGTGAATTTTATTGAAGAAAACCCTGATTTGTAGAGGTTATTTTGAACGCGTCCAGCTGACGAACAGACAATGATATATATATATATATATATATATATATATATATATATATATATATAAAGGGTGATTTCTTCGCTATTATCTTTTTGGCAACATTGGTTTAAACAGCTGACGCACGTTTCGTGTTTTGTTTCACTGTCAAACATCTTCAGTTTGGTCCATAATTTAACCATGAATCGTCTTACAAACGAGCAACGCTTGCAAATTATTGCATTTTATTATCAAAATGCGTGCTCTGTTAAGAAAGTTCATCACGCGCTTCCATTTTATGGTCAGTTTAATCGACCCACTGAAGCGGCTATTCGGGCTATTGTGACTAAATTTCGCACCAAATTTACATTGTTGGACATTAAACCACCAACACGCTTACGTAGAGTGCGAACTGTAGAAAATATCGCAGCTGTATCGGCCAGTGTTCATGATGACCATCAATTATCGATTCGTCGCTGTTCGCAGCAGTTGGGCCTCTGTAACTCAAAAACGTGGAAATGCCAAAATTGGACTAAGATTTTGCATGATTATTTCAAACATTAAATTATATGGACCGTACTATCGATTCAAATAAAGATTTCATGCATTTTTCTGAATTTTATGTGTTTTTTTTTTTTTTGAAAAACTTTCCTATAGCTTTTAAAAAATCACCCTTTATATATATATATATATACTGCGATAAAATTGCGCGATTTTGAAAATAAATTTTCCTTTTGTAGTTTGCTTGTATTTTTCTTTAAATTTTACTTTAAATATAAATACATATAAATTGTTTAGAATTTCCAAAATCTATAACTATGAAAATTACCAATTACTAAGACTGTTATCGGTAACGTAAAAACTTTTTGAGTCGACATCCGTCTGTCCATCTATTCTTGTAATCAAAGTACAGGTCGCAATTGTTGTTAGAACTAAATGGAAATTTCACGGGATAAGGACCAACGCTATTTAATTTGAAGCAAATCGGTTCAGATTTTGATATAGCTCCCATAGAAACCACATATTTCAAGAGATTTTCTTTCAATTTGCAAAAAACCATATTTTAACTAGAAATAGCTCTGGTAAAAATACGCCAGATCGGTTCAGATTTATATATAGCTTCCATACAAATATCTCCTCCGATTTGACTCTTTCAGCTCTACAACTATGTAATGACGTTTTTATAGGTGTATGGTATCATATAGTCGGGCACGCCCGATTTTAACCTTTCGTACTTGTTCTGTTAGTCGTAGTTATAATATTTAATGCTATCCCGTAATTAGTTTTATTTGTATTAATTATATGTGGTTAAGTCTAGCAAATGTGCAAACATAGAAGACTGCGTCTACATTATGCGACTTTAAGCCATAAAACATCTAATCCCATCCAATCTAAAACTAGCATCTAATATCATTCGCGGACGGGCATGACTAAATCGTCTTAGAATTGCTTTTTGTTTCAAAGTGCCACAAACGGAATGTCAAACTTATCATACCACGTATGCTGTAATGGATGATTTACAAATTGCTAGAAATAAGACATTCCTTCAATCTATTTAAATTGTGGCTACATTACGTTTCTCATTCCAAGACTTTTTAAAATGCTTTCAACAAAGTCAATTAACGCTCGTAGATGTGTCATACATTCAGCCACAGATTACTTTCAAGAGTCCTCTATAAAATAATCGATTTTATTATTAAACCGTGGCTATAGTGCGGTTAACCACAATCAAGCCTACAGATTACTTGAACTTTGGATTATTTCTATTTTTTGCGAGTAAATCCCATTTGAAATCTTCTACACTAGCGGCGAGTATAAAAAGCGACCAAACCCAGAAACCTTACCGTACTGCTCCAAAGTCTTTTGTGGTAGAAATATTAAAGTCGAAACCAATCAAAAATGGTCTCCCTGCGGCTCGTAATTTTACTGGTTATTGTTAGTGTGGTGGCCTTGTCAAATGCTGCTTCGTTGACGCGCCATGCTCGTTCGCCGAAGGGCGGACGAGTCGATATGGAAATACTCAAAGATAAATCTGGACGACGGGCATCGCTGCAGTATAATCAAAATTTCTTCAAAAGCAAAGACGGCCGCGGCACTCTAGATGCTTATGCCCAGGGTAGTCGTAATTTTGATACCCATCGCAATGATATTGCTGCCGGTGTCCGAGGATCATGGTCATTCTAATCGAATAGTTTAGAATATTGTAGCATTGTATTTTATTTATAAGAGTTTTTTGTGTGTGAAAATAAATGATATTCCAAATGATTGCATTTGTCATCATAATGTTAGGAAATTATGGCCACTAGTGGGATACATAGACTGGCGTCTACATATACACCATGAAAACTAAACTTGCAAGGTCATACTCAAATCATTATGCAAGTATGGATATTTTATTTATATATAATATACCTACAGCTGTCATTTGTTCTCCGATTTATAGTGAAATTTGTCGTAGAAAATTTTTTCCATTCACATCGCCCCTAAAATTCAGTTTTGTTGCATAGTTCAGCACCAATTCGGGAAAAGTACGAAAGTAATCCTAAAACGAATTTTAAATTTTGACTTATTTTTTGCATTTAAGTTCACTTCTGAGTTTTAGTGTATTCAAAGACTTTAAGAAGAATCTTAGAGCAAATATTTTTGGAGAACATTTTGACCCGCAAAAACTCTGTTTAAGAGTGTTTTTACCCTATATTTAGGAAATGCAGGGTTAGAATGTTTCACATAAATGTTTCTCACAGTGTTTTAAGTAATATTGCTGAGCACAAACTATACTTAAAATGTAAGGATCACAAGGTTTCCTATGCCGATTCATCATAAGAATGCACAAAAGCTGGAAATATTGAACCCTTCTAAAATTACCTCCATAAGTAAACTTTCAACACGTATATGTTTTTTTACCCCTACTCTCAGAATCCGTTGTTAGAACTTTGTTCTTGTTTGTGTTCCACAATCTAATTAACTTACCATAAATACACAAACCATGTTTTAATTTTATTTTGATTGTTTATTTCTTCTAAATTATTTATATATATATTTTTTAATTTACAATAATAAATTCTTTAAAATCTTCCCCTGATGCCACCACCGAAGTTGTTCATATTGTGATCAAAATTGCGAGTGCCCTGAACATAACCTTCAACGGAAAGACGGCCATCTCGACTGGTGTACAAGTTGTGATTGAGGTTAACAGATGCTTCACGCCCAAATGCATCCTGACGATAGCCTACACCTGCACCGCCGCCCTGCGGCCATTTTCCCTGGAGGTCACCAGCGATGCTATTCTGATTATGATCGAAATTACGACTGCCCTGGACATGGGCATCCAGTGATCCACGACCATCTTTACTGGTGTACAAATTTTGATTCAAGTTGAAAGAAGCTTCACGTCCAAAGTCACCCTTGGCATAGCCCAAGTCTAAGCTGCCGCCATGAGGAGAGGATACAGTGGGATTGCCCAACATTAAACTGCCGCCGCCTTGTGGAGAACGGGCATGCCGCGATAATACTGGTTCATATTCTTCCGAGAGAGCTTCACGAGGTTCATATAAATCCACCAGCTGTCCTATGGGCGAAGAAGCAGCGAGAACGAGGCAGGAGGCCAATACAAGGAAACCAGTAAATGTAGACATTTCAATTTTATTTTTATGTCAAATTTTGCTACTGTTTGGATTGACTGAATGTTGGAAGCGTGGTTGCGATGTCTTTTTATAGGAATTAACTTCAAACTTGAATACTGGAATTGGGATTCACACCAGTAACTGATAAGGCAGTGTAATAAAACTTGGGGTATCAACATACATATTTCAGCTATTTTTATAATTTTAAGGGGATTCCTTCCCTTCAGTTATTTCTTGCTGGACTATCATTGTAAAAAATATTCTGCAGTGGCTGTGCCAAATTTTTTATTGTATATATGCACTATAGTGTATTTCTTCTGAAGAAATTAAGTAGTTCCCGAACGTGCTAAACTCATAGGTGAGCTAAAAGCGGGGATATAATGGTACATCCGCCCGACTTTAGCTATTCGTTACTTGTCATTACTCATTTTACTGGGAAGTTGAAAAATCATCGAATAGGAAGAGCGCAAAGAATAGTCTTTATGTGAATCCCCCGCTCACAATTCACAAAGAAAAGTTGTGCCTACGATTTTATTGTTTGTTCAGTTGCTCAGATACCTGACATTGGGTGATTTCATCTTGCAGTGCCTTATCAGTTCCTAGTGTGAATCCCAACTCCAGTATTTGGACTTAATTCCTATATAAAGACAATTCGGACGAACATCAGCATTCAGACAATCCAAAGAATTTCAACAGCAACAGTAATCGCCACTCTTAAAAGACATAAAACTAAAATCGAAATGGACAAATTAACGTGTTTCCTTCTTTTGGCTTCCTGTGTCGTTTTCGCTGCCTCTTCGCCCATAGGACAAGTGGTGGATTTATATGAACCTCGTGAAGTTCTCTCGGGAGAATATGAACCGGTATTATCTCGGCATGCCCGATCTCCTCAAGGCGGCAGTTTAATGTTGGGCAATCCCACAATGTCCTCTCCTCATGGCGGCAGTTTAGACTTGGGCTATGCCAAGGGTGACTTTGGACGTGAAGCATCTTTTAACTTGAACCAAAATTTGTACACCAGTAAAGATGGTCGTGGATCACTGGATGCCCATGTCCAGGGCAGTCGTAATTTCGATCATAATCAGAATAGCATCGCCGGTGACCTCCAGGGAAAATGGCCTCAGGGTGGCGGTGCTGGTGTGGGCTATCGCCAGGATCCATTTGGACGTGAAGCATCTGTTAACCTCAATCACAACTTGTACACCAGTCCAGATGGTCGTTTTGCCGTAGAAGGTTATGTCCAGGGCACTCGCAATTTTGATCACAACATGAACAACTTCGGCGGTGGCATCAGGGGAAGATTTTAAAAAGTTAATTATTGTAAATGAAAAAATGAGTAAATAATTTGGAAGAAATAAACAACCAAAACAAAGTTAAAACATGGTTTATATTTTTGGTAAGTTCATTAGAATGTGGAAGACAAAAATAGAGCTATTTTTTGACAACGGATTCTGAGAGAGGGGGTGAACAAAGAATATACGTGTATCGACGTTTTGAAAGTTTACGCATGGAGGTAATTTTAGAGGGGTTCAATATCCACCCTTTGCACATTGTTATGATGAATCGGCGTAGGAAACCTTGTGATCCTGGCATTTGATGTATATGAACATAAAATTGATTTTAGGGTTAATTTCATACTTTTTCCGAATTGGTGCTAAATTGTACCACAAAAATTAATTTTAGGGGAGTGGTGTGAATGGAAAAATATTCTACATCAAATTTCACTATCAGTCACCGAATAAAAGAATGCTGTAGATATAATATAAATAAATAAAATTCTATACCAATAAAATATTACACCGTACGACAATTTTTTTTAAAAAGTAGTTACTCTAGAACCGGATGATATAGGTGTGTAACTACAGGCAAAATGGAGTTAGTTTTTCATTTCTCATCCTGTAGTCCCCTCACAGAATTACAAAGTTCCTAAGTATACAAATTAAAAATTAGTTTTTAAATGCTTATTCACGCAATATGATAACAGCATAATTAAAGAGGAGAATATCTTCATCTGAAATTTAGCATTTTTTCCTAAATGGGGTTTACAGTCAGTCACTTTTGTTCTGTGAAATATTTTGGCACATTTTTTGTGCACGGTTTGGTTTGAGCTCAAAAAAATCAAATGGAAATTGTTAAAATAATTTCAGAGATATCGACACAAATGCGAAAATCTATAATAAATAAACGAAATTTTTCGAAGTTCTTCCAATTTTAATGAAATTTGGAGAACGTGTTTGGCATTGCCAAATATTAAGTTAGACAAAATTATTTTTAGAAAAATTTAAAATTTTTATTTTTTCAGAAGAATTGTTAGTATTTTCGAATAAAATAGTAAGTTAGACAAAATAATTTAAAAAATATAACCTTCTCCCATTAAAATTTTTTATTTTGAGGGAGAAATAGTCATATATTTTGTGTTTGACAGATATTGAGTTTTTTTCAGAAGAATTGTTAGTGTTTTTGACTTTTCCTGATTTTTTCTCCAGAAAATAGATACATCTGTGTTTAGAACTCTCTAAATTTCACAAATGAAGATTAACTGGAGAGCGAAAAATACTTTTACATTTTTGACGATAGCTCACAAAATACCTCTCTAAAATTTTCAGATGTAGATATTTGCTGATAATAAATCGAAAAAAAATGTTTTTTGTGATCTGGGATATTCTCCTGGCTCAAGACCATTTTGCATCTAAATATATTTTATAGAATGCAAATTTATTTGCCATTTATTACTGGCTGCACACTACCACTATCATGATTTCCAGCCTGTGAAAGGTTTCCTCGGGTGGCTTCGCAGCAACTTTTCAACAACATACCCGGCATCTTTAAGTAAATGATTGTCACAAACGAATGAGAAGCACAATTCACTTGCGCCAAAAATCGCACCAAGTAATACATTACACATGCTACCAGGAGAATATCCCAGTTTAAATCAAATATGAAACAAACAAAGTAAGGAAGGTTAAAGTCGGGCGTGGCCTACTATTTGATACGCTAAACCTAGTCAAAATACCCTCTGGTGTAGGGTATAAGAAGGTCGTTACATTTGAACCTGGTATATATATACAACAAATTTCATACTTTTATCTATATTTGTAAGAAAATTTGAACACAAACTCTGAATGAATATAAATCTGAAACGATCTAACACATTTTTAGCATAGGTTTTCTGAAATATAAGACGCTTTCCTAAATTTTATAAAATCTGTTAAACATGTGGTTTCTAGAGCGGAAAGAATTAAATCGGGGGAGACATTTATATGGGAGCTATATATAAATCGGAATCAATTTGACCCACTTTCGCCATGGATGTTTGTAGTTGAAATATGAGCTGGTTTGCCAAATTTTAAGCAAATCTGTTCAAATATGCTATTTCTAGAGCGGAAATAATCAATTCAGTGGCGAAATTTTTATTGGAGCTATATATATCTGAACCTATCTGGTCCATTTTTACCAGAGTTGTTTATAGTAGAAACATAAGTAGTTTTGCCAAATTTTAAGAAAATGTGTTAAAATATGTGGTTTCAAGAGCGGAAAGAGTCAAATCATTGGAGACATTTGTATGGGAGCTAAAGAGTGATTTTTTTGAGGTTAGGATTTTCATGCATTAGTATTTGACAGATCACGTGGGATTTCAGACATGGTGTCAAAGAGAAAGATGCTCAGTATGCTTTGACATTTCATCATGAATCGTCTTACAAACGAACAACGCTTGCAAATTATTGAATTTTATTATCAAAATGCGTGCTCTGTTAAGAAAGTTCATTGCGCGCTTCCATTTTATGGTCAGTTTAATCGACCCACTGAAGCGGCTATTCGGGCTATTGTGACTAAATTTCGCACCAAATTTACATTGTTGGACATTAAACCACCAACACGCTTACGTAGAGTGCGAACTGAAGAAAATATCGCAGCTGTATCGGCCAGTGTTAATGATGACCACCAATTTTCGATTCGTCGCCGTTCGCACCAATTGGGTCTCTGTTACTCAAAAACGTGGAAATGCCAAAATTGGACTAAGCGGATGGACCACCTAAGACGCAGCCGCGGTCAACATTTAAATGAAATTATCTTCAAAAAGTAAATGTCATGGACCAATCTAACGTTTCAAATAAAGAACCGATGAGATTTTGCAAATTTTATGCGTTTTTTTTTAAAAAAAAGTTATCAAGCTCTTAAAAAATCACCCTTTATATATAAATCTGAACCGATCTGGTCTTTTTTTACCAGAGCTATTTTTATTTAAAATATATGACGTTTTGCTAAATTTGAAGAAAATCTGTTGAAATATGTGGTTTCTACAGCGGAAACAAAATTTGTATGGGTGCTATATCTAAATCTGAACCGATTTGCTTCAAATTAAATAGCGTTCGTCCTTATCCCATAAAACTTCGTTGTGCAAAGTTTCATTTAGTTCTAAGAACAATTGCGACCTGGTCTTTGATTACAAGAATAGATGGACAGACGGACGGACGGACATCGCTAAATCGACTCAAAAAGTGATTCTAAGTCGATCGATATAATAAATGATGGATCTATCTCGTTTCCTTTTGGGTGTTACAAACAAATGCACAAAGACATTATACCCTGTGGTGTAGGGTATGAAAAGGTTTTTTTTTCAAAAAAATAAAATGTCAATATTTATTTAAAAAATTAAAACCTACCATTCTCATGAAATAAAAGTCTTTTATAGACTGGTTACAGGGTATCCACAGTGTACAATATTTTTCAGTAAGAGAAACGTCTGACATAATATGGTTGCTTTTTTAATACTGTATAACTAAACTGATATAACATACACCTAAATAGAAAGTTAAAATTTCACTCAAAATAAAAAACTTTTTTAAAATGGTCGCTAAAAGCAATATCAATGTGTGTATGAAAGAAATTTGTTTATGTTAAAAATGTTGGACTTAATTAATTATTCAGTGTAAGCCAAATGCATGTTTGTCGAGGCTAACTTCAAAATAAACTTTTTGATAAAAATTTGATTTGATACAAATATTTACATTGTCGATGAAAAAATATTTTTTTATTGTGAATAAAAAATTAATTCTTTATTGATGTTTTTGTTATACCGGATTAAAGAAAAATAGTCTTAACTATCTAGCAATTAAACACACGTTCACCAAAATTCATCAAAATCGGAAAATCTTCGAAAATGTCTCGTTGGTTTTACATGGAATAAGATTTTTTTTTTATATTTCACGTTTATTATTTATCACAATGTAACAAAAATTTTGCGAACGGATGAAATTTCTGGGGTATTTTGACTTTCCAAACTCGAAACGATATAAAAATCAAGCTAGTTTTAATCAATCTTTACTTCTGAGTTACTTTCCAAAATTGAAAATTATTTTCAAAAAAAAAACGACAGATAATAATTTCTCCATATTAAAGTAAATTTAATATGCTTTCCAACGAGATAGTTTTAATTAGACAATGCAACTTGAAATATAGACTATAAACTGACTATCTGTCCTATTTCCAGGTATTAACGGTTTTGCCAAAAAATTCACTATATCACTTTCAAGACACAATTTCGGGAAGTGGTGGTTTTCCCTTTTTGTTTGTAGCACTGTACAATGCATTTATTTAAGAAGTGCAACTAAAACTAAAGATCACGATAAATCCCCATTCTGGCAGCACTGGAAAAGTTGCATGTGAATTCGTTAGTTTCGCAAAAGAAGGGCATACTTTAAGGCGAACATTCTAAATATTCGATATAATAGATTTTCATTTGAGCAAATAACAGAATGGTGTCGATGTCTGGTCTCATTGTCTTTGTAGCTGAAATTAAATTGGTTCCGAAGCAGCAACTCATAATTGGGATTCACTCTGTGCCCTAGAACTGATAAGAACAGAAATGATAACACTATGCAACAATCATTTTGCCGAAATTGTATCATATTTTCTGATATATTTTGGTTTTCTAAACTCTAAAGGGATATTTGAAAATTTGTTTATTTTTTTAATAGTTTTCTAAAAATCCAATTTTCACCGAAAGGACCTTCAATATTTGTACTCTCATTTTGAAGATATACGCCCTGTAAAACCCGATTATATGTTCAATAAAGGTATTTATAATCGTATAAATGTTGCGAATTTCACTTTCACATAGAGCCAGTAGTTTAGGTACAGTATCCAAACAATTGAAAAAAAAATATTTCTTACTGGCACGAAAAACCATAAATAATATAAACAAAAATAAAAAATATCTATAGGTAATAGATTCACCAATTATGATTTTTTAAAGGTTTAACAAAATATGGCGAAACCCCTGTGTAAAAGCTGACATCTTATCGAGAAGAAACCAGACCAATTTGAATAAAAATCTTCGCATAAATGTATAGGTTATGGCCCTTCTTGTAGAAGTACGTGTCGTCTCCACGTATGACTAAATCTGAACAAGGAAAAAGGCTTTAAGTTCGGCCGGTCCGAACCTTATATACCCTCCACCATGGATTGCATTCCACAGAGGCTGTTGATTTTACAGAAGTGCAGTAACATTACAGGAAAATGCTATATTTTTTAAATATAACCAAAACAAAAAATATTGAAAAAAATATATATATAAATAACTACAAAATTTTAATTATTTTAAGCCAATATATTAATAAGAAAAAGTTCAAAAAATATATACAGTGAAACCTCTCAACAGCGGACAATCACGGTCATTCAATATTTTTTCGCATAAGGGAGGTGTCCACTTATATATTTTTTGTTTATTTTTTATGTCCGTGTTCACATAAGAAAGGTTCTGCTTAATGGAGGTTCATTATAATGCAAATTTTAAAATTTTGATTGATTTCTTCAAAAAACGTCCACTTAAGAGAGATGCCCACTTGAGAGAGTATGCGTCCGTTAATACCCTAAATATTGGGAGATAGTCGGTGCATTTTCTGCTGTTTTGTTGGTTGTATTTTAATTCCAAAAGTACAAATATTAAAAATCCATTATCTCTCAGTGACTTCATTTTTATCACTTTTATCATTTTTGCCGTAAAAGTAAAAAATAAAGTATGATTTTGAAAAAATCTTTTTATTTTGCGTGTCTACGTCATCCATTCCGTCAACCGTTTAGCGGGTACTATTTTTATCCCTCTATTCCCATTTTACCCCTTAAAAGTACGAATTTGGAAAAAATACTTTCATATTATGTATCTCCTAAATTAGTAGAATGTACACAACGAATTTCGTGTTTCTAGGTGTTACCGTTGGATAGGTACCAGTATACTTTTTTGTCCCATTTTACCCCCTACGAGTAATAATCACTTTAAGGTGTACGTTTTTGCTATAATTGGGATTGCGCATACCAAATATCAAGTAAATATAAGTAGACATATGAAAAAACATGCTTAAATACTATAAATATTGAGGGTTATTGGGGGTATTTTCAGTCCTTGTGAGGAAAATATTGTTCCCTGTAGACCGATTTCGCCCAGTTGGAAGCCCAACCGATCTATGACTATAAGGCACAATTTTTTGGCAAATTTGGACTTCCTAGCTCCTTACGTTTAGATACTATCTATCGTGCTTTCAACAGACTGATGGACAGACGGACGGAAAAAGCTATATAATCTTAGAATTCTATGACGATAAAGAATATCGTTACCAAAATATAAAAAAGACTCAACTAACATTTTTTTGCAAATCGAGATTTTTGGGTTTTTTAACAAAACACAAATCTAATCAAAAATATCGATTTGCAAAAAAATTTTAGTTGAGTCTTTTTTATATTTTGGTAACGATATATACTTTATAGGGTCTCAGGTCGATATTTCAAGCTGCTACAAACGGAATGACAAACTTAGTATACCCCCATCATTGGTGTAGGGTATAAACATTTTGCAAAAAATTTGTTGTTGTTGATTAAATGAGGCATAAAAGAAATAAATTTGTAGATTTTTATTTCTTTGTTGCATAGTGTAATATAAACAAATGTTGTTTGTATATTTTGTTAGGGGCTTTACCCTCTTCTGTGATCTTTTCATTTGACGACAACGTTTCCACATACTTTTCATAAATTATGACTACGAAAAATCCCCATCTTTGTAACATCATGACGGATTTGGCCTAAATGTACTCTTTTGTCTTTTGTCTGAAGAAATAACAAATAGAAGGAGATATTGGAAAGTTGACTACACAATAAATATGTGGACTCCAGAGCGTTAAGTAATCAAATCGGGTGGGCGGTCTACCAAAACATGAACCCATGTAGTCGACATTTCTTGTAGCCCAAATTGAACTATAACATGAATAGTCAAATTGAAGCAACCCACAGTAGCTCAAAGATTATTTAGATTTAATTCCGTAACTTTTAGGTGTTCGTAGGTGAAATATAACGTGTCGTGGCAAATTTGAGCAAGAAGAAGTACAATTAGCGTTTCTTTAATTTCCCCAACATGTTTCACAAACATTGTGTGATCATTTACATAATTATACACAAACAATTTTAAAATTTTTCATAAATGTAATTCTAATATTAATTTTGTCTAAATGCAAGGGTCAGTGTCAAAATTACATATGACTGGAAAAGGAGAATAAATAAATTTAATATATATATGTTATAATTGGAAATATATTAGAATTTTTAAATATACGTAAATATAACAAGATTAGTTTTAAATAAAATTCATACCAATATGATGGTTATTTTGATGTTGGACAGATAGTTTGTGCGGGATGTTTTGGCAGCGTGTTATTCTCCTGAATATAAACTCATAGAAAATAATGCATGGGTGTTTCACACCAAGCGCCAAATCTAACCACCACTAGTTTAATTATTCAATTCAGTAACATCCAAAAGGAAAAGAGACAGACCCATCATATATTACACCGACCGATCAGAAAGTGATTCTATTTCTTTCTATTCTTGTAGTTGCAAGTATGGTCCGATCCTAATAAAAATTGTCACAAGTGAGTTTTACGTTTCTGATTTATAAGGACAAGGACGTTTCAGATTTATATATAGCCCCTAGGGTTTTCTGTTTCTCGTATCCCCCGGAAATTTGTACGGGATTCCCGCGAGAATTCACCATATATTTCCACCACCTTTTCGCTACAAAATTGTAAAAGGTACCAATATAATTTGACAAAGATCACTTTTAATTAGATATGTGTAAGCTACGCGATACAAATCTTCTGATAATTTACTATATATGATTGATATGAAGTGAAATATATAACAGAAGAAAAGGTTATAAATAATGTTAGCAATATTCTGAGATAATTCAATGTCAGAATTTTTTAAGAATAAAGTTCGATAAACTGATATCCTGATATGCCAATATCTGTGGATATTTTGTACAATAAATTAAAAACAAGTCTAAAGTCGGGCGGACCGACTATATGATACACACCACTTTCAATTCAATTCGGGAAAAATAAATATTCTTATATTTACACTTTCAAAAAAGCTTAAATACCATAAATATTGGTAGGTAGTGGGTGCTACAGTTGGTTGTATTTCCATTCTATTTTAATTCCAAAAGTACAAATATTGAAAATACATTATCTCACGTACATTAGTGAATAACCTAACTTCATGATTCAACCAATTTTTACCGTAAAAGTACGTATTTGGAAAAATCTTTTGCAGTTTGTCTAAGTAGTCAGATGAATGTATACACCGAATTCCGTGATTCTAGCTGCGGTCATTTGGTTGGTACCATTTTTATCTCCTTTTTCCTATTTACCTCCTTAAGAGTACGACTTCCTAAAATCTCTTTATTTTACGTGTCTACGTAATTAGAGTCTCCCTGTAAAGTACGAATTTGGAAAAAAACGTTTTCGAGTCTACTCTGTCAGAGGAATGTATACTCCGAATTTAATGACTCTAGCTTCGATCATTTGGTAGGTACTATTTTTATCCCCTTTTTTCCATTTGAACCCCTCAAGAGTACGACTATCTAAAATCTCTTTATTTTACGGTTCTACGCAATTAGAGGTATGTACACACCGAATTTCATCATTCTTGTTGTATTCGTTTAGTTGGTACTATTTTTATCCCCTTTTTCCATTTAAATCCCCAAAAAGTACGAATTTCGAAAAATCCTTCTATTTAACGTGTCTACGCAATCAGAGGAATGTATACACCGAATTTCATTATTCTAGGTGCAGCCGTGTGGTTGGTACCATTTTAATAACTCTATTCCCATTTGATCCCTTTAAAGTACGAATTTGGAAAAAATAATTTCATATTACGTATCTACTCAATTAGAGAAATGTACACACCGTGCTTCGTGTTTCTAGCTGTAGTCGTTTAATATGTACCATTTTTATCCCTTTTTGCCCCATTTCACCCCCTACGTTTTTGTTATCGGAGAAATGCGCTTACCCAAGTAAGTACAGGCCAATATGTCGGAAGAAACATGCTCTAAAATATTAGTTGTTTTTATGGGATTTTTTAGTCCTTGTGAAGGAAAAAAATGTTCCTTAGGCCAGTTTCAATCCCAACTGATCTACAACTATAAGACGTATTTATGCAAAATTTCGACCTCCTAGCTCCCTTCGTTTAGATGCTAGCGTGCTTTCAACAGTCGGATGGACGGACGGACATGGCTTGATGGTCTTAGACTTTTAAGACGATCAAGAATATATATACTTTAAATTCGATATTTCAAGGTGTTACAAACGGAATGACTAAGTTAGTATACCTCCTTCCTGGAGGTGGAGGGTACAAAAATGCTAATATATCCAGTCATATGCTCCGGTACAGAAGTTTAAATTTAGCTAGCATAGGGACAATTGTGTGGGAGGTATTAGAAGGGGCGTGGCAAAAGCATAAATATTTTGTAGGTTTAGAGTGATTATAAAACCATTTTCAAATACCAAATTGCAACTGGTTTCGACAAGCTGAATCGAAGCTATACTAGTTTTATTTTGATCAAAGCTTATGCCATTTTGTGTGGGAGGTATCAGAAGGGGTGTGTCAATATCGCCATATTTTAGGTCAATAAAATGTCTATCAAAGCTTTGCAGAACGTCTAATTTCAGAGTATTCCGATCATCCGTATATAAATTATAACAGCTTTAAGTTTACATAGGTTAGGGTGATTTGTGTGGGAGGTACTACAACGGGCGTGGTAAACCCCTGCTTATCGTGTACGCTTAAAGTGATTATGAAAACTTTACCATATACCAAAATATAGCTGATTCTGGATATTCGTTTGGTAGTTACATTGGTTTTAATTTAACATAGGAATATGACCTTTTTGTGTGGGAGGTACCGGAAGGAGCGTGGCAATTTCGCCCATCTTCGAACTTAAAAAGTTTAGTAAAAATAATACCTTGTGAATTGATTCCTTACCTCCTTTCGAGAGTTATCGTGTACACTAGCCAGCCAGACAGACGAAAGGACGGACATTGCCCAAACAGATTAAAATGTTGTGAAACGGACTTGACCCAAACATACTTAGGGTCTTAAGTCACTCTTTCAACGCGTTAATTTTTTTGTCTGTCTCAAATAATATGTACCCTGCTAATCTATAGGGTGAGGGAATAAAAATGACAATATTGCTGCCTCAAGTATTTAAATTTAGGTTTTCGAAGCTACCGGAAAGGGAACTGTTTATTTAATATTTATTTGTAATTAATAATGAATATTTCAAGTGTGCAATATCATTCTCTA